>QCXZ01000086.1:13667889-13853802 GCA_025024175.1 Rhyzopertha dominica | reverse complement strand
TTGTCAAAGGTTTGACTTGGTCTCATTCTGCTTGCCCCGCTTGCTTTCCCGCACCCCGCTAACATCTCTTACAGCTGACGGCTTCCACCCTCCAGTTGTTCCCTGGAGGGCCGATCTTCACTGCAGCTACCCTGGTCTGCACACGTAAGAGGGATCGTGTGTAGGGGTCTGAGGAGCATACCTCAGGATAATAAAAAACTGGCGCCCGAGAAACCGTTTTGACGCTGAGCTTAGTGCTTACGTCACCACCGTACCCTACCGTATCGCTCATTGCGTAACCGTCCGTCCGTCCGCTCTCCGATCCGAAGGCCCGTTCCGCCGCTCAACGAAAAAGGCGTCAAATTTTGGCGCCCTACGAGCAGGGACCGTTGTTACTTCGAGGAGGAGCCGGAATTACGTAACCGTCATCAAGCAGACAAGGACCACCCCGTTTCCAGCATTTCCGAGTTCGCGCATGCGCGGAAACCAAAAATTCCGCCTGGGCAGTTTTCCACCGGATTTTCGAATTGCATCAGGGAGTCCGCATAAGAAGTTCGCTGGAAACCGACTTTCACCCCCGACCACCCCCTAGTTACGAAGTTGGCTCTGGAACGTCGTAGCATAGCCGAGTGACCCATCCAGTCCGACTAAAACAAGGACGCCGAGTCTATTGGCGCAATCGCCGCCCCCCTATTACGTAAGACGACGGAGATCCGATTTTTCACCGACTTCCAGTCGTCGGAGACCCGGCAAGTGGGTACTCGTTTCTGACAAACCGGACCGGCTCTAGCGATTGGTGACATCGATTTGGTCCGATTACGTAACACCAGGGACTTGGTGTTTTTACCCGACTTCCCCGACTCCGAGTGGGGGCTCGTTTTCTCACAAGTAAGGCCTCCCCCATCGATTGCCGTCACCTATTCTGAGCTGTTACGTAACCCGGAGGAACTTGGAATTTTCACCGATTTCCCGTTGCCCGAGACCAGCCCGAGTGGGGGCTCGTTTCTGACAAATCAAGGGTCCCCCATCCAGTGCCATCATCAGTTGAGAATATCGCTCCGACCAGATGGCTACCGGAGGACCTCCAGAAGAGAGACACATCGCCGAAGACGAGTCATCTGACTCAGATTGCGCCGACGTCCGTGTCAGCTGGGTGTACCGTTTGAAGAGGCACCATCTGATGCACGAGCTAGGGAAGAGGAAACTCTCCACCGAAGGGGCCGTACAGGAGCTTCGCCAGCGGATAATCCGACACATTCGGCAAGAAATTCCGAACCCCGCCACTATTCTGATCCCCATCGTTGTGTCGGCCCCCTCTCCAATCTACACCGTTTCCACCACGATGACGTCGACGACGACCGTTACTACCGCCTATAAAGGTCCGATACCCACAGCTCTGAAGACAGTAGCTAACCAGCCACCACAGAAGAGAGTAGCAGATCAGCCACCGCGGACAACACAGAAACCAGCAACCGAGGCTAATCCACCGAGAAGACCACCGATCCAGACATCACCGAAGGCAGTACCGACCCAGCCAGCGCAGGAGTCAGTTGACAAACAGCCGCAACCCCGAGTCACCAGTCCACCGAGGGCATCGCCTATCCAGTCACCGCTATCAGACTCTCCGGAGAGGGCAGCACCGAACCAGCGACTGTATCAGGCAGGGACTCCGCAACAGGACCAAGCCTTCAGTACATCACCGACCCAGCCCACCGCCAGTTACCGATCAACAGAGGAGAAGCGAGATCGAGGAGTTCTTCGGGACACTTCTCCGAGTGACCAGCCCCCAGGAGTACAAGCCACCGCCGTACGTCGTTCCTGGCCCACCCATGGAGGACCGTCAGATGCCAGCAGCCATACCAGGAGCCAGCCAGGCCGCAACACCGCCGCCAGACCCCTCCAATGCGGGGGCATATTCACCGACTCCAATCCGCCGTGCCAGCATACGGTCCGACCTGAAGCCACACCGATGGGGAATCCACTTTGATGGATCCACCGATGGGGTCGCCTTCATGGAGCAGCTGCTAGACGTTATGGACCGATACGACGTCTCACACGAGGAGGTGATGCCGATCCTGCCCGAGCTGCTATCCGGACTGGCCCTAGCCTGGTACCGTAACAACCGCCATGACTGGAGCGGCTGGGAAGACTTCATTGCCGACTTCGAGCTGAATTACTACCCGACGGACTACAAGATCAACCTCGAGCGAGAGATAAGTCAGCATACCCAGAAGCCGCACGAAACCGCCCTGGAATATAGCACCACACTATGTACCTTGATCCGCCGTCATGGAAACATGACACCGACCCAGGAGCTGTACTGGCTACACCGGAACATGTTGCCAGAGTATCGCATGTTTATCCACCGCCAGGAATGCACCAGCATTGCCAGCTTACTGTCCGCCGCTAAGGAGTTCGAGACCTTCCGTCAGGACCAGATAACCAGCACGACACGTGACAGATGCGAGAGAGCGGAGCACCGTGAAAGGTCCGCCCAACCACACAGAGAACGAGTCCAGCGCAACGTTTCCACTCAGGCACCACCAACGAGAGGAGCCCCGTCCGAGACCAGTCTCTCCGCCGAGGGCTACCGGACCAGGAACAAATAACCGACGAGATACATCACCTAGACGACCGGCAGCCACGCCACCCGCACCGCAGCGACCACCCAACCATCCAGAAAACCGTCACGCCACCCCACCCGACCGCATCGACATCAGCCGACCTGTATGCTGGAGGTGCGGTCCAACCGGCCACTCACGCAGCCAGTGCCAGAACCCGTTCGTGATGTTCTGTTCGAGATGCGGCCGCCGTGGAATCCTGTCCAGGGACTGTCCATGCCGACGCCCGGAAAACTAAAAGGCAGCACACCAACCCGGAGGCCTGAGCTGCTGCCTGTAGACACCGCCTCCGAAAACCGACCTTACATCCGGCTCCACATTCAAGGAAGACCATTAACCCCCCTCGTGGATACAGGATCGGTATCGTCCTTCATAGGCCCCAACCGTTGTCCACACTTGGAAAGAGCCGGCAACAGTGGCATAGTCGCCAATTATCCGTCCGCCAGGGTAATCGACGGACGCCGGATCCCCATCACTAAAGCCTATGAAACGGAAGTGAAGATAGACGACGAGGTTCGGCGACACCGATTCTTACACATACCGCACATGACCAGTGAAGTCTTGCTAGGGATGGATTTGCTACAAACTATGAACCTGCATATGAATTTCCAGTCGGGATTCGTATTCCACCGGAATCGCATCATATCCCTCCGACCTTTCAACGAGGATAGCCAACTGGACACCGAAAACAACACCATTTCCGCCCAGAACTCCGACCTACTGACGCCATCCGAGCACCATGAACTGGAGACGTTCCTCGCCGAAGAACTTCCGTTATTCGAGGAGGTGAAAGGACCCACCGACTTGATCCAACACCGTATCCGGGTTATCAGCAAGACACCGATAAAGCAGCGATACCGACCGCAAAACCCCAAGATGCAGGAGGTTATCAACGCCGAAGTGGATAGGATGCTAGAGGAAGACATCATCGAGCCGTCCAATAGCCCTTGAAGTTCACCGGTTGTCATCGTTAAGAAGAAGGATGGCACTCCAAGGTCTGCATTGACTTTCGCAAAGTCAACCAAGTATCCGAAAAGGACGCATATCCGCTACCATTCATCTCCGCCATCTTGGACTGTCTGCGAGAAGCCCGTTACATCTCCAGTTTGGACCTCAAGCAGGGCTACTGGCAAATCCCGCTGGAAAAGGAAAGCAAGCGATTACCGCTTTTACCGTAGCCGGAAAGGGCTTATTCCACTTTCAAGGTCTTACCGTTTGGCCTTCCACTTCCGCCTCGGCCGCGTTCCAGAGATTGCTGGATACGATAATAGGTCCAGAGATGGAACCGTACGCCTTTACCTATCCGGACGACATAATCGTACTAGGAAAGACCTTCGAGGAACACCTTCGCCATCTACGAGAAGTCTTCCGACGACTGCGTGCTGCCAATCTGAAGATTAACCCCGAGAAGTGCCACCTCTGCAAGAAGTCCATAAAATACCTAGGACATGTCGTAAGCGATGGAAGCATCCAGACCCACCCGGATAAAATCGAAGCAATCCGCAACATACCACCACCAACAAATATCAGAGGCCTACGACGATTTCTGGGTGTGGCCTCGTGGTATAGAAGGTTCATTCCGTCTTTCTCCCAGCTTGTAGCACCACTCACCCGTTTACTCAGGAAGAAACAGCCCTGGGACTGGACCGATGCACAAGAACAGTCTTTTAACTCTGTTAAGCAGAGGCTAACCGAAGCCCCAGTCCTAGCCTGTCCCGATTTCACCCGACCATTCACACYACAAACTGATGCCTCTGATTATGGCATAGGAGCCGCCCTGATTCAAACCACCGAAGAAGGCGATAAAGTGATCGCTTATGCCAGCAGGACTCTGAACCCCGCCGAAAGGAACTACTCAGTCACCGAAAAGGAATGCCTCGCAGTCGTCTGGGGAATTGAGAAAATGAGACCGTACTTGGAAGGATATAATTCACCGTGGTTTCCGATCATCAGTCTCTGAAATGGCTGCATGCCATAAAGAGCCCGTCCGGCCGGTTAGCCCGCTGGAGCGTATTCTTACAGCAATACGACTTCAACATCCGATATCGCAAGGGAGTCCTCAATAAGGTAGCGGACGCACTATCACGAGATCCCCTTCCAACAACCGATATCGGAACAACCGATATACCAAAAAAGGATGAAGCCCCTACCGACGACCTGCCCGACTGTCCCTGGTACCGACGACGGTTCACCGAAGTCCAGCAGCATCCAGATCAGTTCCCGGATTACCGTATCGCAAACAACCATCTGCACCGCCATTTCTTCGACAACCAGTTAAAAGGTGAAGAACTATCCGAACCTTGGAAAGTTTGTGTACCAAAACCCCTCCGTCATCGAGTACTGGAAGAGAACCACGACGCACCGACCGCCGGACACTTAGGAACCGCCAAGACGATTGCCCGACTGGCGCAGCGATATTACTGGCCAGGCATGTTCCGAGACGCCGTGAAGTACGTTCGAGGTTGTCTACACTGCCAGCGTTTTAAAATTTCGCAGCAGAAACCGCCAGGACTACTACAGCCGACTCCAAACCGCTTGCCGTGGGAGACAGTTAGCACCGACTTGATAGGACCGCTACCCCGTTCTATCCGGGGAAACCGGTACGTCGCCGTATTCCAGGACCGTTTCACTAAGTGGGTACAGGCTAAAGCCCTCCGACGCGCCACCGCTGCTACCGTAAGCCAGGCACTATACGAAGAAGTCATCACCCGCTTCGGAACCCCGAAGACCGTCATCTCCGACAACGGCGTTCAAYACGACAGCCGGGCCTTTAAGCAGCTACTCCAAGAATTTGGCATTACACACCGCTTTACACCGCCATACMCACCACAGGATAACCCCGTTGAACGAGCCAACCGAACCCTCARGACAATGATCGCTCAGTTCTGTGAAACCGACCACAGGAAATGGGACCAGCAGCTACCATCACTTCTAATGGCAATCAACAGTATCCGACACGAAAGCACCGGGTTTTCACCCGCCTTTCTGACCTACGGACGCGAATTCGAGCTACCAGGAACTCTCTACCGAGAATGTCAAGGAACATCAGGAACCGATATGGCCACAACCGMGGAACMCCGCACAATTCATCAACACCGATTGAAGGGCCTCCATGACCTATACCGGCTGGTGAGGCTAAATCTAGGCCGAGCATTCACCGCACAGAGCCATCACTATAATCTCCGACGACGTGAATGGCGATATCACGTTGGAGATAGGGTACTGAAACGAGAGCATCCACTCTCCTCCGCAGTTCAGGGGTTTGCCGCCAAGCTCGCGCCAAAATTTTCCGGTCCGTATACTGTATGTCGCGTTCTTTCACCCGTGGTTTACGATTTAAAAGATGCAAATGGCAAACGCGTACCCCGGATTCACATCCGCGATATTAAGAATTATTATCCGACCCCACAGAATGCCAAACCGTAAAGCCAGGATGATCCACCCGCCGGCCCAAAAAATTGTGAACGACCGACCGCAAAAACTGGCCACACAGATGAAGATATCGAGAATCCTGGCCAAGGAAGGGCGCTTACATCCAAAAATTACCGGCGGCCCCGCCCATGTCCGAAGTCCGCCCGGGGACCAGGCGTCTTGGGTCCCTCCGGCAACTAACAAGGCCGCTGAACCACCAGACCCCATGGTTAGGAAGCACACCTTGCCAACAAAGTGCCCCACCAGTCGCCGGAAGCTAAGGAAGTTCGGTCCCCGGACCCTAGAGACCACGCTAACCCTAGAAAAGAGACCGTTTAGCGAGTGGCCCCAAGGGTTGAAAGAAGCGTCCCAACAATTCATTCCAAACAATTGGCCACCGGGGCGAAGATACCGTTATAGATTACCGGGAAAACGTATCACAATATGGAAACTGTAAAAATTTAGTTCTTTTTTTGTATTATTACTTTTATACTGCTAAGTATGTACATTAATTTTGTATTCTTAAGAGGGAGGGGAATAAATCTTTTGTTGGGGGGGATCTACCGAGTTTCAATAGTACCCTCACCCCTCTCCTCCTATTACAGACTAGTGGGGGGAATCAGTGGCGCGCGCCTATCCCTTCCCCGACTGGAAGGTATAAAGGAGTGTTCATCGCGCGATAGGAGTTAGTCATCTGCCTGCATCAGTCCTCCTCAGCCGAACCAGAAGACACAGAAATGGACAACTCAACGCBAGACCTAGCCACTCCCAACTTGGTTGCCGAGATGACAAGATTGCTGGRGGAAATGGACGGACACACCACACCTGCCATGAAGCCCGCACCTCCCGGCTCCAGAGAAAGCCCGACATCTGGACCAGCCGCCGCACCAGCACACCGGCACCCCACCAGAACAAGCGAAACCACTGCCCCGGAACGGAAGACTGTCAGGACCGGCACGCAGACACAAGAATTAGCAGCCGAAGAGGCCGTTCCATCAACGTATGATGACGACGTCCAGTATATCGGGGGATACGTCCCTCGGGACGATGAGTTGCTAACCGGCCATCCCAACCCCAGGATTCTACCAGAAAAATTACCAATACATGAGATTGGCCGCCTAAACTCCAAGGGAGAACTGGTACTACATGCCCGATGGGCGTTGCACCGATACCCCGGAGAGCGGTCGGGGTCTCCTGTCCGATATATACCCATTCGGGCCAACATGTGCTGGCGATGTGGCAACGTAGGACACCAGCGCACGAACTGCCGCAACGACCTAATAATATTCTGTTCCCGATGTGGGCAGATCGGCATACAGTCTTGTGACTGTATATGTGCAGGAGAAGAGGCCAGGGATGCGTGCCAACCGAAAATTGATCGACGCTACCCGCCAAGATACTCACCGAGGAGGAAGACACACCGAGGACGCCCTATCCGACGCTGATGGCCGACCAACTTAGAGGAAGACAAGCGCCGAAGATGGAATACCGCGTACCGCGACTAATTTTTTTTAGTTTGTTAAAGTTGTTCGCCGATTATTTGAGTTGTATTATACCGCGTACCGCGACTAATTTTCGTTTGGGTTTGTTTTGTTCGCCGATAAATATAAATATATATAAAAAAAGTTTTGTACATTGGTAGGAAATAAAGTTAATTCCGGACTCATTTTTCCGCCCCCCCCCCAAAGTAAGAAGGGAATGTAACGAAGTTACAAAATTTCCCCTAAGTTAAGCCTAGCATCTCGCATTTTCGGTTCTCCGTCCAGTAATTCCGGGCGATGCGCGATAGACCGTCCGCGAGTTTAGTGGGAAATAGGCGGCGCGCGCCTGTTGCACGCAACCGAAAAGTATAAAAGCGCGATTCTCAGGCGACTGCGGGCAGTTATCGTTCTGTTCCAGTCCGCTGCAGTTATACCAGTCCGAGCCGTCCAGCCAATCCAGATTTAGACAATCGTTTGCTTGGCTTGGCTTAGTTACCGCATGGGGGGGTTGCATAACCATTAGGAGTTGTTGATTGTGTAATTACAGGTGTGTTGAATAAATTGTCAAAGGTTTGACTTGGTCTCATTCTGCTTGCACCGCTTGCTTCCCCGCACCCCGCTAACATCTCTTACAGCTGACGGCTTCCACCCTCGAGTTGTTCCCTGGAGGGCCGATCTTCACTGCAGCTACCCTGGTCTGCACACGTAAGAGGGATCGTGTGTAGGGGTCTGAGGAGCATACCTCAGGATAATAAAAAACTGGCGCCCGAGAAACCGTTTTGACGCTGAGCTTAGTGCTTACGTCACCACCGTACCGTATCGCTCATTGCGTAACCGTCCGTCCGTCCGCTCTCCGATCCGAAGGCCCGTTCCGCCGCTCAACGAAAAAGGCGTCACACCGTTTATTAAAAGTGTTTCAGGAAACACTTACGTTKTAGCTATAGTTGATGCTTTTCCTAAATTTGTGATGATTTACCCCGTTAAAAATACGACATCTAAAGCCACTATCAAGTCCCTCAAAGATGTGATTAAAAATTTTGGTGTTCCGCATAGAATTATAAGCGACCGGGGCACTTCCTTTACTAGCGCAGAATTTGTGGAATTTTGTAAACAATGTGGCATTGTCCATCATCTAAACGCAGTTGCAATGCCGCGCGGAAATGGCCAAGTAGAAAGGTACAATAAAATTATCTTAGATTCTTTGTCAACAATGGGGGCTGATAAACAGGACAAACATTGGGACGATAACATATCTAATATCCAAGTTGGGTTGAACGGTACCCTCAACAAGGCGATTGGTGTTACGCCCAGTGAGGCGTTAATGGGATAYAGAGTTGTATTTCAGGGCAAATTAGCTCCAGAAGGTGGAGAAATGATGGACGTTACCAAAATACGAGAAGAAATGATACGTCTACCAGAAAAGCATCAGGCAGCATCGAAGCGGAGGTTCGATCTAAAGCGGAGCAGTCCTCATCAATATGCAGAGGGTGATCTGGTATTGATCCGGATTACCAGTGCGCCAGCGACGGGTAGTAGTCGTAAACTCCTGCCGAAGTGGCGAGGACCCTTTAGAGTGACCAAGGTACTGGGACGAGACCGGTACGAGGTTTCGGACATCCCAGAGAGCAGTAGTAAGGGGCTACGATATTCTGGGATCGTCGGGGTGGAGAACGTACGCCCATGGATCCGAATATCGTAGGCATGGTGTCCGAGGTAGGGCACCATGGAGGGGTGTACTTGAGGTGCATATCTATGACCTCCTGATAGGTAAGGGGATGGCGGTAACACGGGGAAGTTCTGAGACCATTAGTGTCGAATGATCTCAGAATACAGTGGTCATCCATTAGATATCTGTTAGGTAGGAGGAGGTCATGCAAGTACACACCTGGTCACTGGTTTTGTACATGGGTGGCACTAGACTTAAGTTACCTCGTTGGTTATAAGCATTTTATTTTATATTCCATTTTGTTATTTTATGCGTACCCCATTAATTTTAAATTTGGCCAAGTTTATCCTTAATTTTAGGTTAGGTGAATTCGAGATCCGGAGCGACTGAAAACGTAGTTATTGCATTATTAATTTTATTAATGTGTCTGGAAATCATGAAAACAACATTCAGCATTGCTAGTCGACCGATTCTCATGCCTTGTTATGAGTTTCAGCTACATGACTGGTTCCTTCGGATGACAAGAGGTTATTACCGAAATTCAAATGGTCATTAATGATCATTAAGGCAATTACGATTACGTCATCCGGAGCCGTGGCTGGAAGCTGGGACGCTGGCAATCAGGAGAGAGGCATTCGATTTTTAACACTCAATCGTGTACCATATCGATTTACTTAATATTTGTACGGAATATACTTTTTGTGTAGTTTATTTTTCTCTTAATATTTCTAACAGTACTTAGTGAGTGTATAAAAACCCAAAAAACTGAAGATCAAAGAATGGTCGGTGGTAAAGATGACCATAAGCTTAGCTATTGTGTTATAAACAGATGTTGAATACAATATTTATTTATTAATGTTCGCATTGTATGCAGCGTTTCTGTACTTATAGTTGATAATTATAGTTCTTCTCTTGCAACTGTGCTTATGCTATATTCAAGCCTTTTTGTATGTACGTATGTATGTATTTTAAAATTCAAATCCACGGCCTACTGAGATGGTGTCTATTGGGAAATTATTTTCAGTATGTTCCACCACTTGCGCGGTAACAAAAAATATATGATATAATATAATAATATATAAAAAAATATCGTAGTTATACCAAAACCAGATCGAGGTTAAAAAAAATTAAAAACGTTTTTTTTTGTTATATCTTTTTAACAAATAAACTTAAATAGTGCACAATGTACCTACTATATCTACATATGTAAGGTAACATTTGGTATTTTTTCAAAATTTTACAGCAACTCATTTTAGAGATACAAATTATTAAAGTTTTTCATCCAAGCCTCCTTCTTTCCTAATCTACGCCACTGGCTGAACTAATATTGTGCACAGAGAGACTACCCGCCACCATACCTACTCCTAAAATAAATATCGACTAAAAATCTTTGGGGGCAGCATTCACCCACCCCCCTTATCCTGCTATGGCCTTTAGTAAGGATAACCTGTAATATACTAATGTAATCCACAAGTAAAAGCTATTATCTTATCTAGTATACAGGGTGATTCCATTTCCGTTCTTTACATGGGGATCTCGTAAAAAATATAATGTATACATTTCGGTCTACAGACAATCTTCAGCGTCCGACTAGCCGAATAACAATACTCTAGCTGGTAGCAAAAACAAACACGAAAACTTCTAACCATGTCAGATGCCCATGAAGCCAACAAGCAATCGTATGATTCCATTATTCCAGTTTATTTTACAGATTATATAACTTACCATTATCGAAAGATAATTGTAAAAAAGAGTTAGTTTATATTGTTGTATTCCTCACTTGGAAAACACAGTTTTTAAGAAACGTTTATTTCTGACACCAGGGTAGTTTTTGTAAGTGAAAAGCTCAGTAAACAACACATAGTGAAGTACACAGTTTCTAACACTAAATTTACACTTGTTTTGAGATGAACCGATGAACTGACCAACAGCGTAATGTGCTAGACGGATGGTAATCTGCGACTTCCCGAGCTCATCTCGCAATCAGTGTATATAGATATTAATAATAGCTGAGCTTTCAATGTTTATAAAACAACAAATAAAAAAAACAATGGGTAGTTTGCAAACACCCCCGAGGTAATTATGATTTTTGTTACCTTTTAAATTAAAAACGAAAATCTTAATTGAAATCTGAAGTTACAATTCTGTGTTGCCTGGTATCTGATTAAAAATATAAGTATTGGAATATGTGAACGATTATATGCTAAGTTGATAACATAATGTGATTAATATATAATAAACATAATTATGAATAATAAGAATAAATGTAAATACATAGATATGCGCTTCGTATTCACTTTGCTCTACTTTTGATTCACTTTCACTTCACTAAGATTGTTCATTTTCACCTTGTGCTGAAGTCGTTTGGATCGTCTGAGGAATGATGAATCGGAAATTTTGTACTCTTCTCTTGTAAATCTATGGCTTGTAGAGGGTAATTTAACTCTTGATGATCTACGTTGTAAAGTACTCGTGCCGGTGGCTCTGACGTTTTCGTAGACAAGATTTTGGTTCTCTTGTACAACATATATATCTTCGTAGAAGTTGGAAGAATCCGCACCATTTTAAGAAGTTGTAGAGTAGAATTAGTATGATGATGTTTCCTAGTAATGATAGAGCTGTGGTGTACCATTATGATTTCTTTATGATAAACGGCTTGTTTAATTGTTGCTGAAGTTACTCGTCAAATTGGCTTAGTTTTGCTTGTGCATATTTTAGTTCATTGAAGTCCATGCTTGTTAATTTGATGGGGTCTAGATGTATTTCGTTAATGGTAATATTTTCCTTAAGTTTGATGCAGCAATCATCTTTGTCGATGTTAATGTGATGTTCTCGGTGTAGGGCTTGCAATTTTTTTCGAGTTGTAGAATCCCGATTTAGGAAATGGTGATTTCTTCAGCTTGACTATTCTTGCATATTATGGTAAGCGATCGTTGATTGGAAATAGTGAATAACCATCGGTTGTCTCGTAGAGGATGCCATAGTTCCATTGTTGCTATTAGATTCCTGATTTTGCATTTTTTTTTCAGAATAGATTTTGTTGTTTTTCTGAAGAGCTTGATTTCGCAGTCGTCGGCTTCATTTTTCTTTGTGGATTCGTAGATTCTTGCAGATCCAATACGTAGAAGCGAACTATTTGCAGTTCTTCAGATTATCGACCGTAATAAAGGAAGTATGGGTTTGAGAAATTAAGAGATATTGTTTGTTTGGTTCGATAAATGAAATTAAATTTGAATCATTTTTATGACAAGTTGGAAGTGACTACATCTGATATAGCGTATATTCATAAGTACTGCTAAGTGGTATATTAAAATAAATAATTAGTAAACTATACTTTATGAATGATTTGAAACTGATTAATACTTTTGTTTGTTTTTGATCGGAAATTAGAGCATTAATGAAATCTGTATAAAATTCAGCGTCGTCGGCGTCTGGAACACCATATAACCATTTTAATCCATCTCCTGTTCCATTAAATATACCTCGTTTCTTTCGGTTTGAAATTACTTTTAAGTGATGTGACATTATACGATGGGCTTTTTTGATTTCAAATAATTTTGAGCGAATGTATTTTAATTGATTATTGCAATCGATAGTCATGTTCTGATACTGATAAGTTACATAAATGATTAGATTTTGCATAATAATTGTATACTGAATCTATTTGAAGGCGAATTTGAGTTAAGTTATAGAAGGATAGTAGATCATAGTCTTTGTTAGAAATTTGTGCGCTTCCCAAGTTGTAATAAAATATTCCCGGAGAGCATTTTAATTGCTGTAGTTTATAATTTTGAAGTGCTAGGACCGGGGTCAATAATATTAGAATTTTGGTCGTTGTTTCCTTTATTACCTGGAACAATGGTTTTAGCAGATTAAAGTGATAAGTTTTTAGTTTGTTTGCTGATAGTTGTATTGATGCTGTATCGTTGTCGTGTATTTGAACGGTTTTGTAGGGGTCTTTATAGTTTGGAGCAAGCCTTTTACTTTTAGCTTTTGAATGTGCATCGTAAATCATTTTCTTTGAAAGTGTATGTTCTGTTATGAGATTTATCGTTATATTGTTTCGATTTTTCTTTGGCTTTGATATGATTTTCTTTTGCTACCTGTCGAACGATTTGAAGTTTATTTGCAATATCATTTGCTAAATCTGCATAGCTTAGTTTATGCTGAGGAGGATTCATAAAATTTGGAATCTTTACTTTTAGACCAAATACTAATTCATTTTTTGTGTTGATTTGTGTATGCTTGTATTATAGCTATGTGTGGCGAAATTTAGAAATTCATCCCAATTATTTTGATCTTTGTTAATGTAGCATTTGAAAAAGTCTTTTAGCGTTAAATGAGTACGTTCCAGTGCACCATTTGATTGAGGGTGGTATGGAGTAGTGAATTTATGTTTTATGGTCATTAGTTTGTTAATTTATTTGAATATTTGCTAACTTAATTCTGAGGCTTGAGGCAATAGATTATTTGGAAAATCGAATTGTGTGCAATATTTCAAAATGCTTATTGCGACGTTTTCTGCTTCATGACTTGGCATAGCGTATGCTTGAATAAATTTAGTTAAATCGTCTTGGATTGTAAGTATAAATCGATTATTATTTTTAGTAATTGGTAGCAGACCTACTATATCAATAGATACTTGTTCTGTAAACTTTGAGGATGTAGTAGTTATTTGCATTGAGCTTTTGTTGCATTTAAAATCAGTTTTAGGCTTTTGACAAGTTACACAATTTTTTATGTAATCTTTGATTTCTGTTTTCATGTTATCCCAATAATAAAACTGTTTGATTTTTTCGTAAGTATGTTCGAAACCTTGATGACCTGCTGTTGGACTGTGACTCGTGAAGAATTTCTTGTATTAGTTTTCTATCTGTTTAAGTAATTCGTTCTTCTTGCAGAATTTCGTATTTATAACCTCTAAAAAGAAAGTATAATAAACTGTCGAATGTTTCTTGGCGTTTGATTGAGTTTCCTACGGCAATATTTGGAATGACAAAATTCTTAATTCCGTTGAAGTCTAGTATTAATTTTAGGTTGATTGAGCTTTAAATAAATTTTAGTATGTAGCAGAGTCTGTTGCAAATTCTTTGATAAACGTTAAGTATAGTGCTTGTTGTGGTAATTTCTTTAAATGTATTTCTGCCAGTTCAGGATTTTTGCTAAGACTTACGTTTCATTGTACGCAATCCAAAAACTCTTTCGTGTTTGAATAATCACATGATAATGGAATAACAAAATTTTTAATTGTGTTTATTGACGTGTTTGTTTTAAGTGGTTCTGGTATATTTACTTTTTTTGATGGAAGTTTTTAAATTCTTCGAAAGTGAATGAATTTTCTGGATCATTTTCTTCATTTTCTAAGAGATATACGTTTTCTATTGGTAATCTACTTAATGCGTCTGCGTTTGAGTTTTGTGTACCTTTTTTGTACTTGATTTCATATTCATAGTCCATTAATTAGAGTTTCCATCTCGCCAATTTACCTGAAGTGAAAATTGAAATAASTATGAAATTGTTTGCGGTTTTGAAAAAGCAATACACGTGGGTATTACAAAGATATGGTAATTAACATTGTAGGATGTCGAATTCATCTAACACAATCGTGGTTTAGAAAGATTTAAAATTTGGGGTTGGTATCAGAATACGAAAACAGTGAATCAGAAGTAGGTCAGTTGTTGAAGTGGACGTTTGGTTCACTGTTATGTCCTAGAGAGGTAGAAAACTGTTTTGTTGAAGATCTTTASTATGAAATCCCTCAGAATGAACGTATAACTGAATATGCTGATTATTTAGTGGATAATTATATTCCGGAAAATTGKGTTTTTACGCCGAAAATATGGCGTCTTGCAGCAGTAGTACACAGCGCACCACAAATGCATGTGAATCATTCCAGTCAATTCAATGCAATACCCAGATATATTCAAGTTCATGAATGTTTAAAAGATATTCCGTTGAATAGCTGTATTAAGATTAGAAGTGCTGATTTACCCTTTTATAGAAAACGTGTTAATTATATTAGTACATTAATTGAATTGTACAGGAACAAAAATATTAGCAGATTCGATTTTGTAAAAAATGTATGTTATCAATATGTAAAAAAATAGTCAAAGTAATATTTGTGTTTTATTTTAACCCTACATCACGCAATTTTTTCTTTTATTGAAAAAAAAATATATTCATGTAGAGAATATTGTACAGAAGACGGAAAAAATATTTAAAAAATTATTGGGACATTCAAACATGAAGATTTTTCAAAATTTTTAATTGTATCACATTTGCTACAGTGTGCATCTGAGGTAACGAAAATTGTTAAGTAGTATGAAATTTGACAAAGCAATTTTTATTTTTATTAAGACAAAAATGTAGCCCGCACTTCATACATTTGATGAAAGAGAAGGATTTACAGGTTGGTAATTTGCACCTTTGTCTGGAGGAGTCATACGAGGGCCAATGGCTAGTTTCATCCATTCGCACATCTTTTGGAGGGACATAACTTGTTGTCACAGAACGTTGTTTCTTTTTTTGTATTTCACGCTCCAAGTCTGATGGCCTGCCTCTTCTTGGTGTTGTTTCTGAACCCATTTTGCAAAGGCACATAGCAACTTCTGTACGAAAATCGGCTAATTTCATGATGTTACTTGTTTCTCCACTTTGTTGTTTCTGTCTTCTGTAGAGTAACCAAGAATTGACGACTGTTTGATCTAACAAATGATAAAATAAACGGATGTACCATTTCTTCGATCGAATTTTAATTTTATATCTGCCAATAAGGCTGTTCATCAAGTCCACCCCGCCCATGTGACGATTATATTCAACGACAACATTAGGGCAGTTGATGTCAATTTTCTTTTTTTGTTTTCTGTCATATCTAGGTATAGTGGTTTTAGGTAGTTCACCAGTGTATGAGGAGAGTAGACAAACAGTCTTGTTGTCTTTCCAGGAAACACAAGAAACATCTACACCATCATTGGTACAAACATATTCACAGCTACTTCCTCTTTCTTGCTTATTCATTTCCTTCTCTGGTGGAAGCTTACACTTTGGTATCCTGTTTCTCCTTACGGTACCCAATGAAAGTATTCCTCTTCTTGCCAAGGTCGTTACTAAAGGCAAACTTGTGTAAAAGTTGTCAAAATATACGATGTGATTCTGATTGGAAGGCACAATACGACATAATTTTTGAACAATATTGCCTGTGGCTCCTATGTCAACTTCATCATCCACAAATTCTTCATTTGCTCTTCCTTTGCCAGTATATACTTCAAAATTATAGACAAATCCTGATACTCCTGCAAGAACAAATAACTTCATTCCCCATTTGTGAGGCTTAGCGGGAAGGTACTGTTTTAGGCTATGTCTACCTTTACTGGCACATATTTGCTCATCAAGAGATAAATGACATTCAATAGGAATGTTTTGGAATCTAGATAATAAAGCATCTACGACAGGCCTAATTTTATGAAGTTTATCGCAGTCTGTGTGATCCCTGGGTAACATGTTACTATTGTCATTGAAGTGCAAAAACCGTCTGACTTTCTCAAATTTTTTTTCACTCATTGCCTCCTTGATTTGTGAGAAACCCAAATTCCGTCCCCAGTATGATCTAAGGTTAGGCATATGTACCACAGACATATACAGACATACACCTAGGTAACGTCTCAACTCATTTTCAGTAATATTAGCAGGCTTACTAGGATCTACTTGTATTGAAAATAAATTTGATTGTTCAACAATATATGTGATAAGTTGATCCGTGAAGAAATATTTGAAAAATGAATATGGTGTACTTAGCTCCATAATTTCACTAGGCAATTGAGCATTTCCCCTGAAAGATGTGGCATTCTCATCGATCACTAGATTTTTCTTCTTCCAAAGAATATTCTTTGTGTCCTTCTCTTTGCTCAGTTTTCTTGCTATTTCAGCCAATGTTTCGTCATCAGAATCTTTGGTTTCTTGAACGATATTCTCTGCCTCTGAATGTTCTTGTAAGGATGGTCCAGCTTCATAGTTCATATCAATATTATCAGTAATCATGATTCCATCGTCAAATTGTATTGGAATGTTATCTAGATTCAAATGATCTAAAAAATCGGTATTTTCTGAATAGTCTGGTTCGAAGTCTGGTTCTGAATCAGACTCTTCATTATCTAATCCGTCTTCGCTCTCCCAGTTGTCCCATATATGGTCAGCGAACCATTTTAGTTCTTCATCAGATAATATTTTTTTTCGGGAACCCATATCCGCTTTGTATCAGATATGATACGACCTAAAAGAGATCGAAATTTGTAAATGATAAGTGCACAAATGTAAATACATGAATAAGAAACATACCTGAGTACTCTGTAACAATACAGTTTCACTTTATTTTCGCGAAAATTATTGCAAAATAAACAATATTGTGATGAAATTTGTCGTCACGTTACTGCCGGCACTTGTTGACATAGGAAGTGGTGGCGCACACGTCGATGTAAAATTCGTCACTATATGCATTTACGATTGTGGACCTTATAGTAAGGGAACTTAAGACGTAGCAGATCAGATACAACAAGTTGTAACTTCTGAAAGCACTTCGTAAATGATATAGAGCAGATTTAATTCAGATGTAGCAAATGTGATACAATACGTGATGTAGGGTTAATATGAAGCAGCTTACTAAATTGAAAATTACTTTTCTAATAGTAAATAGTCACAAATATACCACTAGTTAGGATTAAATGCTTTACTGATCAGGTGCGCAACTGTCCTATATGCGATGAGGACTACCTGCAAATTTTTCTGAGTAAAGCGCGCAAGTGTCCCATGCCTGTACAGCCAGCTATTAACCGTTATAATTTTTCAAAACAAATCCTTCGGAATCATGTTTTACATGTTGTTTCACAATACTAAACAACGAACAACAAAATCAATTATGTCAACGTATTAATAAGTTAGATAATATTAGCAAACACTAGGAACACTAATTGTGTGCACATAGTTTCAACGGTGATATTACACTAGCGCGTGCAGTTAAATTTTCTTACCTGATAATAAAAGGTCAGTTTAATCCTTCCCATCATTTGTGCGCCAGCATAGGCTTAGGGGTTCTCCTGGAAAAAGTATCAGATAAGTCCCCCGTGCCGATAATATTAGATCAAATTATAATAAAAAAACCGCTACAAATCGAATCAATACTTCCACATCCAATTGTCAAAATTACATTTACGTTTTTATTTATTATACTATACGATTAGTAATCAGGTTTTGAGCATTTTTTCTCTCTACACATTTTTTCTAAGACAAACAGTCCTCGTGATAGCAAACATATATTACTTTTAAAATCGGTTTCTTCCAAATAACTCGAAAATTGTTAACTTAACAAAAAAATTACAAGAGTGCGGTTTGATCAGAAATTTGATTTTCTATATAATACCAAACTTTTAAAAAAATCGTACGAGCAGGATCCAACATAGGTTTTTTGGAAATATAAAAAAATCAAAATATTTTCTGCTTTCAGTTTGTTAAAAGTGTGAGTTACAATTATTATAAGAAATACGAGTAAAGCTGTATTTTAAGATAAAAATATGTTTTTTGTATCATTTCTTTTAAGTAGGTATATATATATATATATATATATATATATATATATATATATATATATATAATGACGGTTACGTCAAATACGTGTATATATATATATATATATATATATATATATATATATATATATATATTGTTTAAGTTTATTAAGGATATTTCGACCTCGATTAAAACTCTATACTTCCAAGCTTTCGACTGATTTACTCAAGTCTTCTTCAGGGAAATATTTTGAATTATTATATAGGAACTAGAACATTAATTTATTATTTGACATCAAAATTAAATAAAATACATAAACGACCATTATTATCAATTAAATATATATATATATATATATATATATATATATATATATATATATATATATATATATATATTTAATTTTAATTGATAATATATATTTAATTTTAATTGATAATATATAATATATATATATATATATATATATTTAATTGATAATAATGGTCGTTTATGTATTTTATTTAATTTTGATGTCAAATAATAAATTAATGTTCTAGTTCCTATATAATAATTCAAAATATTTCCCTGAAGAAGACTTGAGTAAATCAGTCGAAAGCTTGGAAGTATAGAGTTTTAATCGAGGTCGAAATATCCTTAATAAACTTAAACAATATATATATATATATATATATATATATATATATATATATATATATACACGTATTTGACGTAACCGTCATTTTCTCAGTTTATTGCTATTAGCATTTTTAAACAAACAAATTTTAAGGAATTCGCGCGCTACTGATGTCTAGAATTAGCATTAGACTGACCGCCGTGCGCTAGCGATATGCGGCCGTTTCAAGTGCGAGAAACAAATTACTGCTGAAAAATTTTTTTTCAGGCACCCATAAACCACTAAGCAAAAATATCAGCTTCTAAATCCAGCTAGGGACCAAAAAATGAACAAGACTGTTGTAAATGACTATTTAACCAAACTAAAATGGACAATGACTGGAATAATTTTTGTTATCCACATAATTGTGGTCTTATTTAAAGGAAAACGGTGCCATCCTTGCACCTTGGAAAGAATAAAATAGCACCCAGGGGCGGCGTAACTACAAATGTTTTTTGTAAGTGATAAGTACCACTTTGCTAAATTGAAGCCCCAAGGAGACGTTTTACTGAAAATGGATGGGGCAGCATCTGACCTGGACACCTCTGTATTTGAAACCTTAGATGCTTTGGGAAAAACTCTCTAGTATTTGCCGAGCAACAGGATACGCGAGCTGCAGCCATTGAATGCGTTTTTTGCAGACATTATTGGGATTAGGAAGTATTGTTGTAATGGACAACCTTACCTAAGAGCAAAATCACAAGAACTCGTTTTGGTAAGTTAGTGAGTGGTATTCACCCAAAAGCTGTCTGCTAAAAATTTACAGTCGGTTTTTAAAGCCACTGCAATACTTCCGAAATACAACCCTAATGCCATATCAGAAATTGCGTCCTCGACAAGTAGATTACACTCTAAGAAAAAAATCACACATTTTGATTAAAAACTGACACAATTTCGTGTTAATCGAGGTCTACACGGAAATATGTTAGATTTAACACGATAATTCATCTACACGGGCTAAAATGTGTGTGTAAATAGGTTACACAGAGCAGTAATTTTTTTAAAGAAATGTGTAAATTTGTGTGCACATATATATATTTTTATCTAATTATGTGTAAATAATATGTGTAAATGTGTGTAAGTATTGTTGATAATACTATGCTTCACTTGACATTAAACTATTCGAAGCAACTTATTTTTCAAAAACCGTTGTGCATCACAAATTTGGAGAGTGATATTTATTGTTACAAGTGACTGAAACTATGTTTWTATCCAAAAAGTCGCCTAAATCAACAAATTTATGAAACATAGCCAAGTATTTGGAAAGACACCCTCTTTTACAATTACTGCACCATTAGAAATATCAAACGTATACGTGAGTTTATTATTTACCTACCTGATGTAAATTTATTCATTATACTTACTACTACTTTATACTTTATCACTTACATACTAAACCTTTTTCTATCCATTACCATGTATTTCATTCTTTATTTCTTTTTGTAATAGATTATATGTGTACATGTCAAATAAAATTGCAAAATTCAAAAATATAGTATTTATTTTAAGATAAGGAACATTGCATAAACAAAATAAACAAAACAATTCTAGTTAACTCAATAATAATTTCTCACAAAAAAAATTAAGCAAGAAAAATGTATTTGGGTACTAAGTACTTGGTACCGTATGTATCCAAATAGCTTTGATGCAATTGGAAAGGCTCTTTATAAACTAAACTCCTTAGATATATTGTTTCAAATCTATTACTAGACGATTCAGTCTGAATAATGTAGGAGTTTATTTCACTCTTGAAATCTTTGGTAACACAAACCTTCGTGATAAAAAAAATACTGATTTTCATAAACTAATATATCTACAATTTGGCCAAAAACTGGCAACAATGTTATTGATTCAATTCTTAATAAGATAATAAAATCTCTTTTGTATAAAAATCCATATTTTAGCCATTTTAATGGCTGACATTTTTCAGTGACGTCAACATCAAAGTAGTTTATAAGTACTTCTTTAAAAATGTAAGTTCTGATATTAACAATAGTAGATGGACCACATTCACTTACTATTTGATATAGAGTATGATAGTTATATACCGTCATTTGTTGATGGCGTTCTGTTAATGGTTTAGTGATATGCTTAAAATTGTGTAGCTTCAATGTAGATTTAAAAAAAGGCATGTTTAGCTTCATAACACATGTTCCAAATATATACTAAAGGACCCATTAATCTAATGCATCGAGGATAATGTGTCATCATATGATGTTTTGGAGTCAAGTGGGTATTAAAGACTGATAAAAATAATTTGTGGTGTTGTTCAATTAGTTCAGTTAATTGAATGATGATCTCCTCATTTAATTTAGGTACAAACATTATGGACATTATTTGAAGCAATTTTGAAAGAACTATCCATTTTTCCAAGACATCATTTTGCAGAAAGTCACCTACAATCAAAGGAAAATAACGCAAAAGTACCCAAGTTTGTGCAGCTCTTTGTCCTAAATAATGCCCAGTTTTATCTGGGCAGAGGCGACTTGGTTTATCTTTAACATCTAGAACACCATAATCATAAGCATAAATCCGATTATTTAGATTTTCCAGAGCTATAAACTTATTTTCTGTCAAGAATTTTATAAAAAAAATAATTTTAATTGACCTACACCCTCCAAAATGTCATGCATGATATCATCAAACATACAGTTATTTAATTTGAAATATTCTAAGTCATTGAAACAGCTACGTTCTTTAATTCCGTAAACAACTGGTGATGATGCATCAATGCTTTTACAGTGATTTTCGTATTGATCTGTATGAGTATTTGTTTTAAAAGCAGAGCCGTCTTGTAAATCTTCTATATATTGAGATTCTAGATTAAGATTGCGATCGATCAAAGTATTCCAAAAAAATTTCATTTATTACAGCCTTCAACGTCTCAAGAAGCGGAACATACATAAATGTGGAAATAACAGTTTTATGCACATAAGTCCCAGATCGTGAATCAAACATTTTTTCAAGTCTATTTCCTACAGCAATCTCCTTCGGTTTTGCCTTTTGCCAACTTTTTTAACTTATACGCAGAGTTTATTTGAGTAAATTCTCTCTTAAACTCAGAAAGAAGCTCGCAAAGAAATTGAACATTCACTTCACCTATTCCTGTACAGTTTTCTAATACCTTAAATTTTGTTATATCTAAAATTGTATATACAAGTTCTGAAGTATAGTCTAAAATTTTTTTATTACATGTAGCGGATATGTTTAGTGATATAATTTGTGAGGCAAAGATAGAAACGACATTTTTTATATTCTCAGTTGCATCTGCATTCACAAAATTTTGATCACTGTCACTCTTTATATTGTCAGTGCAATTTAAATGTTCGTCTGAACAAAACATTTTTTCATCTTGGGATAATATTTTGCATTTTTTTTTATTAATGATTCGTCTGATTCTTTTATATAGCTTGATGCTTTGGTAAATGTTCCCTAAAACCACTAAAAGTTTTGAAGGGCAAAAAACAATCTTTAAGGCCATACTGCAAATGTAAATCTACGAAATCATGGAATGAACGAAAGTGTTTAATTATTAGCAAGGTTTCAACACAGAACTGTTCCTTACACAAATGACAGATATACATTTTGTTCAAAGCACAGAACATAGAACATAAAAGATTGAAGTGCTGTCACTGAACGCAATTTGGACTGAATTAAGAATCAAAATCACAAGCAGCTAACAATTGACTTTTACTTCTCTCATTTTTGGCGTAAATTCTACATCATTAATATCATAAAAAAAACTTTGGATAAACATCCAAAACGCGTTTTAAGTCTTTCATATTCTGCTCTTAAAACATAATGGGTCATAAATAGATAATCCATAGCTTCCAAACTGGACGTTCCCTTTGGAAATGTTATTACATTACCGTCTACAAATACATGGTAGACAGCTACCGCTGCTGGTGAACTGCCCTCAAGAATTAAGAAAGGTTGATCGGTACACTTCTGTTCTAATATGGAGTCAGAAAATGTTAGATTTGCCTGCAAAATTTCGCAATAAGTAGATTACATTAGCTAAAACTACTACTTGTTTTTACCTGTTTAAAAATAAATAACTTTAAACTCAGATTTGATGATGCTCCCCGAGAAGCTCCTTTTCTGCTTTTTGCAGTAGGAGCAAGCATCTATACAAGTGCTAGCAAGCTTCGCAACCATGTATCAAACATGCATTCCTCGGTGTCAACCAGTTCCTTCTTAGGGGTCTGAACTGTATTCTTATAAATCTCAATAATTTTTTCAGCGTAATAAGGGAACCTTTCAGTTAACGCTGGTATATTAGCGAGTATTATATTAAACTCTAGTTCAATCTGTGGAAAAAAGATAATAAATTAAAGTAAAAAGAATACAAGTTAATATTTAAACCTATTAATGTTACAAGAAGTCTGTTTATTTAAAATAATACCGTTAACAGTCAAAAGAATATTTGTCTTACAGTAAAATAGGAATTCCTTAGTTTTACGTGCGTTTTCTATTTTGCTTAACCACGTTTTTTTAACTTGAATCAGTTTGGGTCTGGAGAATCCGGGTTGTTAACCGACGTTATGCGTTTTCAAATTTGAAATTAAAACTTTGGTATTAACTATTTACTTTTACTTTTACCTACATTAATACCATATTTACATTTGCACTCTAGTGAAAATCCATTTGTTGAAATGAAATTGCCAGCTAGTACCACAAAGGTGGTAGGAGTTAATTTAGTTTCTCTATTTCAATACACGTTTTCTTATTCTGGTAGTAAATTATGTGGCAAAAATAACAAATGGAGTAGTGAAATAGTGTAATTTTTTAATATCATTTAAGAAGCGTAGAATTTTTTTCGGCATTTCTTTTTAGATGCGAAAAGCTATTAAGTAAAGCCAAGGTAAATTTAACCCCAGAAAGATATTTCGGGACAAGATGGAAAAGCATAATAATTAAGGCTGCAACGGGTATTAGCCATAATATTAAAGAAATATTTGGGTTTAATAGGAGTTTCTGAAGAATGTAATGGAACAGATATGAACGTAAAGTATATGGCTCGAAAGATTATACAATAAAGTTTATATGTACTTGTGCTTAGATATAAATAATTAGGGAACACCCAGTGACTCCAACCCATTGCATCTCATCGTCGCCCATGCGGGCCGCAAAAATATTGTTCTACACAGAGCGGCCAGATGATTAGGAACGGCCTTGCTTAGGAGATATTATTATTATTATGTATTATTAGTTTATTGTTAATATAAAAATATACTAGTATAATACAGTGTAGTGCTGAAATGCGGCTATCTTTATAATACTGTTATTAGTGTCGCGAGTCTTCAAAATGCTACATATATGCAGTTAACGAGAAAAGCCTTCCCAGGAATAGAAAAACCAACATCTTACTAGATCATATTAATTTATAGCAGTCAAAAATAAGAAATTTAAATTAATTTTGCTAATTAATTAAGAAATTGATTGATTAATTGATGAATTTAATAGTATAGTAATTATTGTGAGTTTGACATTAAGGACTATTATGGAGTAATATGAATATTGCAAAGACATGGGTACATATCGTCGAGTGAGGATTAGTGTGTTCAATATCCAAAAACCACTTTTGTGGGAAATTGGCATTGAATGTTTGAAGTGAAAAAACTAATACTTTTCTAGGAAATATAGCAACAAATACCAAGGCATTAMGTCGACTAGATATTTATGTTCTATGGGGGTTCATATCAAATGCACAATTATAATTCAATTAATTTTAAATAAATAAATCAAAACAGACAACTYTGGATATTGAACACAAAACGTAAGATTTGTAAAAAAAACGGGATATAGAATAAAATAAAAAAATTAGAAGAAGTTTGAAAATATACTATTTATTTGAAAAATATATATAAAAATTCGTATAAAATATAAATGAAATTTAAGTATATATTCTTAATACTGGCATATTTATATACCTATATAATAATAACAAATATAAACTTTGTTTAGTACATCAATTTGTTTTTGGCTTGACTTTGTCACCACTTTTATTTTTGGATTTTGTCTTTGCCTGTTTTTTTGGAACTGCTCACCGTTGCACTTATCACTTTCGTCCCTTTCTTTCTAGTTTGAACTCCATCACTTCTTGCAGCAGCCTTTTGCGGTTTGCGTTTACTTGTGTTATTGCAATTTTTTGACTGGTTTTCAACCATGGATGTCGATTTTGTATTAGATACCCCACAAACTTCAGTACGTTTTTCATCAACATTGTTTGTAATTTTACTTTGTTTTACTTTGTTAGTATTTATTATTGGTAAATAGAACTCTTTAGCATGATCGGGCATCTGAGGTAGCATAGCCTTGAGAGCCTCTTTCTTTTCTTTTGTTATTCCCGTGTTTGTTTCAAGCACAGATGGAACAGCATTGAAGATATTTTTAGAGGTCAGTTTTGCTTTCTTACATTTAGGTAGAAGGATTTGAGAATTTTCTGAACCTTCAAATGAGCATGCATATTTTAAAACGTATACTTCATTCAGTTTTTTACTGTAGGTTAGTTTCTTAATTTGTGAGTAAGGTATTTGGTTGTATGCCAATTTTGATGCCGAATTTTGATAATTTAAAAAGTCTTGTGGCTGCATTTGCAATACTTTGAATTGCATCTTAAAGTTGGTAGGCATGTTAGTTAATATTCTAATCAGTGAAACGGGCGACCAGATTTCCAAGTTTCTAACATAAGCTTCAATTGTACTATGAACAGCATCTATTTCCTGTATTGAACTGTGTCCGGGTTCGGAGTATTTGTGTTCTATTACTTTCAATTCCCCACAGTCATTCGAATTCAAGAAGGTCTGAATTGCAAAAGAAAGAATGGAATTTCTATTTTGTGGCACGCAGCTGTCAGACCATAGAATTAATCGTTCCACTTCCGGGTTATCTCTGACCAATTTTTTAAGAATTTTTATTACAGCTGAAGCTAGGTGGTTTGCTCCTCTGCCACATATGTACTCATGCCAAATGGCGTTGTAGACTGTGTTATTGCTGGAACAATGACCAGTTAGGTTGTAAGTATTGAGTTTACTACGATAGTAGTAATGAGAAACGTTAGTTTTTGGCAGAGCAAAAACGTTCTGCAGATCGTAGCAAAGAATACACAATTTATTATTCGCCTGTTTTGTCAAAGCTCGGTCCCTGTCTCTTTCAACTTTCGCCATGTTTTTTCTTTGCACGTGAGCTTGATATTCGCAACTTTGCTGCTCTGTCGGCTCCTTCAACACTTCAAATTCTTGACACCTATCACATAAATCTTTTTTTGGTTTGAAAAAGCTGATGTTATACTCGTAATTAAAAATTTCAGAGTATTTTTTATAACTAACCGGGTTTTCCGTTGTTGATTCAATGTACAAATTATACATTCTTCTCAGGTTTAAATCGCGCTCTAAGTATTTCTTTTTTGAAGTAGCTCTGCAATAATGTGAATCCACCACTGGGAATGATTCAATGTGATTTCTTACTCGCATCAAGGATTCGTCGGACACGTATTTTTTCTTATGCTTGCCTTTGAGGGATCTACGTGGTATGTTTGTTGGCGTTTGCTGCATTTTTTTGAAAAAGTAGTAGATCCTTTGCTTGCTTATATCAAGAGTGTTTAAAAAAAATTCTTGACAAACTCGAATTCTAACAGCATTAACTTCAAAGAAATATTGATACGAAAACTGTTTATGACTTTGTTCTTTATCAGTTCGTTTCCTTTTGGCAAAATCTCGAACTACATGCTTCGAAATAAAATGTGATTTTTCATTGTCTGTTAATTTCCAGAATGCCTTATGGATATCCGAACGTTCTGCATAATTAAGTTTTCTTCCGCAAGCAAATGGGCAATTTTCGGAACGGCACGTTTTCTGTATCACTTCCTTTTGTTTAACGGTCTTCCCTTTGGTACTAATATATTCTTCTCCTGCCTGCCGCTTCTGTTTTCGTATGTTCCGCTTCCATTTTTCAGGTTGTCTTTTTTTCTTTCTCGTTAGTTTTTCCTCTTGTTTGTCATTTTGTTCCTGAACAACGATATCTAACAACTTCTCTGATCTATTTGGCTCAAGCATTGAATTGTCTATTCCTAGATTTTCGCGAATAACTTCATTTTCAGGTTCGATTTGAGAGATCTCTATACAATTTCCATTATTTAATTGATTCTGATGGTTTTCAATTGAGGCTGGCGACTCCAGTTTATCATCATTATGATTGTCCCCTTGTTGGCAAGACTCTGAATTTGTCACTTGTGGATTTTGATCGAGCACAATTATTTCCATGTTTTCAATATCTTCTGGAGTGACGGACGTCCATTGGAGGATCTCTACATCACGAACAATAGTTTCGTTGCCACAGTCATCTACTTCCATGTTGATAATGTTTTCAAGTTCTCTAATGAGGAAAATATCAATTTATTATTTGGGGTCATGGATGATGTTGAGTTTAGAGTTTTAGTAACGATAATTGGTGGTTTGATTTTTTTTCTTTTGATATGTGAACGCGTTATAATGTAGAGAAAATTAATTGGGTAACATCTCGATAATATATTGTTTTTCAAATGATACAAAATTTGGTTTGAAACTGTCTGTTTCCAAACCAAATTGTAAAGAGAGTTTTAAAATTGAATTTTGTTCCCTTTGATGAAGAAAAAGCAGTTGTTGAATCGTTAGGCAATTAATTTTTAGTACATTTTAACAGCAGGTTAACAAAGCAAAAGACAGTAACAAACATTATACTTAATTGGCAAATTTGTTTTGCAGAAACAATATTTACAATTCAAGTCATTTACATTAGTTTTAAACCAGCAATGAAAAGTGAGGTTAAGATTTTATAAATTGGACTTTTATATTCTAATTTTACTTACCTCCAAGTGGCAGTGTGACAAGATGATGGTTTGCTCGGTGCAGGGGACGTACTGCGACTCATAATTATAAAAGTACGTTAAAATCTACAATTACATGTCACTTTTTGTAACACTGCAAAACCCAAAACCATAACGTAGCACAAACGTCAAGTAAAATTTTAAAACTGTTGTTCTATATCCAGGATATAGAACATGTTAAACTGACAATACAATACACGTAGAACAATTAAGCATTTGGATATGGCTCAATTAGTCGAGAATGCTTACTGTGAAATTCATGTTATATAGAACAAAGTGGCTGCAATATTCCTTTTGGGGATAAAGAATATTACAGTCACATGATTTTTCTTGGATTTAGAACAAACGTGCACTGAAATCTTGGTTATTGAACAAAATAGCTCGAATCAGAGCACGGATATAGAACAAACGCGTTTTGCTGATTCCAGTGATGTATATAACTCAAAACACCCCAAAAACGGATATAGAACATTCTAATCCTCACACGACGATATAGTGCTTTTTACTGGTTAATGCGAAATGCACTACGACTAGAGCATATTATAAGCATTAAAGATATCATTAGTTTTGAAACAAAGAATCTGAGAGGCATTACCATATTACTCTTTAATCATTATAATTATTATTAGTATTATTTTATTATAAATAATTTCTTTATGCAATATAATGTGAGATGTGTCCGTGTAATGCGTCAGAAGGAAACGTTACTCCGTATATCCAACAAAAAAAGAATGCCTTGGTAAAAATGCATTAAGAAAAAGGGAGAATTATCGCTTACAGGCCGATATGCAATTATATTTTTATCTAGATAAGTAAAAGGTATTTTCTTTTTACGTTATCAAAGTAGCAACAAGGTGAAATGTCGTTTCCGTAGATTATACAAATTCATCTTCTCTTGAGTTATTGAGCACATGCGGGGTACGAGGGTCCATCGAAATAGTTTCGCACCTGTTATCTTGTCAGTATTTAGTATATACAATTACGCATATCTGATAATATTGCACGTTTCTTAGTATAATTCACTTTGCAGTGTTCGATAATACATCAAAGCACCTACACACCATTGCTGTTATTTTTAAACGTTGCTATATTTATGCAAGTAGTGTAAGTTTATATATTAAAGAAATATTTGAAAGTCTAACAGATGTTGTCGAATAATTAATAGAATGAATATGAAAGCAAAGCATACGTCTGAGTCATAAGCTCGAAAGATTAAACAATACAAGTTTACACGGACTTGTAAGCACATATAGATAATTGCGTAACACCATGAGAAGCGGCCATATGAGAAGGAACGGCCCCTGTCTAGGAGATAAGAGATACTATTAATATTGTTATGTTATTAAATTATCGATATAAACATTTAKGAGTATAATATAACAATGCAGTGTTGAAATGCAACTTAAAATACTGCTACGTATGTAGCCTTTTTTATCAATTCCTCTGTACTATAAGGAAAAGGTTAGATAATTGATAATGTGAGTCTGGCCAGAAAGCTACCTAAATGCGGCTCGATTAACTTGGCCCCCCTCTTCCCTCCTGTTTGATATCTTTCTAAATAGGGCGACTGCACACAGCCAGAACACCTTAGCACACTACTAAATACAGCTMGCACMTATCCCGTTTTYTCTATTTTTTTAAATATATTTGGGGGGGGGGCAAGTTAATGCTGTCCACCCCTTCGGCCCTTTTCTTTTGATTATTTATCCGYGCCGAATAAGCACCTTTTGCACAGTCTAGCACATCAATCAGAAAACCTACCACACCGCCTCCTTCTCACATACATGACTTCAAAGGCGGGGGCGGCCAAATTAACGACGATATTGAATGTGAATTACAAACGCTATACACATACCGTCGGGTAGTCTTCTGACTGCACATCCTAGCACACCACTCAATACAGCTAGCACACATCCATTTTCCTCATTAAAAAAAAAAGAAATTGGGGGCGGCAAGTTAATGTTGTTCTCCTTTTCTTTGAGTTATTTATCGCTGTCTCATAAGCACTTTTTGTACAATCTAGCACATCAATGCGAAAACCTAGCAAACTGTCTGCTTCTTAGATAGGTACATGACTTTAAATGCGGGGGCGGTCTAGTTAATGACGAAATAGAATGTCACAAGTGATATATACATACCGTCCAGTAGTCTTCTGATTGCACACCTTAGCACACTGCTCAGTATAAGTAGCACACATTCTGTTTCCGTATTGGTAAGGAGACCGTCAGGTTAACGCTGTCTCCGTCACTGATCTATTTTTTTAAATTAATCACTGTAAATCGCTAGGTAAGTATCCAATTTTTTAAAACGGCAATTACGTGCATAATATGGTAAGTAAATGGTGTCTGTGCTATTAACGTATTTTTTAATTTTATATTGTCACCAGCAAATATTTAAATATGCTAGTGTGTTAACTTTATAAAGCAAGAATCTTTTAATATCTAGACATATATTATTTTAAAGCATGACAATGTAATTGGGTGGTAGGTCAATCTTAAAGCCAAGTTTTCGCATAAAGTTGTCTACTTCTTTAGAACACTACAACTGTTTAAATAAATTTATATGATACAGAGGACGAAAAAGCCATATAAAAATTAGTTACCTTCAACAGGAGTGCAATTATCTCATGTATGTATAGTAACGGCGTAAGCAGGGTACATATATAGCAGCTAGATAATAAGGTATGCATAAATTTCAGTTAAAATAATTGCTAGTTGTTAACAATTTAGTCTCCTTACGAAATTATTTTCTTTCACTTCTTTTCTTCCGACTGCTCTGTATAAAATATTTGGATTCTGAATAGGTAAATCATATTTTGAATATTTTGCTAAAAATGCATGTCAACTTATATTTTAAGTAACGAACTTTTAAATACAAATATCTAAACAATAACAATATCTAAATGATGACGTTTTATGATACTAGTTCCATTTACCTTGTTAGAGATTCGCTAAACAACTGTATGATTAGACATCAGACTTGCAGAACAACTTTTTACCTCAGGCCAGCTCACTACGCGTTTTTAACCTCTAGTTATGTACACACAATTTTTATATTTATACTTACGTTCAAAATGTTCAGTGGGCTCGATAAAGTTGGCCGCATAACATCGCTTTCTTACTAAAGAGCACTTGAATCGGTTTGCACCCACCTTGCACCCCAAAACTAGAGCTTGCACCAAAAACCCTGAATAATTACAAACAATTATTACTATCATACAATATCTAGGCAAGTAAAAGTGTTTTACCCTACCTTATTTCTCATAGCATGCCAGACTATGCAACTCGATTAAGGTAAATAATGTAAAGTGAATGTTAAGTGGAGGACAACGTCTTGATATTTTAAATTTGATACATGTTTTTATTTAAAAATTCTTGCTTTATAAAGTTAACACACTAGCATATTTAAATATTTGCTGGTGACAATATAAAATTAAAAAATACGTTAATAGCACAGACACCATTTACTTACCATATTATGCACGTAATTGCCGTTTTAAAAAATTGGATACTTACCTAGCGATTTACAGTGATTAATTAAAAAAATAGATCAGTGACGGAGACAGCGTTAACCTGACGGTCTCCTTACCAATACGGAAACAGAATGTGTGCTACTTATACTGAGCAGTGTGCTAAGGTGTGCAATCAGAAGACTACTGGACGGTATGTATATATCACTTGTGACATTCTATGTCGTCATTAACTAGACCGCCCCCGCATTTAAAGTCATGTACCTATCTAAGAAGCAGACAGTTTGCTAGGTTTTCGCATTGATGTGCTAGATTGTACAAAAAGTGCTTATGAGACAGCGATAAATAACTCAAAGAAAAGGGGAACAACATTAACTTGCCGCCCCCAATTTCTTTTTTTTAATGGGGAATACGGATGTCTGCTAGCTGTATTGAGTGGTGTGCTAGGATGTGCAGTCAGAAGACTACATGACGGTATGTGTATAACGTTTGTAATTCACATTAAATATCGTCGTTAATTTGGCCGCCCCCGCCTTTGAAGTCATGTATGTGAGAAGGAGACGGTGTGCTAGGTTTTCTGATTGATGTGTTAGATTGTACAAAAGGTGCTCATGAGACAACGATAAATAACTCAAAGAGAAGGGCCGGAGGGGAACAACATTAACTTGCCGCCCCCAATTTATTTTTTTTAATGAGGAAAATGGATGTGTGCTAGCTGTATTGAGTGCTGTGCTAGGATGTGCAGTCAGAAGACTACCCGACGGTATGTGTATAGCGTTTGTAATTCACATTCAATATCGTCGTTAATTTGGCCGCCCCCGCCTATGAAGTCATGTATGTGAGAAGGAGGCGGTGTGCTAAGTTTTCTGATTGATGTGCTAGACTGTGCAAAAGGTGTTTATTCGGCACGGATAAATAATCAAAAGAAAAAGGCCGAAGGGGGGGGATAGCATTCACTTGCCCCCCCCCCCCCCCAAATATATTGAAAAAAATAGAGAAAACGGGATATGTGCTAGCTGTATTTAGTAGTGTGCTGGCTGTGTGCAGTCGCCCTATTTAGAAAGATATCAAACAGGAGGGAAGAGGGGGGCCAAGTTAATCGAGCCCCTAAATGCCATTAACAGAAACAGCAAGCCCTCCAGGAATAGAGAGGGCAACCGTCATTTGAACCGTTACCTAATCTTATTTGTAAATCTAGAAGTCTGGCCAATTTCATAACAACTAGACCTTCCTAAGAAGGTCTAGTATGATCTAAATCATACTAAATTCATAGCCTCCAAAAATGAGAAATTTAAATAAATTTGGGTCAAAATAACCAGCACGTACTATCTTGATTAATTAGGAAACTGTGACTGATTAATTGGTGAATTAAAAAGTATTGTTCTTACTGTGAGATTGAAATTAAGCACTATTTGTAGAGTACGCATATTGCAAATACATGGGTAAGTATTTATAAAATGTAGATCGATGTAAATAAGATATGCTACCACCCGAACGTACTACACTGCAGTAGAGAACTCCTTGCATTTAAAACAACATATTTTATAAGTGTTTTTACACAAAGACGTAGAAAGTGAAGTTTCAGAATCGAGGCATTTCTGGTCGAAAACGACCATGTCGGACATCCAAATAGAGCAAAATGTTCCAGACAAAGTTAGTTAGAAACCTCTTTTTACATCAACCTAGTGTTGCCAGAAGATAAATTTCTCACTGCAATGTTGGAAATTACCCGATAATAGAAATTTCAAAATACTACTGCTGATCTGTATACCAAAGTATTCTGTATTCCAAATCTAAACTAAATAATTAGATAAGGGGTACGTATAGGTTTGTGTATTCGTGCCAAATTGAATATAGGTAGGTAAATATATGATTTACATAGGTACATAATGAGCATTGCGCTAACATTATAGAATACTCATATTTATAAGATAATTAATATCTGGTGGTAACACTAGTGACAACTGATTATTACGATGCGTAGAGCTTGTGCGATCAGTATCTAAATCTATGGAATCTACATGTTGGATTGAGGTTAGGGGTTAATATGTTATACTAATACCCTTGTATTCAGGCAGCGGTAATACTTTTGTTTATATATTCTTGTATACAGAAAGGTAATACTTTTCATTTCGTATGGTTTATAAAATTTGAATATATCACCAAATGCTAGTTTTCAGATGTGCCGCGGTAAGTAGCTGCTAAATAAATGGCACGAAATCACTAAATAGCCGTATCACTAGGGTTTTCGACCGTTCTCTTTTACCCTACTGTTCTTTTCTATAACATATAAAGTCCTGTTTTTTTGCACACCAGGCTCGAAATATAATAAAGCAATAATATTTTATGTTTTTAGGACAAATATAACAGGCTATTACTAATGAATCTATCACTGTATAATCAAAATGCTAATTAAATTTGTTAACCACATTACAAATTTAAATACGGTTTTAGAGAATTGATTGGGTTTATTTGTTTAAGTGAAACGTGTGTCAATACCATGAAATATTTCTTGTTTGTTCAGTTAAGTCAGCTTCTAATTTATTTCAATTTAAAATATAACCGCCCAGGCTTTTATAAAATGATCAAAAAAATTAGAAGTGACAAACCGTCGGAAGAAGTATTTGTGGAAGAGATATACAGTTTTTGCATGGTTTCAAGTAGTCTTGTAATAAATGTTTTATTTTAACAAGTTCTGAATCAATAAAAGTATTTTTTCTATGTTGTTTCTAATTTTTTGCCTTTTCCTCCCCTGCTGTATTTTTAATTTTAAAAGTTGGCAACCCTACCCATCATCCGGTTTGGATTTATCTATGGTTCAGAAAGCGATCAATGGATAATATCCACCACTAACCCATGAAAATAGACAGATTAGGTTTATAATACAACAAGAACATAATTCTTTTCCATTGATTTTTTAATACAAATAAATTAATAAACATTAGATTCTTTAACATTAACATTAGATTCTTTAAACATAAACAAAAAAATAGATATTATAGTATTTAAATATTGCTGTTTTGTGCTTATCAGTATATTCTTTTAAGTTTTTAATTTTCTATCAACCGAAAACTTCTAATAAACAGTAACCCAAAACTGTTTTAATATAGGTAGTGGATTGCACGTTAATCAGTAGATTTGTTAAGTCTAATTTTTGCACTTAACATTTCTTTGGATGGTACAAATTTAACACAACCGCCGTTATCTTCAATTCCTTCTTTGGCTGCAAGAATTGATCGCAAAATATTTGTTATTAATAAATTACGTTTGTCATTTTTAATATTAAACAAATCACTGAACACCGATGCATTGGAATAAGGTAAAATTTATAATAAAGATACCACTCCCTTAACATTTGGAAATCTTTTTGTTCCCATAGCGTCAGTATCATTAGCGCCATTCATTATCCAGAATGTGAACACTATCAATATTGTATTTTAAAAAAGGAAACCGGTCGATAGCTGATTGTAATGACTTCATTTGAAAATTTTGCACAACTGTAGGATCAACTATTTTTTAAATATTGTAAATGGGATCTTCAAATTGAAGCCGCATCTTTAACTGAATTGTTAGTGCGATATAAAATTTTAGGATGGTGTCTAAAAATGTCCTGATGGCACGCTTATCTGCACTTGTTCTAATTGCTTGTAAAGTTTGTGTGGCTTCAACTCCTAAATAAATTTGTTCTGGTGGAACAAAATTTGCCGGATCCTTATGATTCATTTGTAGTATGTGACTTTGTCTAATAAAAGACATTTTTGAATACCTAGAGCACAATGTTTTTACCAATCTTTCAGTTTCAGGTTTAAGTATATATAGTAAGGGTTTCTCAGACTGAAATAGAAGATTAAATTTTGTTAGAACATAGGCCATAAATTCAAGATACATTCTTGTAAAGTGATTCTCCCTCGTAGCCGATATTGTTTCGGTTCCGTAAATAAGCCTTTAAGGGATCATATTATTTAAGTGAGAGCCGCGTGTTACGGCTGGATTCAAGATTTTGTGGATGTCGGTTTTAAAAACAATCCTGAAACTTTTGTTGTCTTATAGGATTCCTGCTAAAATGACTTCCAACATTATGTAAAAGATCCTTTACAGATCGAGGAAGTTCCAAGCAAGCTTTCGAAACTAATAGGTGTACTATATGACACGAGCATTTAACACATAGTATGGCAAGAATTTCTTTTTTTAGTAAAGCAAATACTGACTGGTAGGTTCCGGTCATAACATTGGTAGTGTCTGATGCAAATGCTACTAGATCTTCTAAAGGAATACCTTTTGATTTGATAACGTTAAGTAGTGCAGCAAATAAATCATTTGCAGTTCCACCTTTCAGTTCCACTATGTCAAAAAAATTGCTAGTTACAACAGAGTCGCTGTCCATAAAAATTATTGTAAATGCACACTGTTTCTGTGTTGCGCAGTCAGCTGCATCGTCCATTATTAGGAAAAAAACACCCAGGTTCTTTCAAAATATTGTGAAAATTTCTCATGAGCACATGTCCCAAGATTTCATTTACGATTGCTGTTGCCTTGGTCCTCTCGACAGCAAGATATTTAGCAATTTTTGAATCAGTAAGTATAGTTGATAACAAAGGACTGAGAGTGTCCATTAAGAGAAAAGACAAGTTGTTTGTGGTCAACATACCACATAATTTTATTTCTGCAGTTCTTACTTGCTCTTCTAAAGCAGAAGTCTTAGAAACATTTGTAATTTTTTTGGTTTGAACTGTATTTTTTACATTGCTCTTGTATTTTTCACTAAATCACGTCTTCTAATTACACTTTTGTGTGCTAAAAACTCTGTTTCACGTAACTTGCGATATGCAGTTTCAGCTACTTTTTCACTGGATGAATTGCGTTTGCTCTTGCTATTGCCCTTAGTTAGCCAATCTTGGAATTCAGGGTTAATAAGCCAGGAATTGCACAATTTAGGATTTTTTCCAGTTTGGATTTTCTTCTACCATCGCCGTCGTCATCAGGATCGGAAGATTGGTTTGATTCAGGTCTCCTTATTAATATTATTGTAATATCTAAATATTTACCGGTTCAGAACATACTTCTAGCTAATTGTTCATTATTCATAACAGAAGGGCGAACCATGTATAAAATGAAATTTTTTATCAGATAACCCACAACCTCACTATTACTCTTAAATAGAGTATTTAAGGTTATGCATGCTTCATATGCCGGCAATCAAGGAAACTGTAAATGATAGTCGATCACTGATGTGTGATGAGACCATCTGGGGGATCAACGATTAAATAATAAAATATCTATCTACCTAGTAAGTATTTATGTATAATTATTATTTAATTTATGCAATCCTGGCATGTGCTCATGAGAACCTCAGAAGAGGGTATTCCGGACTGCATATCTACATTTGCTGCGATAGCCAGGCGGCACTTCGAGCGCTTACCTGTGTTAGGGTGCGCTAGGGCCTTTTACTGGACTGTCGTAACACATTAGTAAGGTTGATTTGGGTGCCTGCTCACGCAGGCATTGAAGGCAATGAAAGGGCCGATGAATTAGCGAAAAGGGCGGCGTCCGCACCTTATCTCGGACGGCAACCTTCCATCGCTATTCTAGAACGCAGACTGAGGGCCGAGATCACAAATTGGCTTGGTCGTCAGTTTTACCTGTATCGGAAAGACGCGCCGGAACTGAATCAATCTAGGGCCTTCATCACTGGACCTACGCCTGCTCAGGAACGCAAATGGCTTTTAAGCCGGAGTCGTTGTCAATTGTGACTAGTGGTGGGTGTCCTTACGCGACACTGCCGGCTCAATAAACACCTATACAATATGGGTGTAGTGGAAAGTAACACCTGTAGATTCTGCTCAGAAGAGGGGAAAACTCCGATTCACCTCCTTACCAACTGCGGACCGCTGGGGGCAAAAGGTTTGGAGAATTTGGGTTTCAATTTATTAAGACTGAAGATCTCTATAGGTTACCTTGGAAAGAGATACTGCACTTCTTGGAAAGGACAAGACACTTCTAAGCTACGATGCGGGCAAAATGGATCCAAAAGTCTAAGTGCAGCGCCCCGCCCCATCTGCGGGGTCGCACCGCTGAAGATAGATAGATAGAAATCGTTGACATTTACATAATTTCAGCTCCAAGATTTAGTCTACAGCAATAGTTCGGTTATAGTGAGATTAGAGAACCCAGTTGCAGTCTTTTTAGCACCTCTATATAAAAGAGAAAAGTAACTTTAATAAAGTGAGATACAGAACATATTTAAACAGCAATTATAAACTGCGAGGTGGAGGAAGATATTCAGGTGAAACTTACGTTTTATGTACAAGGCATAACTAATATTTTCTGAGTGAAGTCAAAGCACACAAAGGAAATTACATCTTAAACAATAATGAATGACAAAAGACTTTATTTATAAGGGCAAAAGTTCACATTCCTGCAGGAAACTTTTCAATTCGGCAGTATGCGAACACTTAAATTTTGTTTGCTTTAGTAAATCGACGCTTCGGTACTTCATACTGGTACCAATTGCCTTAGACTCAAAACCCCGCATGCAACCATTACGATTAAGTAAAACGCTCAGATTCAGGAATATCTAATCATGGATATTCGAACTTTTCCAAAATATATCGCACATCAATATTGTGCTGCAGAATTCAATTCTGTGTAATTTAAAATCGGTTATGGACAGGTGTAGGCATCAGTCATAAGTAAAACTATGACAAACCGATTTACTTCTCGAGCATCTGTATGAACTGTTTAATAACCGATAAGTAAAAGAAGCAAGATAGCTTATTGACGGAAACAAACCAAATCTGTCAAGATAACACCGATAAGCGTCACCTCTGTTGAATACAGTTGTCTGTGTCGAAAAAACAAAATAATGACCAATTCGAATTTGGATATTCTAAATTTATTTTACGTTTATGAATGTAGTAGAATTATTAGCAGGTGTAGAACTTTTAGCGAACGTTTTCAAACTTGCCAGCAATTAAAGAGCAAAAGTTTACACGAATAGTATATTATTATATTAGCATTTTTAATAATTTACCTCTTCTCTTGACAGATTTGTCTTTTAAGCCATCTTGTTTGTTTTATTTATGGGAAAACATGAAACAAGGCACGTTTTCAAAACGAGGGTGTACTATATTGTAAACAGTTCATAGAGATCTTTCAAGCAGTAAATCCGTTTGGCCTACCTATTTTGAAAGCTTTAAATTTTATTTGTAATGTTACGTATTATTATTTTATGTGAAGTTTTTCTCTTATTGCCCTATACAGTTCTTATCACTAGGTTTATTAGAAGTGTTATAAACAGTTTATAATTAACTGAAGTAACTGCCCGATAGTTAAAAAGTAATTTGAGATTGCTAAAACAATTGACATACCGTTCCATTTCGAAAAATCCAAGATATTCATTATTAAATATTTCTAGCTACCAATGTTGTAAGTATTAACGTTGTCTGAATATTTAAGCTATTGATATTCAGACAACGGTATTAAAATTTAAACAACTGTTTTGAGTGTAGTTAGTAGTGTAGTTCAATTGTCTTACTCTGTTTTCGAAAAAATGTTTATTTTTCGGAGTTATTGAATGCGTTACATTCTGCAAAACAAAAAAAAAACATGAGCGACTACAAAACTATCTAGTTTAGGCGGTATAACCGGAAGTGTGAGAAAGGTGCAATATTTTAGTTCGATAGATCATGCTCGATAACCTCTGTTCAAAATCGCAGCATATGATCAATTCAGACATTTCCATAAACTTCTAACAGGCCACTCGTCGTAAATGACTTTGTATACCAAGGTATAAATTTAATTTGTGTTTGCTAGTTTGGTTTTGTTTACTCTTCTTGTTTTAAGGTGTTTGATAAGTCTGATATGGCATTTAAATACAATTTTTGTGGAGTTTCTCTTAATAAAACTAGTTTCTTGTACTTTGTGATTAGATATTTATGGTTATAAAAATGAAAATAAGTTTTCCCGTCCCCCAAATTTCTGTTGCCCTTTCTGAGATCAAAACCTGGCTACGGCCCTGTTTTGGGATCTATGTAAAATCTATTTGCGGTAGCAACAAAGTCTATCGTTTATATTAAATACTCATTTATTAATGAGTTATTCACGAAATTAATACTAGCATCTTTTTCAGGACTCATGTAAACAATCAAGCAAATGATCGAATGGACAATTGTAGAATTCTACTTTTTTGTTGCAATATTTAATGTGTTAGAATTTATGTTTTCCTTTTAGGCATATTTAAAATCAAACTATATTTATATTATAATACAATTTTTAAATGGCATGAAAATTGATTATTAAAGCTTCTTTTAAAAGGTGAATTTCAAAAAAGGCTATGGAATAAAATGCGAAAACAGCTTTTTGGAGCTGAAAGGGTCAAAATAAGGATAAGACCTCATCTATAAGTTTACTTTCGTGACCGTAATAATTAATTCGCGAGAACGGATTCTGTATTCTGGTGCTATAGTTCTATGGTAATCTCAGATTGAGTAATTGATTGGTTATTGATGGTAGAAGTCATTCTATAAAAACAAAAAATAATGTAGTGCTAACAAACAGCAACTTTGAATACAACGGAAGTGGTCGCCTCAAACGTTCAAAGTGCTAAAATTTTTCTACTTAAAGTTTGAAGCATTCTATTCGTCCTATGAACTTGCAAAGTGCCTAAACAGATGGTAGAAGTCTGAAGAAATTTTAAAAGACAACCCGGGCGTAAATGCCATGACAGCTTGCCAGTGAAACAATCCAAGTGTCAACGGAGTAATGTTATAGTGTTTTGTCGAGAATTTTAAGTTTAAGCAAGGGATTCCAAAAAAGCTGGAACCAAAGCGAGTGATTAAAGAATGGAAGCTATTTTTGACATATACTTTCAAAAATTTTGGCATTAAGTATTGTAGGTATTATGTAAAGATTACATGGATTACATTTAGTATAAAAATATTGCTAAAGAAACCTGAATTGATAAAACTTGCAGGTAAATTTTGGCCACAACATTGTACAGAAGAGTCGTTACAATCTTTTTTCAACAGGCGTGACCAATTGCATGCCTAACACGGGTGTTATTATGGAGGCATCGAAAGTAGTACCGTATAAGTTTCGGAAATCACTATTAGAAGAAATCCATTCTAGCCATATGGGTATAAATTGCTATAATTCGTTAGCAAGTTCTTATATATGATGGCCCAATATCGATAAAGATATAGAGATACTGTGTTCAAATTGTGATGCATGCAATGGGGTACGTTGTGATCGACCTAAACATATATGTTGGCGCCAAGTCCGCCCATGGTCCACACCACTGTAAATTCTCCGCCTATGATTAGTTCTAAAAGTCTTGTTTGATTCTATATAATACTGCGAACGCGTCAGAAATGGTCTGGTGAACGGAACGGCGCTCCGACAAAACCATAATATAAATAAAAATAGGTAAAAAACTTTTTAAGTTAAACGGTTTTATGTTAAACATACATTGCAATGTTTAAGATAAATGTACTAAATACCAAAAAATAATAAAATAGATACAGTCGTGGGAATTATAAACATATGCATAGACTAGACTAAAATAAAACCGTGGGGCACGTCAATTGTCTACAATCGTTGATTAAAATGTTTGTTTTGTAATGTTACACTATAATTAGGCAGTTGTTCAACCGACAACGATGGACGTGTGATAAGTAGGGCTAGAATGTGGAAACAAGCTAGCAAGCTCGATTATAAGAGAGTTTTAGGGTTTCATAGTGGTGAGCGAGTAGTACTTTTATCATATGTTTTGTCGATTAAAGACAAACTACGAGCAGTGAAACGATTCCTCGCCAGCCAGCAGTGTGAATGTCCAACGATAAACTAGTTGAAACATCTCTTTTATTTACATGGAGTGTATAACTATTGGAATTTCCATGAGCAAGAAAATAGTAAGTAATTTCCTCACCGTCTGCGGGCCAACTGCCTAACGACGAATTAAACGATTCTTCTATCGCACATTAAGTCGATAATTTGTAGACAATTGACGTGCCCCACGGTTTTATTTTAGTCTAGTCTATGCATATGTTTATAATTCCCACGACTGTATCTATTTTATTATTTTTTGGTTTTTAGTACATGTTCGTACCTCTCATATTTATATATATTTTACTCATTTCCGCGGATAAGTATAAGGATACTCTTTGATAGTTGCCGACTATTGTTAAATTCCATTTGTACCATTTGCATATTACTATATTTTATGAACACGGTCCCTTTGTCGTCGGTCAACTAAGCTAACCCGTAAACGACTGGTTTTTCCAACCCCGCATCTGGGGCTGTAAACCTACCCTTTCATACCTGATAACGGAATTCCCCGCAATTCTATCTTCACTAAATTTCCAATATGTTTCCGATTGGCTAGTTCAGTTTGCAAGAAAGGGTAGGGTAACCAATAATGTACAACAAGAGTTCACTTCTAAAGGAAAAAACATTCATACAACCAGTTACTTTTCGAGAGTCGAATGCAATATTTTGTAAAACCTTAAACATTGTCAGTTGTGAGAAGTTGAGTAGTAGTGTTTCAAGCTATCTGTAATCTATATTAATAAATAAACTTATTCAGTGTATCGGACGCAAGGACTTGGTTTTTTTTTGTACTTTAAAAGGAGCTGCTTGTGCGCCGGTTTCGCGAACGTTCGTTTAACTCGAACAACCACGCGTATAATACTCAACATATGGTCCTTCGAGCCGGATAGTACGCATGCTACTACTGCATTCTGTACTTGAACTCTAAGTGCAGCGTGTGAATAACATATTACTACAACTTCCACATCACATACTCCAAAACCATGGATAACGAAGATAACGTAAGCGTTTCGTCGCAAAATGTTGACGATTTGAAAAGGCAACTCAAGGGGAACAAGCGCTACTTCAAAGGTGAGATTACGAAACTGGATAAACTCATTAAGCAGGACAGCGAGGCTGAACCCATTAATATCCAAAAGCGAATCAACCGTCTCAACGACACTTTCAACAAATATTCTTCACTGGTACAACTCCTAGCTGAAGAAGAGGAAGAAACCTTATTGGATGACGAAGAACTGGAACTTTATTACGAAGGAGTTGTGGCAAAGGCGACACAATTTCTTAAATCAGTATCACCAAACAATCAAGGTAACTCTTCTCTACTTTAAAATCACAGATTAGTCTACCTCCTCTTACGTTACCATCATTTTCTGGCAAATATAATGAATGGACGTCGTTTTTTGATACCTTTACATCGTTGGTCCATTCTAATAAAGAAATCTCGGACATACAAAAATTTCACTATTTAAAATCTGCTTTGAAAGGAGATGCTGCGCAACTCATAATGTCGCTCGAGATATCCGCTGCTAATTATAATACTGCTTGGACGGCTCTGAAATAATGCAAAATCATTTAAAAGCAATTCTAACTATACCGAGTATCACTAAAGAATCATTTGCTCCGTTACGAAATCTGCTTGATTTATCCACCCAACATTTGCAATCACTATTTGCATTGGGTAGACCTCCACAAAATTTGTTTGATGATGTCATTGTTCATATATTAACTTCAAAATTAGATAATAATACTCGAAGACAATGGGAATCTTTAATAGGGTTTAATGAGTTTCCAAACTGGGATAAATTAAAAGAATTTTTGGTAAACAAATGCAATGTACTTGAGATGGAAAACATTTCAATAGATAAACAAGAAAAACTTTGTGATAAACGTTCTATTAAACACACAGTTTCACTACCAATAGCATCATCAAGCAAAAAACTAAAATGTAATCACTGTTACAAGGAACACTTAATAATAAACTGTGACAAATTTAAAACGTTGTCACTTCAAAGGCGAATCGATGAAGTTCGTAATAAAAAATTGTGCACGAACTGCCTGAGGCCTGGTCATCTCACAAGTAATTGCAATTCACGCGGTTGCTTAAAATGTTCCGAACGGCATCATACACTTTTACACTTAGATTTGCTTTCCACCCGCAGCAGAAGTTAAAGATACGAACTGGCCTAGCCAGTCTTCTGCTATGTCACACTGTATGCACCCTCATTCGTCTGTTCACGTACTGCTGTCAACTTGCAAATTAAACATATTCGATACCAATGGCAAATACCACGAAGTGCGAGCCCTCTCAGGATCGCAGGTTAACTTTATATCTACAGCGCTAGCAGAACGTTTAAAATTACATCAAAATGACACAATTATGCCAATAAAAGGTGTAAGTCAAAGCACTACCTACGTTGACAAATTTCTGTCTGCTAACTTAAAATCGAGAGTAAACGATTATCAAGTAAAATTAAAGTTTTTAGTCATGCCCACGATTACTTGCAAAATACCCGCCTCTAACATAAAGACACAGAACATAAACATTCCTAGAAATATTGAATTAGCCGATCCCACTTTCTACATTAGCGATGAAATTGATTTACTGATATCTCATGTTGCAATGTGCAATAAAGTTTCTATTCCAAATGATACCGACATCTTGAATGATACTCTGCGGAAGTTTTGGGAAATTGAAAACATAGAATCTAAAACAAACCTTACTCCCGACGAATTACAATGTGAAAAACATTTCAAAGAAACGGTAACTCGTCTAACTGACGGAAGGTTTTGTGTTTCCTTACCGTGGAAACAGTCTTCTGAAAAGCTTTCCTCTTCGCGAGAACAAGCCACTCGCCGTTTTTACTCCATTGAACGCAAACTTGCTAAAAATTCTTCATTACAAGATGAATACGTTTCCTTTATGGAAGAATATTTATCCCTTGGTCATATTAAACTCGCCATTGACCAAGCTTCTGATACTGGTTATTTTTTACCTCATCACTCGGTCTTAAAGGAAAGCAGCATCACAACCAAACTAAGAGTTGTATTTGATGCTTCCGCTAAAACATCGAGTGGATATTCTTTGAATGACTGCCTTATGGTTGGTCCTACCATTCAGGATGATTTCTTTTCAATTTTAATTCGATTTCGCACACATAAGATTGTCTTAACTGCCGATATAGAAAAAATGTATCGTCAAGTACGCTTATCTGAGAATGAGAAAGAATATCATCGAATTCTTTGGAGAAGCAATGCTAAAGACCAGCTTAAAATTTATGAACTGCAAACCGTAACATATGGCACAGCTTCTGCCGCATTTCTTGCAACACGATGTCTCCATGAACTTGCTATTCAAGAACGTGAATCTAATCCAAGAGCATCAGATATACTTCTACGAGATTTTTATGTAGATGACCTGCTTACCGGGGTCGATACCGAGGATGATGCAATTTCTTTGCAAAAAGAATTGGATGCTCTCTTGAATAAAGGTGGTATGCAGCTACGAAAGTGGTCTTCTAACAGTCCTGTCGTTTTACAAAGTATTACCAACTCATCAACCCAGCAATCAGCAGCCCTTACTTGGGATAGAACCGATACTTTAAAAACTCTAGGGGTTGAGTGGAATCCAAAAAACGATAATATTCAATATAATGTATGTACGAAACCAATTCAAAAGGTTTCGAAACGGACAATTCTATCCCAAATCGCACAGGTTTTTGACCCCCTGGGTCTTCTGGGACCAATCATTATTGCTAATGCAAAAACTTTGGCAGCTTAAATTAGATTGGGATGAATCTGTACCCCAAGATGTACATTCCATATTTTCTTCTCTTCTTGATGAACTAAATTCAGTCAGTTTCAGTATTCCGCGCTGTGTCCTAAAGGATACACATCAGCGTTACGAACTTTACGGTTTCAGTGACGCTAGCGAGGCAGCTTACGGAGCTTGTCTGTATATAAAAACAATCTGCTCTGATGGTACMTCTTCTACTATACTTCTTTGTGCTAAATCAAGAGTAGCTCCTGTCAAAAGCATGAGTCTACCTAGGCTCGAACTTTGTGCGGCATTGATGCTGGCGCAATTACAGTCTAAAGTAATCAGCCGAATAAACATAAAATTCGACAGGTCCTATTGTTTTACGGACTCAACAATTGTCCTGGCCTGGATACGAATCACAAACAAGCGATGGAAAACCTTTGTTGCTAATCGTATTACAGAAATATTAGAACTCACTAATCCTGACTCCTGGCAGCATATTAAAAGTTCCGAAAACCCKGCCGATATTATTTCCCGCGGCTGTTTACCATCAGATCTCAAAGGTTCTTCMTTGTGGTGGAACGGTCCAAGTTGGTTACGTGMACCTTTTTCCGCTAGCCAAGCCAAGGCATATGAAACTTCTGAAGAAGCAAAAAATACAGATGTCAGAACACTGATTGCTCAACCAAATTTTAGTATCTTTGAAAGATTTTCTACTTTAGAAAAACTCGTTAGGGTAACAGCAACCTGTTTTCGTTTCTGTAACAATGCTCGTAGAGGAAATCCTAAAATTCAAGGTCCTCTGTCTGTTGAAGAGCTTCGAAAAGCAGAACTTAAGCTTAAATTCCTTGCCCAGAGCCAAGCTTTCTCTACTGAACAGCGGCACCTACAAACAACGGGTTTTGTTCATTCAAGCAGCAAAATTCGAGATTTAAACCCATTTCTTGACACCGAAACAAAACTAATACGTGTAGGAGGTAGACTAAGAAATGCACCTTTGCCGCATTCCACGAAATTTCCTATCGTCATGCCTTCGAATCATCCCCTTACAAAATTGATTGTGGAATCTGCTCACCGCAGAAATTTACATTCCGGAACTCTTTCAACATTAGCTACCATAAGACAATCTGTCTGGATACTAAATGGTCGCAGTACTGTCAGGAATATTCTGCGAAAATGTGTAATATGCTTCAAAGCTAAGCCAAGTCCCATCGAACCGCTTATGGGAAATTTGCCAAAACTACGAGTTACTGAATCTGTTCGACCATTCATTAACTCAGGTATTGATTACTGTGGTCCCTACTTAATCAAAGATGGATCCCGTCGTTCCAAGAAATCAATGAAAGTTTATATTGCTATTTTTGTATGCTTTGCCACCAAAGCTGTTCATATAGAAATGGTTTGTGACCTAACTACCGAAGCATTCTTAGCAGCACTACAAAGATTTATTGCAAGACGGGGTATGGTAGCCAATCTTCACTCCGACAACGGCACAAACTTTGCCGGTGCAAACAATGAACTGAAAAGGTTATACACTTTGCTTGCCGAACAGGAAAGGAAGGTACAAGCAAACTTGGCTACTCGTGGTATACAATGGCACTTCATACATCCCAGAGCACCCCACTTTGGTGGCTTATGGGAAGCCTCCGTAAAGTCAATGAAATATCATTTCAAAAGAGTTGCTGCAAATGCTCTGTTAACCTTTGATGAAATGCAAACTTTACTGTGCCAAATAGAAGCAATTATGAACTCTCGACCACTTTGTCCACTGTCCTGTGACCCCAATGATGAAGTCGCATTAACTCCGGGCCACTTTATAATTGGTGATGCATTAACCGCAATACCCCAGCCTGACTTGACGGACCTACCTACCAACCGGCTATCACGGTGGCAGCTAATCCAGAATTTGAAACAACATTTCTGGAAGAGATGGAACAAGGAGTACCTTCATGAACTCCAGAAGCGCAGCAAGTGGACCAAATCGGCTACACATCAACTTCAGGTTGGACAACTTGTGATTGTGCGTGAGGACAATACTTCCCCGGGTCAGTGGCCTTTAGGGCGAGTGATTGAAGTGCATCCAGGTGACGACAATGTTATGCGCACCGCGACAGTTCGCGTTGGATCAAACTCTATAAAGCGTAGTGTTAACAAACTATGTGTGTTGCCAATGGACAACTAGCGCAATTTCTTGTACCTATTTCATTATTACTATTATATATATTATTATTCACTTGTATATTTGTATAGTTAAGCTACTGTAATGACCCTAATACTTATAATATGTACAATTTACTTAGATCTGCATTTTCATTGAAAGTTAATACTTTCAAGAGAGGTGGCATGTTCGTACCTCTCATATTTATATATATTTTACTCATTTCCGCGGATAAGTATAAGGATACTCTTTGATAGTTGCCGACTATTGTTAAATTCCATTTGTACCATTTGCATATTACTATATTTTATGAACACGGTCCCTTTGTCGTCGGTCAACTAAGCTAACCCGTAAACGACTGGTTTTTCCAACCCCGCATCTGGGGCTGTAAACCTACCCTTTCATACCTGATAACGGAATTCCCCGCAATTCTATCTTCACTAAATTTCCAATATGTTTCCGATTGGCTAGTTCAGTTTGCAAGAAAGGGTAGGGTAACCAATAATGTACAACAAGATTTCACTTCTAAAAGAAAAAACATTCATACAACCAGTTACTTTTCGAGAGTCGTGTGAAGAAGTTGTGAGAAGTTGAGTAGTAGTGTTTCAAGCTATCTGTAATCTATATTAATAAATAAACTTATTCAGTGTATCGGACGCAAGGACTTGGTTTTTTTTTGTACTTTAAAAGGAGCTGCTTGTGCGCCGGTTTCGCGAACGTTCGTTTAACTCGAACAACCACGCGTATAATACTCAACAGTACATTTATCTTAAACATTGCAATGTATGTTTAACAAAACCGTTTAACTTAAAAAGTTTTTTATCTATTTTTATTTTCTAGTTTTTAGTTTTTATTTCGCATTCTGTTTAATTCATTTAGTGCTTCATTATTGCAAGGTTTCTTGCCCGTTAGTTTATTGCAGTCAAACTCCTCTATACGTAGTCCCTGCAAAGATCTTACTCTACTAAGAGCCACGTAGGCTTGACCTGCTTCAAACAGTTTCGCACCTAAGTATACGACTGCGTGATCCACAGTGCTGCCCTGCATTTTATGTATTGTAGAAGCCCATGATAGTATTAAAGGCAACATTCTTCTTTCAGCCGTCCCGTAATTGTACTTAGCTGGAAACTGTATGGCTTTCGGGTGTATAAGATGTACTCCGTCTCTTGCGAAATCGATTCGGAAAGGTACATCTGTTGCATACATCTGAGTTCGACGAAATTGAGGCCAAACGATTTCGTTGATGTAGCCTATAGCGCCATTTACCTTACCTTACCCTTTGAAACGTCAATATTGGACCGTAGCATGACTTTTGCCCCCACAAATATTTCCAGTTCCGCTGGTAAACCCCCAGTTTTTTGATACCCATATTGGTGGGATTGATAAAAATTGTTATCAGCCATTTGGTAGCGGCGGCCATCTTAGATTTCAATTTTGCATAGTAAATTGTATTCTACTTGTTGAGACCTTTCATTTGATACCCATGTTGATGGGATTGATAAAACCTAAGTTATTCGCCATTTTGTAGAGGCCGCCATCTTGGATTTTAATTTTATATAGTACATTGTATTCTACTGGTTGAGCACTTTCATTTGATACCCATATTGATGGGATTGATAAAACCTACGTTATCCGGCATTTTGTAGCGGCCGCCATCTTGGATTTCAATTTTTTATAGTATATTGTATTCTGCTTGTTGAGCCCTTTCATTTGATACCCATGTTGATGGGATTGATAAAACCTACGTTATCCGCCATTTTGTAGTGGCCGCCATCTTGGATTTCAATTTTTTATAGTATATTGTATTCTGCTTGTTGAGCCCTTTCATTTGATACCCATATTGATGGATTAATAAAACATAAATTATCCGCCATTTTGTAGCGGCGGCCATCTTGAATTTATAATGATAATGAATAAACATAATTGTATTGTCACCAAAATCCAAAGTGTATACAAAATTTCAGATTAATCGGTTGGCAGGAAGAGGGTGAAATTTGAATTACTAAATTTGACCCAAGAATAAATAATAAATAAATAAAACAAACGGGGTGAGCTAAATATAAAATGAATAAAACCGTTTAATAAAACCGTTTAAAAACCGTTTAATAATAACAAAGACATCTGTTGCATTGGAGAGTGGGCATTTGGAGATTCGAATTCAGATTCTGATTAGAGCCTTGAGCAAGTGGTGGTTTTTGGTCGCAGCGTCGGATCGTTTACGTTTCGCAGCAATTATTTGTACTTAGTTAATTAACGTTTTAAATAAGTGTTTATTGACTCCATTTTATTTATTAATTTTGTGTTGTGGAAAATAAATTTATATTTTGGGCGGACTTACTGGATTTACGTTCGTAACCGCCCCTATATTCTGACATATATATAGCATGGAAGAATTATCTGAAGTTCCAAACCACAGAGGCGTATGAAGAGTACAAACAGGCTCGAGTATACGCCAAGATAAAGTAAAGACGGCAAAAGCGGAGCAATGGGAAAAGTTGGTACAAAAGAGGATAAGCAATCCAATCAGAAGTTATTCTATGCCACCTTAAAAAGAATAAGACAAAACAACAATACTGCAAAAGGGCGTATTAAAGACAAACTGGGAACCATACTAGCGAAACCAGAAGCTATTATAGAAAGATCGAAAGAACACTTTGTTGAACTCCTGGAAGCAAGGGAAATAGAAGACAATGACACAACACTTACATTACAAGAAGTGCAAGAAGATATAACAATGAAAGAAATTGTAGATGCTGTGCTGCAGCAGTTAGTAAGAAATGGAAAAGCGGCAGGGATTGATAACATACGCCCGGAAATGATCAAGAGCATGGGGGAGGCAGGATTCGATGCATTACTAGACTTGATCATTAAAGTATGGCAGACCAAACAAGTACCTATTGATTGGAAAATGTCCGTTATAATACCCGTTTACAAAAAAGGTGACTCACAAAAGTGTGAAAATTATCAAGGTATATCTCTGTTAAGTGTCCCGGCAAAAATATATGAAAGAGTCCTGGAAAAAAGATTGAAATAGCATGTTGAGGATAAAATCAATGACTTACAAATCGGTTTCCGACCCGGATATTCCGTACAGGATCACATCTTTAATATCAGACAAATTACCGAAAAGCTACAGAGTGAAGATCGAGATATATATCTATGTTTTATCGATCTTAAGAAAGCTTTTGACAAAGTTTCAAGAGAAAAGGTGTGGAAGGCTTTAAAAGATTTAAACGTTCCCGACAGCTTGTGGACAGCCTTAAGATCCATCTACTGCAACACCCAAAATGCAAGATTTCTAAATGAAGAATCAAAAACATTCAGGACAACAATGGGTGTAAGACAAGAAGGAGTCCTGAGTCCACTATTGTTCGTTATATACATGAATGATATAATAAATAAATGTGAGAAACAAACAAAGCAGCTATTGGTTGAGTAGGGAAACTTAGAAAGAACGATGGTGAGTGCTTGCGCATTTGTAGTACACTTGGCAAATTCAAATAATAACTTGCAGTATAACTTGTGTATATGGGATAGGGTGTTGCAGGAAAATGGAATGGCTATAAATGTAGAAAAAACRAAGGCACTTTTGATATCCAAATAGACAAAGCCAGTAGAGTTGCAAATTGAAAACACAAATATTCAGCAAGTTGAAGAATTTAAATATCTGGGGTCATATATTCACTGCACAGGAAAATACGAACGTGACATAAATAATAGGATTRCAACAACTTCTAAACTATACATGGCACTACGAAGAGGATTTATCAATAAGAAGGAAATAAGTATTAACACCAAATTAAGCATTTATAAGAGTATATATCTACCAACATTACTTTATGGAAGCGAAACATGGGTACTAAATGAAAGATTAAAATCCAGAAAACAAGCGTACGAAATGAAATACTTAAGAAGAGTTACCGGAAACACTATCCTCGACAAAATAAGAAATGATACCATAAGAGGAACACTAGATCAGAAGAACGTGGGACACAACATAGAAGTGGCCCAACCACGATGGTTTAGACACATCTGTAGAATGGATCAAACTAGATTAGTTCGCAGAGTGTGGGGGGACAAGAACAACAGGCAAGAGGAAAGAGGCAGACCAGCACAGCAGTAGAACGCAGTGAAATACTAAAGAAAAACAGAGTAACTTGAGGAGAAGCAAAATCAATGGCAAAAAACCGAGTGCGCTGGTGAAATTTTGTTGCATGCTCAACACGGGTGTTTATCATGGAGGCATCGAGTAGGAGCAGTTTTGGAAATCACAATTAGAAGAAATCCATTCTAGTCAAAATAAATATAATAAATAAATATAAATCGCTGTAATCGTTAGCACGTTCTTATATATGGTGGCCCAATATCCATAAAGATATAGAGATACTTTGTTCAAATTGTGATGCATGCAATGGGATGCGTTGTGATCGACCTAAACACATTTTAAATGCATGGAAATGGCCTGATACACCATGGACTAGAGTATACATGGATTTTTAGGCCCTTTTAAAGGCATAAAATATTTCATTATGATTGATAGCTATACTAAATGGCTTGAAGTATTCAAAATTACTGGCAGTTGTTCCTCAAAAGTAATTGAGGTCATGAGACACACGTTCGCTAGATTTGGTTTACCTAAAGTAATGGTAACAGATAACGGCCCACCTTTCAGCTCACAGGAACTTAAATGATATTTTACAAGAAACGGCATCATACATAAAACTATAGCGCCATAACACCCTGCCAGCAATGGATAAGTTGAAAATTCGGTAAAGACCATCAAATCTTTTCTTAAAAAACATACTCAGAAAATAAAAAAGTAGATGACGTTTTACCACTGATCTCTAAATAACTGGATGTCGCTTACATATCAAAAAGCATGTAAATTATTTGTGATAGATTTAAGCCACCTTAGCGCTTCTACCCGCTGGTCCTTGTACTAAAATTTTGACAAAGGTTCGCTTCTGCGATAAATATGACGTTAATGATTGACTGTTAAAATCGTGAACTCATCACCTGTCTGCAGATGATCGTTGTAGTGTTTGAGTGAGAAACATGTGCCGTACAAACTGGATGTTACGTTTACTCGTAACCATATTATATAGTTAAGGATCTAACCTAAAATTTGAACGCGCCGTTAAATTGATAGTACAAGTACCAGCGGCACGGTGGCACAAAGGGTTTTCACAGTTTTGAATGACTTATGTGACATCTAGTTATTTAGAGATCAGTGCGTTTTACCAAAAATTCTATTTGATTATAGGAATACGGATACGAATATACGAATTCTGGCACTTTTTGTACCTCCCTAACAAAAATTTTTTCTTTGCAACCATCCTGTAGTGGTTCAGTAACATCAGATAACATTAAAGTATATCAAAATTACTTATCAACTTTGTAATGTAATTTTTATTTAATTATATTCATTTCTTTTGTACATAAATATTTATTTATATATGTTAAAAACAGGAGAAAGTTTTATTATTAAATTCGGGCAAAATCTTTTAAAAAATGTTAATTTTAAAATATGCGTTAAAAACAAAGTGTTCTGAAGAGGCCTTACCAGTTAAATTTACCTTCTTCATCTATTTCGGCAAAATTCTATATGCGAATCCTATATTTTTGCTATAACAGGGTAAATCGCATATAATACTAATTTATTTAAAAATAGTTTTTAATTTTTTTTAATTGTTATCTACATGAGTTTGTATAGCATGCCTTCTACCTTAAAAAAACAGGACAGAATGCTTGAAATATCTGCTTTTATTTTAAATCTTGTACCTTTCTTTAAAATTTAGATAAAAACTTTAAAAATATGTTAATTTTAAAAAATACCTGAAAACCAGAGCAAAATGATTAAGAAAACAAAGTTTTCTAAAGGGGCCTTCCTAGTAGTTACAACCATTAATCTGTATTAGTATTTTTGTTTCTTTATGTCGCCTGCTACACGATGAAGTCATACTTTTCTGAATTAACAGCGTCTACAATCAACGGACTGGCTATAATTGCCACGACCTTGCTGAATAATAGTAATATAGCGAGGAATCCGTACTTTTATCCTCTAGTAGACCGACAACGCGCGTTTGATATAAACGTTAACGCTTGGTGGCAAACTTCCGATATTGTTGCTGAAAAGCAACAAAACCACATACAAAATTTCAAAGGCAGAAGCCTAGGCAGTGTCAGAGGGAGAACATGTGTTGGCTAGAGATTATTCAAATCACCCACTTGGTTGAGGGCGAAATTAAATTAAAAAAACTCGTGGAAATGTGATGTGCGATGTAAAGATTGATGGAGCAAGAACTACCAAACGACACGTAGATCAAATAATTCCTTTAAAAAGAAAAAGTTCAATTCTTGCACCGCCAATTGCAAACAAAGAATACACTGATCTTCTGTTTGTTTGAGTAATGAATCGAGATACAACTTGAGACAGCGCTAAACATTAGAGTGAATAAGGGACTTACATGTTATAAGTGGACTTTTTATTTTTATAGGGGGAGGGAGATGTTAGGGCTGTCAATTTGAACTTATAAGTTTTTGTACATTTATCTGTAAAAAGGGAGATAACGTGAATAAAGCAGTTATTGTGGTTTTGGTCGAGGGAAACAGTCGTTTTATTTTCCCGGCTCTTAACGGCAAATGAATACACTATATAACTAATACCACCAACATTAGAACGTAAACCAAAATATCGTGCATCAAACGGTACGTTGGCGAGGGAGGAATGTCACTTACAACTTGAAATAAGGAGGAATTCAAACCTTATATAAATATGTAATACACATTTACATACTATAGGATTAAACGAAAAACATATGAAATTGGCCACTATGAATTTAATTAGAAACCGTTCTGATTATGCACCACATACTTTCTGTTAATCGTAGGAAGCTAGTCAGACATTTATAATGCAAACATTGGAATAATCAGACAAGACAGAACTTTACGGTATTGAAGAGAATTGAGCTGCAGTCATTTAGATGAAATCACACCCCTACCTCCTCACACAATGCATGAAAAGGATTCAGATAGGCAAAGCTAAACCTTGCTATGCAGGTCCTGACATGCTGAAAATGTGTGCCTTGTACCATGCAGTTACCAGCAGGAAATTTTTAATTCACAAAAAATATTTTTCCATTCATCAGAGAATTTCTACCAATCTTTTTATAGATCTACTACAGTCAAATTTATACAACTGATAAGCCAGATAATTACTAAGAATCTCCAAGAATAACAATAACAGACAAGCAACTAAATATTCAATGTCGGAAATAATAAAAAGTTGGCTAATTATTCTGTAGCTTAATGCTTATTTATATACCACCTTATCAGTGAAAATTTTCCAACTGATTCATATTTTTCGCCAGTATAGAAAATACCTCACCAAACAACCCATCTTTGGACTGTAATAATGAAAATGAAGCGTTTTTTACAATTTCAAATAAGAAACAGATACTATTTTAGAGGATCTATAAATTGCCAATATTAATGGATTTTTCAGAAGGAAAAACAAGAAATTGCCGTCTACAAAGTGGATATAAATGTACCATAAATTAAAATATATATATAATGGGATTACTGTGGTAACATTAGGTCCACTAAAGAACTATTTCCAACGAGACTTTAATCAACCTCAGTGATAGCCAAATAATGATGAATGTGACCACTTGGAAAAGGATTCAGCTATGCATATTTTTTTAATGAAGGATGCCATCGTACTGTTTGAAACCTTTCTTAATTACAAATACCAGACTTGCAGGGCATATCCAATATGAAAAATCATACAAGTAACTTACAAAGTGCCACTGAAAAATATATAGGTAGTATAATTTATTATAAACACATAATATACACTCTCTACCAAGTTGAGAATTTGTACCATATCTCCTCTTCATAGTTATTGAACTGCAACTTTAAAAAGCATGATTTATTGTTAAAAGCAATACCAGTAATATTTAAATTTAAACCAAATATTAGGCATCAAATGATAGGATGGTGGAACTGTAATATCACTTCTGGCTTGGAGTAATACTCTCGTATATCGTAAAAAAGGGGGATAAGGAATACAAACAATATATGACACACACTTAATGTACAATAAATGAGAAAAATAAATATGAAATTGACCACTATAAATTTAATCAAAAAGTATGTGGACTATTGTTAATCGTACGACATTAGTCACTTAGTTATAATACCAACAGTTATTCTCGCAGTATAAGAATGTAAGAAAGGATCAAATAAGGAGTTACAGCTTAGAAGAGAATTGAACTCTACATATTTAGCTCATTCTATTTTTGTATGGATGATTTCATTGTTTGTAGCCTTCAGAAGCGTCAAATGTCTAAACAAAATGAAATAGTAGGTGATAGTGAAAGATATATAAGWAGATATATATGACMTACCCATACCTTGCTATCGACTAAGCACAATCACGCCAACTGGAGAAATGAGAACATGTAAGACTGTGAATTAAACTGCATCAGAAAGTACTTAAATAACTACACCACGTAKTAATCAGAAAAGTACCCCTACAGGTCGAAGAGAAGCAGTTACCACTGTTTTAAGATTATTTATGCTTCAATACTCAAAGTTTGACCAGGAATACAATATATATTAAAAATTGAAATTGCACCACCACCTCTCACCCAGTGCAAGCAAGGACTCAAATACGGAGCAAAACTTGACAAACAACTTCCATATATAAAAATGAAATAAAAAAGATAACTGGGTAGCCCACCCCTATGTGAATGGAAAAAACATTCACAGGGTGGATTTCTATTGGATTTTTTAATAATTCTCCTACAGTCAAATTTATATGACTGATAAACAACATGATCAACTCAACATCCACTGGCAACAGCAATAATACTAGGGGTACATACAGCACAGTAATATGAGAAATCCTTTCACTGATGTTTATTACATAGATAAATATTTATTGTCGGAGATGACAGATAGTTCTGAACGGCCAAATTCCATCTGAAATCCATTTCATATTTATATATAATAATGTTCCACGAAAAACATCATAAATTCTGTTGTACAGAAAAAATTATTTCAAATCCATTGCATTTAGAAAAAGAGAATTAGCGCTCAGAACAACAATTGGCTGGATTTCTATTTCTATTGAACTCCATTAATGGATTTGCAGAAAGAAAATCAAGAAAGTCTATCCACAAAGTAGATGCAAGCCCAATTTAACACCTATTGATTATTTTGAAAAATGAATAATTATATCATTAGGTTCCACCTCAAATCGTGGTAGTATGGGTATAAACATTTTCATAAGATATTTATATAAATAGAAAATAAGAATATATACCTTATACCATATAGACAGCCACCAAGAAAGGCTTTTTAAAAATTTCATTACTGGCACTGGGGGCAAAAACATGTTCTTTTCTGTTGAGAGGGTGGATCTCAATTTTTTTTATAATTATAATCCTGGCTTTCGCACTCAATTTAAACAATAACAACAGCAGCAAGAAATAATTAAGAGAAAAATAACAAACACGATGTAAAATTGAGGACAACGACAAAGACACAGCAGCACAGCCCCCACACCCGAGTATATTGTCTAAAGACATCAGCTAATGCAAGAGCATTTAGGGACTGCATCAAGGTACATAATCATTGAGAGAAGGGTACAAATCTAACTCAAACAATTTTAAATTAAATTTAACAAATAAATATTATAAGAAACTGGWTGAAAGTAAGAAACGTCAAGTATTTCACTATCGTCTGCTGGATGATGGTTTATAACAAAACCACCAGKGGATACGCCACCACGACGTCCTTTCATAATATAAAAACTGTTATGAATAGAGAAACAAGAGACATCATATTCCTCGGTAATACGCAATGAAAGATTATCTTCATCTTAAAAATGAGAAACGAGAAAAGGCTTTACAAACCGACAGCTGCTGTCAATAAATACAACAATCACTGGAGCAAGTAATTCTGTTTTTTGCTTTTGTTTCCAAAAAGGAAAAAACTGGAAAGCTAAGCTCATATATGCAATAATATCAATAAGTTTAAAAAATCATATAGAAATTGGAACTGCTATCCATTTACCTAAGGTCTATGCAAATTACCATTCTAATTGACATAAATAAGCTTAGAAAGCCAGAAGCAATTAGACCCACAGCCACACTTAATTATTAGAAAATGCTTTGAATGTAATTACAAATAAAAAGAAAATATTAGAGTTTAATTTCATGCATATAGTTTAGGAAATTGACACTTCACTCATCATGTCGTAAACTTTTTCAGAAGGCATCCGATTGAGAGCTTTTAAGGTCAAAATATTATCAAAACTACACACCACTTAGCTTGTATACCAGTGCGCAAAATACCATGTCGAACAAACTGACTAAAATTCAGGGCCTGATATGAGAATGAACCTTTATAGCACTAGTGGATTGTAATAATGGAATCGATAACGATTTTTAACAGTTCTAATTACTGAAAACATGGATACCATATTAAAGGATCCAAAAACTCCCACAGATGATACTTTTATCTTATCTTTATTCTTGTTTTGAAAGTTCTGCCTATGTATACACAGTTACAGTCTTTGCTTCGTAATTTGTACGCCCCATATTTATCTATTATTGGTACTATATTTTTATCATTTAATGAGCTTTTTTCAAAGTTAGGTTTAAATGTTAAATATATTTTTTATTTGAAATTTTTTGAATTTTTTTGATGTTACCGACAAAAATAATTGAAAAATATTTTTTTTAGACTGCAAAGTATTCTTTGCAGGAAACATGTATCAATTTATTATACAGTTTCTTATTTAATAATTTTTTCAATTGGTTTAATTTTGTACCATTAAATTCTAATGTTTTTTATATTCAACTCATTATTAAGTTAATTGTGATTTAACAGTACTTTTATCAATCGATTTCAATTATTGTGTAAAATAGCTATTTTACGTTGTCATGGATGCAAAAACATACTGTGTATAGATATTCCGGTAACAGTTGGTTTTCACAATATGTTAAACTCAATTTTAGTATTAACTTTTTCTAATAATATATCCAAAAAAGTTAATTGGGTCTCATTCTTTGTTGGTGTTCACGTGGTTAAAAATTTTAAGTCTTCCAAATTACCTGTCCAAATACCCATGATATCGTCTACATATCTTTCGTAAAATAAAATTTGATTTCTGTAAATGTTTGAATCGTTCCTGATATAATTGCATTCATAATTGTCCTATTTCAGTCAAACCATAGGCGATATATATATAGATAGATTCTTGTAAATGAAAAGTTTTTGTTCCTTACAAACAGGAAGAAATCTTAATAAGTAATCGGTTGTTTAATTTCTTAATTTACTATTATAGAAATGTTCATTTAGAATTGATAATACTTCACTAACTATATTTGTATATAGATTTTTAACATCTAATGACAAATATTGCATTATGCGGGATGTTTATTAATTTCAAATTATTAATTAAATCCATTGAATTTTTATTTTCTTTATAAACATGTAGGCAATTTTATACAAGATACCACTGGCCGAATAGGAATGAAATCAGGAATATTGCTTTTATGCAATTTTAATTAGCTATACATTTTTGGTACTATAGTATTATCTAGTATACTTTTGTTTAATTCAGGAGTTATTATTGACACAGTTAACAAAGTATAGAACTCTTCGAAAGTTAATGGCGTATTATTTAAAATTCTTTTTAAATGTGATTTTATAGATTTTATCGAAGATTCCCATAGCCCTCCGAAATGGGGAGCACGAGGTGGAATAAAGTGCCATTGAATATGGGAATCTAATAAAAAACTTTGAAAACCTTCAGTCTGAACAAGTTTCTCAAAAACCGAAGTTAAATTATTATTCGCACCAACAAAAGTTGTCGCGTTATCGGAATATAAGTCAGAAGGCATTCCGCGCCTTGAAACAAATCTTTTCAGAGCAGCCAAGAAACAATCACTTGTTAAATCAGTTACAAGCTCAATGTGAATGGCCTTGGTGGCTAAACAAATGAAATTACAAATGTATCCTTTTATAATCTTTCGATTTCTAGTTTTTCCGTCTTTAAGCTCGAACGGACCGGCATAATCAAGACCACAGGCAGCAAATACTCTAGATGGTTTTACTCGTGGCTGAGGCAATTCACCCATTATTTGATTCAAATTTGAAGGGTTTGCTCTGAAACAAGAAATACAATTTCGTAACACAGCTTTAACTTCGCGCTTTGCATTAAGTGGCCAATAATTTTGTCTGACATAAGATAGCGTGCCTTGCAAACCTGAATGTAAGCTGCGAATGTGCTCATGTTTTATTATTAGTCGCGTTAAAGCGTGCTTGCTTGGCAACACTGCTGGATGTTTACTATCATACGATAGTTGTGAGTGTTCGAGTCTACCACCGACACGAATCACCCCATGATTATCTATAAAAGGACATAAACTCTTTAATTTACTGGAAGGCTTGACGCTTCCTGACAATGTCAACGCTCGCAGTTCATGATGAAAGCATTCTGTTTGGACGATTATTGTTAGCATACGAGAACTGTTAATTATTTCACATGCGGATAAACCTCCACTGTAAACCGGTTCAAGAGAAATACCACTTCGTGATTTCGCATTGTGTATAAATCGTAAGCAATAAGCAATAACTCTTTGCAATTTGGAAAGACTTGAAAACCGCTCAAAAATGTCAAATTTTTCAGAGGTAAGTAAAATTGATGTTAAACATTTTATTTCGGGCAAATGGGATACTTTATCTGATATTTCAACGGCAGATAATCTCGCTGAAGGCATTGAATTGAAATGCTCGCTCAAATATGTAGGCCCATGCCACCATAGCTGAGAATTTAATAAATTTTTTGGACTAGTACCCCTAGATACCAAATCTGCTGGGTTATCTAAAGACCGCACATGATGCCAATTATTAAGATTGCTTAGCTGTAAGATTTCAGAAGTACGGTTTGCTACAAAGGTTTTTAATGTGTTTGGTTCTCTGGATAACCATGCCAGTACAATAGTTGAATCAGTGTAGTAAAGTATATCTTGCATAGGCAAGTTTAATGTTTTAAGACATCAACTATTAAACGGGCAAGCAACAAAGCTCCACATAACTCTAGCCGTGGTAAAGAAACAGTTTTTAGTGGTGCTACCCTTGATTTTGCACAAAGCAAGTGACTCTGTACATTGTTGTGTTCGTCCTGTGACACTAAGTAAACACAAGATCCATATGCAAGTTCTGAGGCATCTGAAAATCCATGAATTTGAATTTTAATTGGATTATTTACCAAAACAAGGCGAGGTATAAAGAATGATTTTATTTGAGACAACTGATTATAAAATTCTAAGAATTTATGTTGAATATGTGGGGGTATTGGATCATCCCAATCAAGATTAAGTCTCCACAAGGATTGCATGATTAATTTCGAAATGACAGTTATTGGTGCAAGCAAACCAAGCGGGTCAAACTGCTTTGCTATGTATGAAAGAATACTTCTTTTAGTTATCTCGCTCTTATCAAAAGATGTGTTAGTTGACGTATAAATGAAATTATCTGTATCTGGATTCCAAACAATACCTAAAGTTTTAGTACAATCGTTGTCAGTTATTATGTAATTGGTATCGTTCAAGTTTTCATGCAGTTCTGCTATAATCTGAGGGTTATTTGACTGAAATTTTCGAAGTTCGAATCCATAAGCGGACAACAGCTCTGTAATTTTCTTTCTGATAGATACAAGTTCTGTAATAGTTGAGCTACCAGTTAGCAAATCATCTACATAAAAGTCGTTTAGTATTATACTGCTTTCTACCGGGAATTTTTCAGAATTATCCAGAGCAATTTGCCTTAAACATCGTGTAGCTAGAAATGATGCTGAAGCTGTACCATATGTTAGGGTGTTTAAGCGATAATGAAAAATTTCGTCAGTTATAGCGGAACGCCAAATTATTCTTTGAAGATCGCGTTGTTCAGGATCTATCAATATTTGTCTGTACATTTTTGTCAGATCCCCAATCAAAACAAAATTGTGTTTGCGGAACTTCAGTATGATCGAAAATAAGTCATTTTGCACAACAGGGCCAACCTTTAAAACATCGTTAAGTGAGACACCCGTACTTGATTTCGCAGAACCGTCAAAGACGACTCTTAGCTTTGTTGAGATGCTGTCTAATTTTTCAACGCAATGATGTGGCATGTAAAAAACCGGGTTATTAATTGGCTTTGTGTGATCAATACGTGACATGTGCCCTAATGCTTCATATTCTGATATAAATTCACAATAGCCTTTTTTAAGGCTCGGAGATTTTTGAAGTTTACGTTCAAGTGAAAGAAATCTCTGTGTTGCTAAATGAAGTGAATCCGCCACCTCAGTGTAATTATTCTTTAGTGGATATTTTACAATAAACCGACCAGATGTATCCCTGGTTGTACTCTTAAGAAAATGTTCTTCACATTCTTTTTCTTCAATAGAAAAATTATTTTTAGAAGGCAATTCTTCTAAAAGCCAAAAGCATTCAATTTGTTTGTTGAGATCTGCATTTATACATAAACACGAATTAACTTGCTCAATATTAGATTTGATATTGCCTGCCAAAATCCAGCCCAGCTTTGTTTTGTGTAAAAGAGGTAAACTGTTACCTAATCTTATTTGACCTATACATAGAAGTTCATAGAATATTCCGGCACCTAGAAGTAAATCCACTTCTAAGCCGTCTCCAAATATTGGATCCGCCAAATGTATGGTGTTTGGTATGTTAATGTCTTTTAAATCAACCAATTTACGAGATATTGGTTCTGTAATTTTATCAATAGCAAAACATGGCATTGTTATATTGAAATTACTATGCAATGATTGAATTTTTACATCAGCCTGTTTTGATAAATTAGTGGTAACGTTATTAATTCCTACGACCGGAAGGTTGACATGTTTTGTAGAAAGAGAAAGACGCCTAAGTAAATTTTCGGAAATAAAATTTACTTGTGATCCGCAATCTAAGAGAACGCGACATTTTACTGGTCGTTTGGCATTATCAAATGCATAAACGATTGCGGTTGATAGTAGGGCGTAAGTATGAAAATTTTTCTGCACGCACTTGGCAGAAACTGATAAATTTAGACATGAACTGGTCGTGGAAAAAGACTCCTTCGAGCAATTTTGTACTTCCTTTTGCAAAGGTTCTGTTGTGGTAGTATTATTAGACGTGGAAGGTTGAGCGTCTGTACCTTTAGAATTAAATGTTTTCAACCCATGCAAAAATGTACTGTGCTTACGTTTGCAAATTTTACACCCCATAGAGCGGCAGTTTATAACTGAATGACCAGTACGTAAGCAGTTTGTGCAAATACTTAAACGCTTTAATGTATTATAACGAACATTTACTGATAAAGACTTGAATTTGGCACAGGAATTAAGTAAGTGATCATTCTGACAAAGAGGACATACAGGTGTGTTTCCCTCTGAAACGTGTAAAGCTTTAATATCAGGTGGCCTCTTAATTACAGTATTTTGTGTTTTAAAGTCCAAAGATTCCATCAGCCTGCACCGATCGCTCAAGAATTTGACTAAATCGTTGACTTGCTCATTGCCATCCCCTTTAACAAACCTTTCCCACTCTTTGCGGGAGTTTATATCAATTTTTGAGACAAGAATGTAAAGTAATAAAGTATTCCACCCCTGAACGTTCTCACCCAAGTTTTCAAGAGATCTATAATGCTTCAAAAAAGTATCCAAAAAATTACGCAAAGAAGAATGTGAATCCCTCAAAACGCCAGAAAGCTCAGTAATGCCCTTAATATGAGAATTAATTATAGCCCTCTTATTTTCATATCTTTCTTTTAAAAGTTGCCAGGCAAGCACATAATTCGCATCAGTGACGTTTAAGGAAGCCACAACTTTGGCTGCTTCACCCTTTAGTGTTGAAAGCAAATAATAAAATTTCTGTGTGTTGCTCAATTCCGAATTTTCGTTAATTAAAGAGTTAAAATTATCATAAAATTGTTGCCATTCACTGAAACCGCCATGAAAATCTATCAACTTTAATTCAGGTAATTTAACGTTAATTTTTGGAGAGATCTGCACTAAACTCGCTTGTTCAGCCAAAGGCAAAATAGATGAACGGCGACCTGAAGATGAAGCTGCGCTTTCGGATTGAAATTTAGAAATTATATTCTTTGCTTTAGCCAATAAATTAAAGTACTTATTTTCAAAGTCTTCACGATGTTTGCTTTGAGGCTCTACTTCTGCTCTGCCCTCGGAATCCAAACTGAGAGCGTATTCAAGTTCATCTTGGACCTTGTTATACTCAGTCAAGATATCGGATATTGCATCAAGACGCGTTTGCAAATAAGTTACATCTTCATCTGTTTGAATTTCCCACGAGGTTAAAAACGTACCGAAACGCGTTAAGCGCCCTTTAACACTACTACGTTTTGCAGTTAATCGCGCAATTAGTTTTCGAGATTCTTGTTCAGACATGGTTGTCATACAATGAAATGGAAATGAAATGGAACTTTGGAAAAATCGTGTGCTGCTGATAGAACAATGATACGATTGTTTGCACTCTGGGCTGAAACGGCAAAAACCATGCACAAAAAGATTAAAATACGTATTTGTACTGCCCAGTGCACGAAACTTGAAATCAGTTACTACGTATACAAGAATGAACAAATTTAAATAATTACAATAATAACTAACTACTTGCGTGCTAATACAACTCGATAGCTGCGTTTTTAAAATGAATGCCAAGGATTGCCAAATTGGAAAATGGTAAGATTAGATAGGACTGACCTTACGATCCTCGGCGAATCTGCACCCTTCCAGCGTGGTTGAATGAATTGATATAATATGCTGTATCATCCGGCTCGCAATGGACCAAATGTTAGCGTATATGTGTCTTACACCACCTCGGTGTAGGTACACAAACGGCTGTTTCTTTAAATAATCGATGTGTGGACTGTATCTAAGATTTTATTGGAAATTATGTACAACAGATGACGGACGTTTTAATCGCTGTAGGGTCGCACGACAAGTGACCGGCTTCCGCACCGCCGCACAGCATCGGAGTAGGTTCCACAAAAACCAGGTTCGAGTAAAAACGCACACCGATATGAAATACACTAAACAGTATTAATAATGGATAAATGTGGGCTGTACAAGTTACGATGTAACTGTAACTGTGTATACATAGGCAGAACTTCTAGAAATTAAAAAAAGAAACCTTTAAAATCTTATCAACTGACAAAAAATTATTCACTGTTTGCAGACTATCTTAAAGATACATGACACAGTTTTGAAATTAATAGAAATGTTGATATTTTACATACTGAACAAAAGGGCCAATTATTAAATTCATTAGAAATTTTTGAAATAATCGGATACAATAAATGTCCTGATGAAATAACACTAATAAATTCGGGATTCAGGTGGGAATAGTAACAATATTCAAATTGATTATTCCATGATGACATAGTTTATTATAAGTTCAACTAATAGTAAATTTAATTGTATGTAGATTTACGCCTTTTTATTTGTAGCCTATATTCCGACGATGAGGCAGCATTTTTACTCAAAAGCGGTCATCTTGAAATATTAGAGGAATTTTGGAGACAAAATGTGTTTTTTGTACTTATGTCAATTAAATATTTACATCTATAAGTTTTGGTCAGATTGAACTCATTATACAGTATACCCTAATAAATATGAGCAATATTCAATCCCTAAATTTAAAACACAAAAACTTTTCTTTAAAGATCTACTGGCACAATTATGCCTTTCATTGTACTGCTTGAGAAACATTGGAATTAAAAAGTATAGGATAGCTGAAAAAGTTGTCAGTATGGTTGGAAAAATGTAAATTACCAAACCACAGCCACTGTTTCAAATCTAGAAGAGGTTTCTTCTGAAGACCACAGCTGTGAATTTGAGCACTTGATCAATGCATAAAACAGATTACATAAAATTCTCCACATATTTTTCCCCAAATTCTTAAAAAGTTACACCATTATGATGCAAATGAACAAAAGTGGCACATAAATAAGCACTGGACATCTTAAATGATGTATTTCTATGCTATTTTTTTCAACTTCAACAAGTTGGCAATAAACCATAATTACTATCTAGCAGAACCGTTCAATAAAATGTAATAAGTGCAGATCTCAAGACAAAGACCACAAATTACCTAAATGATTGGTAAACACAACCCTGGATATTCATTGCTAAAAAGCAGTATGGAAAAAATGATATGAATTAACAAATCATAGGTATCAAGTCGAGAAGAACTATTGTTTGCTTTTAATAAAACAGCTAATATAATATTAAACTGCTCAAAACAATATAATTATATGAATCAAATGATAATGCAATATAGCAGTCTCCAAAATAAGAACCAAAATGATTCATATTCCTTCCAACACTGGACAGATGTGATACCAAATAAAAAATCTATCGAAGCCACGAGTGCCTTCGTTTAAGAAGCAGCTATTGTATGTTTCTTAAGGGTCGAAAATTTCCTTTTCCAAAATGGCTTTCAATGATACAAGATAAATAGAAATAAATCACAGAGCTTTAAAAAGCTTAAGAAACTGAAAATGACTGTAAGAACCAGAGTGCAGGAACGAAGAAATCGTAGGAACTGGATTGTTCCAGGAACAAAATTTTGAAGTAGAGCTCTTTAAATAGCGGGGCAATCCCAGGCGCCACATCTGAAACAAAAGAGAATTTTATTAGTGACAACAGAAAACAGAAGGAACATTTCCTTACAATAACAACATATTTTTTTGCGCCAAACAAAGCCTATAGTGGACAATAAATACCGATATACTCAAAACATCACCAAGAAATTCAAAGAAAATAATAATAATAAAAACAATTGTAATAATAGCTTTATTTGCTCAAGAAAAATGCATTTACAGACAAAAGCAAAATAACTACATATATATGAAAGAAACAACATGTAGCAATAAGATAAATTAATTGAATGAAATGAATCATCCACGCATATTATTTAAAGAACCATCACACCTATACTGAGAATTAATAAATAAAATCTTTATTTCGTAAAGGTGACATATTCTTTCATACTATATCTTTGTATATTTGTATAAATGTTAATATGTACAGGGTGTCCCAATTTCGTTGCAATTGTAGAGTATCTCGGTAACTATTAATGCTAGAGCGTTGCGGTTTCGACATTACTGTATTACTTTTTTGTTGCGAGTTGAGCTGTACCATCGCCATTTTTGTATCGTCTTTTGTTTTAAAGCCATAGCTAACTTTTGAAAAATGTAACATTTCTTCGGTTCTCAATATCTCGATTGGCTATGTAGACACAAAAAAACTGTAGACATTTTTTATAAATATTTTTTTCTGAATTCAAAGGTGTACTCAGAATTTTTTTAGGAGGTCACATTTTAGATATAACACAAACTTGCATTTTTTTAAATGGAAACCATAGTTGGTTTTGCTATGGTTGAAAAGAACTATTTTTTCTGATTAAGAAAATGCATATATTGTTATGTTTATCTTTACTAATTTTGGTATTATTCCAATTTCTGCAATAATTTAATTTAATTTTTGTCGAAATAGATATAAATACTTGATGATAAACAATGATAATTGATGATAAACAATGCATAGTTACTTATCTCCAAATAAACAATCATTTTCATTAGTTACACGCTTCCTTAGGAATATGTATGTATTCAAATATGGATATATTATTATTAAAGGATTAAAATTTTTTACTTAATAATATAAATTACATCGTAGGTTTTGTTATTCCATAGCCTCCTGGATGTAGACGTAAAATATGATTAAATTATTTTAAAAATTTGAATAATTACAAAATTAGTAAAAATAAACATAACAATCTATACATTTCTTTAATCATAAAAAACAGGACTCTTCAACCATAGCAAAGCCAACTATGATTTCCATTTAAAAGAATTCAAGCTTGTGTTATATCTCAAAAATGTGACCTAAAAAATTACGGCGTACGCCACTGGATTCAAAATAAAAATATCTATAAAATATGTCTAAAATGTCTAATGTCTCTAAAATGTATCTACATACCCAAACGAGAAATTGAGAGCTGGAGAAATGTTACATTTTCCAAAAGTTGGCTACGGCTTTAAAACAAAAGACAATACAAAAATAGGGATAGTACAGCTGAACTCAGAACAAAATGTAATACAGTAATGTCGAAACCACAATCCTTTAGCATTAATAGTTACCAAGATACCCTACAATTACAATGAAAMTGGGACACCCTGTACAATCACATAGATAATAGATAGATTAGGCATTACAATGATTAAATTCATCGATGCTATATAAAATGTGGCACATGTGAATGCAGTCTTAAGGATACATTTGAATTATAGCTTAATGGTGGACTCAGACGATTGGAAGCTCCTGACAGTAAATTATTTCGAGGACCCAGAACAAAAAATTAGAAGGAAAGTACAAATTTTTCCAAATGTTTTAATATTATTGACATTTTAATGAATTATTTAAACCAGCTATATGTAGCTAACAGCTAAGAGTACAACAATTATTTATTTAAAATTTTTACAGTAACTGAATGATGCTAAATGAAAAATATTTTTAATTCTCATTGGCAAAATTATCATTAATCTTCTATGAATCTAATTCATTCAAAATTTTCTGTTCTATATCTATGTCCCAGGATTGAGTTTACAAGAAAAAAAAATTGACGTTAATCTGCAGAGTAAAAATATTTTTCGCTCATTCTGAAACTAGCAATTCTGTAATTAAAACTTAATTATTTTGGCTTAATGAAGAAAATTAATTTGTCTCTTGATTTTGGACTTAGATTAATTTTAACTTTAATTTTTATCATATATAGGCGGGCTCACTTTGTTTTAACAATTTTAAAGAACTGTCTTAAACATTTACGTGATGTTGATTTCTGTTATTGAAAATTTCAATGAGAAAAGTTTCTCGTAGGGGGGCCCAAAAACTGATAATAGGGTTTACCAGCTGGATCCGTTGAAAACTTGAAAAGGCAAAAGAAACCATACAATAAAGGTGCTGCTACCCTTTAGGTGTTTGAATTTGTGTAGGATTGGGCACTGGTAAGTCCCACATTAAAGAATTTTGAAAGAAAAGAAAATTCATCCATACAAACTGAAATTTACTCATACAATAGAATCAATGAATGATGCACAGCGATTTGTATTTATGTTTGTGGATGGTAGTGACCAAAACTTTTGTTGTAGAATAATGTTTTCTAATGATGCAACATTTTCCACCAACGAGACAGGTGCTTCACAGAATTTAAGATACTGAAGTGATGGTAAACAACATTTCAGCATTTTAAAGTCGACAAAATTTTGATATTATATAATGATGGGCTTGATGATTTTGAACTTAATTACCAAGATACCATACAATGTTTTTTTCAGCAGGACAGTTGTCCTACACATTATTCTCACACTGTGAGTAGCTAGTTAAGTGTTAAATTTGCAGATAAGTAGTTTGGAAAACTGTTGCAGTATTGTTACTTCAGGGGTCCTAATTTAACAATGTTGGATCTTTATTTGTTGGCACATTTAAAGTAAATTGTGTACAGAAATAACCTACCTAATAACGTATTAAAAAATCGAATAGGATGCCATGGTATAATTGTCTATCAAAAAAATTCAAAGAAGTATTCTTATTAAAAATTACTTTTTATTTTTGTATTTCAAAGCTGCTTCTTTGAGTTGCTATTTAATAAGTGAAAATAAAGCGGTTACTCGAAAAACAGTAATAAAAAAAACACCCCCGAAAGGGGTTGTGTCTCATAACTTTAAGGGTAGTAATGTTAGAGGGTTGTAATTTTTTTGGGAATACACCCTATCAAACTACATTAATCCATTTTTTTTCAAATTATTATCTGTTAATGAGAAAAAATGTTAAATGTTGAGGGATGAAAAGCCAAAATTGGAAAACGGGGTGGAGCTGCGGTAAGGAAATTGGGTGTGCGACATACGCCCTCAATTAGGAGCATTATATGTTAATTTGAGCCAAATTCCAGCGGAGGCACTTATTACCCTCTTATCGTACTATAGCCTTTGAGATTTATTAAATCAAATATGAGTGAACATTCACAGAATGCATTAGAGATATTGTTGGTAATCTGCATCTCTGGGAACAGCCAGAAAGGAGGAACTTTTGTATTAATGCGAAGAAATTGGATTTGACCCGGAACTCAACTGATAAAACCTTGAATGGCTTTTCTAGAATGTTGTATGAATAATAGTTACAATTTCTAACAATGTTAGCTAGGGAGGATTTTGAAGCCAATTTTGGGTAGTGATTCTTATAGGAAATTTAACGCCTTTTCTGATTATGGACTTAAATTTAAATTTTACCTTCTTGTATTTCTTTTAATATTTTCTTTAATTTTTTTTTATTATTCAGCAAATGTTGCTATGACAAAACAAAAAGCTTACTGAAGAAGATTGTTATTGTTGAACTATAAACATTTATTCACCATTTTTTGTAACAAAAATTTTGCTCATCTCTTTTCATGAAAACTTTTTTTTTACAAACAATATCCCAGAGCCAAACACTGCCAGTAAAATGAGCAGCAGCTGCCACTAGTGACCATCTAAATTCATACTAATAAAGAAAATGCATATCTTTTCTAAAGAATAAGCTTTGTTGCATTTTGAAGGATACCACCAGGTAAATTTAAACAAAAAAAACTAAACAATACAAAATATTGACAAACATAACATGTACAGACTGACAATAGTTTTATTATAACTGTAGGTGTGGACTTAGAAAGGAATCTTGTAAATGGAGAACAATGATAATTGAGATATTATTTAAACATTCAGTAGTTCAAGAGTGGATAAGAGTACTAGCTATATAAAATGAAGTTAATAACGAGTTGATAATTTGTTAACAGTGTAATAACTTGATCAAAATTTAAAACTATAGAATGATTAACCAAACTGTAAAAATATTGTGTAGGAACCTTTGGATGCAAAATACATCGATTTACTCAGACTTTTTATACATTCACGATGTTGGGTTATCATTAAACCTAGCGTTCCGCAACCTTTCAGCGTGTGCACTGTTTCATAGGACCCCTTAGCAGCATAATGTGACTTCGCAAGAAATCCTAAAGTCATCAGAATGTAGTGAGAGTATAAATAATGCCAAATACTCAGTATCACCCAAATAGTAATTGTTATAACTGTAACAACAGTTTACTAACCCTATTAATATATTGGTGTATGGTGTAAAAGAAAATTTTTTCTAAATCATTTAATTAATAAATCAAGACAATACTGTGATGAATATTTACTTTGAATGACGTAGAATGACAAACAAAATCTAGTTATTTGTTCAAAAGTTTTGGCGGGTGATAGTATAAAATTTGATAAACTTAAACAGCATCAGCAAATCTTAATTGTTAATATGTGCTAAACAAATACTATTTAAAAAAAGTACTACCTATAAAAAATGAAGTGAATACACACACTATTTCTTAATACAGATATGCTATAGTCAAGGTATACTCACCAATAATTAAAATTGGCGCCATTAAAATGCCACTTTTTTTGGTCACACCGCCTTCAAATAACAGTTGGTAGGATGCACAGTGAGCCAAGTGGTGGCAGTGATTGATAGCTTCTCACCACACAGCTTTCAAATAGCAGTTGGCGAAAACATGAAGCTTTTATCATGAACGACCTGTAAAAAAATAAGTATAATTAATTTTGTCATTTTATCTCATTAAGAACAGATACTGCCATTTGTTTAAATGTTTTTTCATTGCACATATTATACATTGTGCCTGGTAGACCATGGGAGATAAAATATTTATTGAAAAGCTATACTAGAATTGCCCTGAAAATTTGCCAACCTATTTAGGATTTCTGGTCTGCTCTATCCACCTAAAATATTTTCATCAACTTATATATAATGGCAGCAGCAGCTTTGTCATTGAGACACTGTATATTATGATCAATTTCGAGTTCTAACTCAATTTTAAACATCTTTTAACAACATATTGCTATATCTACAGTTTTTGAGTTTTTGACTATTTTCTATTTTTTGCATCAAACATGACATTTAAAACATTGTAACTGAACATTTAACGCTGACACATTGAAATTTTTGGTAAAACGCGTAAATTTTAATTTTAGGCTCTTCGATAAATTTACTCAATATTTAGAGATGTAACTATTTTCTACGGTTTTGAAAAATGGCAAAGTTTTTTTTTTCAAATGAAACACCCTGTATATTATACTCACAAGTAAAGCAACTTAATATGCCTTCAATTACTGTATCACTTCTTTATACCCAAATCCTCATGTTTTTGGAATAAATGTAAAAAATATTGTTTTTCTAATAAATGGCCATGGTACACCACAATATTTCGCGACTGCTGCCTTGTTACAATGATTTGACTGTTCGCTTAACACATATTAGAACTTTTGGTATTTGCTTATCAAACCTATCCTACGAGCACTATTTTCTTTTCCGACCTCCAATGGATTATAATAAGACCATTTGCATTAAAAAATGAGGTATATCATTATAGTTGAGCAAAGTCTTACTCATTTCTCTACAAAACCATTGAATCATTTGTCATATCATAGGTTTCTAGATCTCGAAGCTGGAAGGAATCATTCCTGGAAATACATAGGGGCTGGTGCCATAAAGGCTATTATCATTCACCTATCCTATAGTTGCCTACCCTTGCCAATCAGGAAGGGTCCACCTATGCATTCAGATTAGATTGTTCCATTTATTTTGTATGCTGACATTGCCAGGTTGCTCAGTAAAATCATAGTATCTTGAGGTTACACTAGGTAATTTCTGTTTATCTTGTATATTTTAGGAGTTTCAAAATTGTTTTCTCTAAATAGTAGTAGATTGTGCCATTTGGAAATACTGTCCTTGATTTCACAAAAAAATTAGATAGAACGGTAGAATTTTTTTCACTTCATTTTGTTGGCTATTGTCCAAGAAAAAGAATGGTGAAAACTGCAAGCGTCATTTTTCATTTTGAAGTTAATTGCCAAAAGTACACACAACACACAATTAAAAAAAACAAGAATTTTCTCAAAAAGTGTAGTCTCGGTTGCAATATTCATGCAACAACAAAAGGGGCAACCCTCTACACTCCAAATTTAGTACCTTTTTCCACCAGACGATGGGGCAAGCACAGTATCCCTATTGAGAAACAATTCCCGGTTTTTATGCAACCCAACATTACAACATTTGAATATATGCAGAGTTCAATGACAGGTAAGATTTACCCTCGGATCCACCAGTTTTTACTATTACACCCAATATAACCAGGCCAGCTCAACCGGTACGGTATAGCTAGGAATATGAAATTAGAGTTCTAAATGGACAGATACAACGCTCGTAGGTATAAAGGGTCAGCGTGAACGAAATTTAATAGCAATTACCCTCATTTCTAAACTCTTTGAGGCATGCCTATTTAATAAACGGAAATATGTAAAAGGTTAAACTTATTAAAACCTAAAACATTACAGTTATTATTATATTATTGATAACATGATTCACTTAACACCGCGGAATCAGTCAACTTTAGTCAATGAACCAATTTTTCTTCTCTATTTTAAACTAAAGTCAACTTAGTTATTACAAGCTACTTTTGTCATCGTAGCCAAGTTGATTTTAGCTAATATCAAATTAAAAAAAAGCTTCGGGTACTAAATTTCTCGACGTTTATTATTTCAGCACAGGTTTAATAATAATATATGAAAAGAGGACCGTGGTGCAACTTGTCAATTTTTAAGGGTACTGAGAAGATGAGTTACAAATTACAATTAATGTGTGTGTATATATGTGTTCGTTGGGATATAACGACAGTAACTTATTGTGATGTCACTAAACGCTTCTCTGCCTTGATTTGTGTTCGATAAATTAATTTAAGTATCCTAATTTGGTATATGTATACAGCGGCGAGATTTTGTCGCATAAGTAGAACTACTTCCATGTAGTTATGCAAGGCAACTTATATCTATTTTAACAATCTATATATCTGATAATTGAATATTTAGAAAATTCAGATAAAAAAAAAAATTTACGCAAAGCGATAGTGTGAGGGATTTTTATGATACAGCCTCTCCATACTCTTAGTGAATCACCCTGTGATACAGTATTTTTAAATTAAGATCTACAAATACAATTAGTTAATTAATTGTTTAATTGTAACAATTCTATTAAATTACATGTTATATAAACAACCAATAAACATTTAAAGCATGTTAAGTAGACCCATTTTTATTGGGATTGCATAATACAAGTTATAACAAGCTATATAGGGTGTCCCTGAACATGTGGGCTTATTGTTACAATGTGTCTGAATCATATGAATTCTTATAAAAATGTTCCATAAATTGTYTTCTAACAGACTTACACTCCCTAACAGGGCACATTGGAGGTGGCTCTCGAACACGTTTTTATTAACTCGCTTTCGTGTCTGTTTGTCCACTTGGTTCGGATTTTAAACTAACTTCCTGATGAGCTAGAGACTTAAAACTTTAAACATAGTTTGGAACTGGATGACAATGGAATATTATTAACTCTCTTTTTAGCTCTCTGATACCTATTTTTTATAGTCTTAATAATTAAAACAGCTCCTTCATACCTATGCCGAACAAAATTATGAACTTAACCTCAATGGTCATATTACGTTGGCACGGTCAGTACTTGGATAGGTGACATCTTGGGAACACCGCGTGTTGCTGACATTACTTTTTTTCAGCAAACCTTTGTTATTGACAGATATGATTAGCTGAAAACAAACTTAAATAAACCAAAATTTTTGCATATTGTCCAAAATTTCAAAGATTTATAATAGATTGCAAATTTTCATGCAAACAAGACTAAAAACTAAAAAGCAGGATATAATTATTCAAATAAATAAATAAGTAAAATTATTAAATTGTACTAAAAAGTATAAAATAATTTCTCCTAGCCTCATACAGGTTATAAACCCCATACAGATTGTCCAAAAAATTTGTTATTAGGAATTTTTTAATAGCTATAAAAATACTTAGAAGATTTAAAACAAAAAATGTGGGGTGCACACAATAGATAACTAATGTAGGAATATTTTAATAGCTATTGAAAAATACAAAATCACTAATTTTCTGGACAATCTGTATGCGGCTAGGAGAAATTATTTTAAACTTATTAGAGCAATTTAAAAAAGTGGTAAATCAAAAATTAGTTTTTATATGAATAATTATCATTAATATATCTGAAACATGCAGAAATAAGTTACTGAAATTTTATAATTTACAAATTTTTTGTTTCTAATAATATGGTATGATTGTAATTGCAAAATTTTATTTATAAAAATCACCCTTAATTTTTAACAGTTAACCTTTTAGGTATTTCTCATAATTTCATCAATCCATTTTTTTCGAGTAAAATTAATTTTAACCCTTTCCCTGCGTCTGTTGGCTATAGATGTTCAAAAAAATATGCACGAGCTGTGTCTGCTGCTTTTGCCTCCAAAGATTTTACGGTTAACTGTGATAACCTTTTATGGTTTGGTGGGTTTGATTCGTGTCATTGATTATACTGGCATGTTCTGCCGCTGCACTACATTGTGCTTATTTTTTCACCACAAGTTGCATTACAGAATTTTTATTGGTTGAACTGGAAGAAACCTTCCCAAGGAGCAATTCGGAACTGCAGTCAGAAAAAGACTGAAGATGAAAACATGTAGCCAATATTTGAAGAGGAAATGCAAACACCGGAGGATAAGAACTTGCCAGTAAGTGAGAATCTTGCTACAGATATAAATATTTATGACAAAYCTGAAACACATTATATGGGAAAATAAACAAATGACCCTAAAGGATTTGAATTGGATTTGAAAGACTGGCTGCATAGTGTCAGGTCTGACAGTGAATATAATTGTCTGGAAATATTTTTAGGTAAAGAAATAACAGATTTTATTGTACAACAAACCAACAACTTCTACAAATACGTTGTTGGTCAATTGGAAACATTATTACCACGTCCTGGGCTAAACTCGTGAACTGATGCAGATGCCACTGAAACGCACTGTTTTATGCAATATTTTTTTTAATTGCCAAAGTTAAAAAACTTCATATTTATTTATTTATTATTAACAGCAGAGTCACTTCGCAAAATAAATTACAAAGGTAGTTTAAGCTTGTAAATAAAATAAAATTTAAATCAAAATACCAGAAAAGTAAATAGTAATAATATGACTAAACAGTATAAAAAAATACAATACATATCAGATCAAGAAACAAGCAATTTTTTAAGGGTATTTTTATAATGAAGAGGATTATTAACAAAAGGGTGAAGACTGTACTGGTTGCAGAGACATAATATATGAGCTAATGGGAAAAAAACCATAGTTGGAGTGATGAAAAGCAACGCGAAATATTTAAGACCTCTCATACTCCTAAAAATAATATCCTGAATATGAGGCACAAATGACAGTTTAGGATCAAACAGCAATTGTGACAGTCACTCTCAAACATTTCATAACATTCAAATCAAGATCGCTCTGGAAGTAGTTGAGTGGCAAGATGCGTTTTAATGACTTTGTATAATTTCAAATTATCAGCAAATGCAAAATGCTGGACTCTATAATCACATCACTGAGGTCTCTACTAATAAACAAATTACAATGTGAGATCCCTTTGGGACACCAGATACATCAATTTCATCCAAAATAAAATTTTTGATATGGACATGCTATTTATGGCCAGTTAAAAAACTATGAATAAATGCAACTAGAGGCTCACCCACACTTATGGCCCAAAACTTACACACCAAATGTTCATGACTCTGTCTAACGCCCACGAAAAATCAGTGTAAATACTATCTACATGACCAGATACCTTGAAAGTGCTCAATATATTGTGTTTATATACCACTAAATGAATAACCACAGACCTACCCCGAGTGAATACATGCTGCTCATCACACAAAGTATAACTTATCAAGCAATTTGAGAATAACTCATTGAATGCTGTACTTCTACAAGGTGAGTCAGTKTGTTGGAGACAAACTTTAACAGAAGGTAGAACACATGTTTTTAAAAAGAAAAGTTTCTATAAACATATGTCGTAGAAGGCTTCGTTTCCGAGATACAGGGTGTTAAATATAATTTCTTTTTCTCGAATTTTCATTATAACTTATAAACGAATGCTAAGATTTTTTTCATGTTTGGAGGATAATTCCTGTTAATTCAGGGGCATAAAACAAGCGATAAGAATGTTCAAAAATTTGCACAGTGGCGGAGTGGAGGGGGCGGTCAACCCCTGTTTTGAAAAAAACTTCTACACCAATGAATATTTGTAAAAAAACTGTTATTTTCATTATCTACATACAGTTTAACAAAAATAATGTCCCTTCTTCTGTTTTGAAAATCCTGTGCGTTTCCGAGTTATTTTAGTGTATTAGTGTTTGATGTGGTACTAAATTAAGTAATTCATTTATTATCAATTATCAGCTAAATATTCAACTTTTAACGAAACCTACCCACATGTGGTATGTTAAGGATTCTAAAAAACCGATTATACCTTATTCTTTATCTCTTGCCAATATAGTCAAAATAAATATTTTTTACACGACTTTTATAAGTCAAAATCTGTTACATTACATACAGAGCAACTGATGCAATGTGTCAAATTTCAATGAAAATTGAGAGTTTGACTACTTAGTTTAGCAGGCAGGAGGGACGATAAGAAATTGGGTGACTCCCACATTAATCAGGATGTCTGGCAGCCCCAAGTACATTTGACACAAAATTAAAATTTCATGAACAGGCCTACTTAATAAGTTATTATAAATTATAAAAAGTGTATTGATATTATCCTTCCTAAATTATACTGAAGGTTTGCAAAACGAAATCTCCTAAAGGCTTTTCACTCCATGTTGTAGTTGACAATTTTGACAGAAATTAAAATGAATGAGATCACAAAAGCTGGAAAAGGTAATATGTACTTACATTCACTCAAAAAAAAATGCAAACAAGGGAATTATTTTTCAGATTTTTAAATTGTTAACAAAGGAACTAAAATTAAAGAAATACAAAAATCACCTGTAATTGGTCTGTGGAAAGTGTAACAATGACCAAAATTTAATAATAAAAATCTCAAAATTGATAAAACACAAGCAAATACTTATGGTAGTTATTAKATACCTATAGAGAAGTCAGGAACAAACTCAAGGTAAACATATAATTTAATAATTTACTAGAATATGAGTATAAATATAAAAACTTCGGTATCTCAATATTTTAAAACTGCTAAAATGCAATTAAGATCAGCATTGAAGATCATAGTTTCACAGTTCAGTATGAAATCCAAATTCGAGTAAAATTGAACAGAACTCACTTCATGGTTAGAACAAAAAAATCACAATAATAAATTGTATTAAATCGCATCAAGAGATGAGCAATTAAAAGATTTCAGAAAATGGCTGCTTTCAAGATTAAGTATTCAACTCAAAATCACAAAAAAAATTACTTCACGAAAAACTGGATCCCAATCCTGGAATAACAAGTACAATAAAAAACAGTCAGATAAAAATGGAATGGTCTCGATGTAAACAAAGTCTTATAAAAAGTTAAGTACATACCCAATAAAATTAGGTCCAAAAAGGGGTGCGTACTAGTTCGCTCATGCGGTCACATTTTAATCCCTTATCCAAAAAGGGTGGTGGGTGGAGAGCATGCGAATTGAGTCCCGGCCGACACAGGTATACTAATCTGCAATGCGAGTTGGGTCCCAAACATAGGCGAGTTAGGTCTCAGTAAGCCGTAGTGTTATAAAAATATTTTCTTAGAAATGCCATTATACCTAGTTTTCCACATAGAGATCGTTAAAGCATAAATAAATATAGGTATATTGAATAACTTATATACTTAATAACAGTAAATCATGTAGAAATACATTATTTCGATTTTAGCGTTTATGGCTAAACCGAACGAGATACGAATAAATTATAAGTAAGAAACAGCATTTAAAATGAAACAGACTGTTTTCCAAAAATATTCTTTTAAACCTCAAAATAATTATGAAAAAAATAAAGGAGTAGTGTTCTTCACTTAAAACTATATTAATATGTAGCAGAAAGATAGTTGGTGAGTGCTACTATGTCAACTCTTTATATGAATACCTCCTTTAAATAAGCCAAGAAACTTTAAAATTTAACTTTTAGCATTGAGTTTATTACTCCGAATATTATAATCAAGGCTTTTAACTAAAATACCCTGCATAATATTTCATATTTACTTATGTTTAGGCATAAAGAATAAAGCAAACCTTAAGATGTAAATATATAACACTCCTGTACTGTTTAAAATACAAGTTATTGATTTACACTTGCCGTTTTGGCGCTGTATGATATTGTTTTTTTAATTGTTTACTGAATATCACGTAAGCATGTTTGACAGTTGTTTAGTTCATAATTTAAAAATAATTTTCAAAATTTGAGCTTTCCTTTTCTGAAAACAGTCGCAAGTAAAACAATATGCATTGTTTCTTTAGAATGATTTGATATCTTACAGTATTAAAAACCGAAAGAAAAAGATATAGACTTATCTAGAAAGGTACTCAGTAAAACTTACTCTCTTTCTTAATAAAGGCTTTGCACACAGTTTTTTTTATTTGTATACATCCATCTTTTTACTGCTCCTCGTTTATAAATTCGTGAAAGCCGAATTTGAACTTATTTATAGCAATTAGTTCTTTACCTTTTTTTACTCACTTTACAACTGAAACTGGAAATTGCTTTGATCATTTGTCTTAGCCCAAGCATTGCACATTTTATAAATGGGCGGCTAAATTGTAAACTTATAACCAATGAATGACAAAATATCAGGAACATGAGATTTTGACGAATATAATATCCTCAGTTATAAACCCCTGTAATTGCTTTATTGGGAGAAACCAGTGGGACCCAACTCGCATAGGATTTTTTCTAGCTAGCAGGTACACATGAGATTAGTGGGACCAAACTCGTACCTTTCCGGTGGGTAAGTTCGCTCCCGATGTATTTTCCAGGCAAGCAGGCTAATTAGTGTGGCAGGTAACTCAAAAGGGTAAATTTTTAATGGGTATTGAAAAGTTACTAGGTAAATTACAACGGCGGTTTTACCTTAATTTTGGTTGTCAATTTTTTTGAAAAATATTGATTTGTTAGAACTGTTCGAAATGTTGAGTGAAAAGGGAAAGCCAATATTGGTTGTTAATAATTATAAATACAATTTTCACAAAGTACTTGAAACTACGTGAAACGATGGCAGTGCATAAAACGTGGATGTAAATTTTACATTAAAACATTTTCAATTAATACTGTGATTGAATAATGAAAACCACAACCATCAAGACTGTGATTTGTCCATTTTAAACAGTCAGAAATTAAGTAATTGCTTAAAAAGACATTCTATGGAAGATATATGCGAAAAACCTATGAAGCTTATTCACAAGGAAAATGTTGTTACGCTAACTGTAAATGATGTGCAGCTAGTGAGGAAAAACAATTATGACGGTCGAAAACAAGTTTCCGAAAATCCCAAATTCAGTACAAGATGTACATGACGTATTAAATGCTATTAAAGCATTGACAAACCAAAACGAAATATTTTTGTTATACAATGACTCGGTGAAAATTATGTGGCATTTTGGTGTACAGGCAGTTTATGTAGATGGGACTTTCAAGTGCTGTCTCAAATTTTTTCATCAACTATTCACTCTTTATGAGCTACTATATATATATATATATATATATATATATATATATACATATACATATATATATATATATATATATATATATGGTTTATTGAACAAATATTACAATTTGTTCAAAAGGCTAACGACCGAAGTCTTTCTGTCCGTATTACATAACATTATATAAAAAAGGAAGTAATTTAACTAAATATTTTGTTGTAGATGGTGTTTTCGGGGACTTTCCGTTTTCTTCTTAGCCTCTCGTGTTCCAAGTCAATTATTAGGCTTCTAATAAGTTCTGCATTATGGGGATATTGTACAAATTTTGTGACTAAGGAATGGAATCTGTGTAGGATAAGAACTATTTTGGTTTTGTCATACAGGAACTGATTTGATGGGTTGTGCAGGGGATTATGTGGATGACGGATCTTTGTTATAGTTCTTAGGGTTCTTCTTTCTGCAACTTCGACTATCTTCAGTGCTGTTGGCCTGCAACCGGTATACAATGCATGTCCATATTCTATGATAGGTCTACATATCATTTTATATATCCTGGAGGCATTGTAGATATTGATTCCTTGGTTTTTGGACGTAAGGGAGCGAAAGTGTTTAGCCCTATTTATCATTTTTTGTTTCATTTTCTGTAGGTGATATTTGAAATTTAATTTGTTATCTACATGCATTCCAAGATATCTTGCCGATGATGATGGGGCTATATGATTTTGTAGCATAACAATATGTGGTGATTGGGGAGTTATACGATGACCAAATATCACCAGACGTGATTTATCTGGGTTTGCCATAGTCGCCATTTTTTAAACCAGGTCACAGTTTCATCGGTTAAGCGTTGTAGTCTGACTAGGGTTTCTGTCAGGGATTTTCCATTTGCTATAAGAGTTGTATCGTCTGCAAACTGTAGCACATATGAGGTAGTGTTTATAGCTTGTATTGGCCTTTGACTATGATGGATATCATAACAGAAAATATTGAAAAGAATATCCCACATTGCCATATACTATCAAAGGCTTTCTGGATGTCCATAAATAATACAGCTGTTTTTTGTCCATATATTTGGTGAGCTTGTGTGTTCGAAGTGAGCACCATGAGTGGATGGATTGTAGAGTTCTTCTGCTTGAAACCAAATTGATATGGTGGTATTTAATGTTGTTCAACAGATTCTTGAAGCCTCTTTTGAATTATTTTTTCAAAAACTTTTCCTATTACTGGCAGTAGTGTTATTGGCCTGTAGTTTTTAATGTTTCTGTGATCGGTATTAGGTTTAGGGATGTTGATAATCGTGCCTTTCTTCCACTCCTTTGGGAAGTATTCCATCAAGAGGCAGTAATTCATAATTTTAATTATTGTTTGGTGGATCTTGTCATTCAGTTGTTTAAGTACCTTTCTGTGAATGTTGTCATTGCCAGGAGCTGTATTTTTGCCACTCATCGGAGATTCAAAATATTCATCTTCACCAATCTCTCCATAACCACCGTGCTGGTCTACAGAAAAATACTCCTGTACACACTCTTGGACTGCCTGTTTATTGTTGATATCAAAGTTGTCATTCTCCGAATATCCAAAAACCTGTTCATAATGATCCCTAAACAGACGAGCAAACAATTTTATCATATGATATAATTTCGTTGTTATTTAGGATTTCACATTTTGAGTGGCTAATTTTATATTTTGAGAGTTTCTTTATTTGTTGCCAGTATTCTTTGCCTTGCTTAACATTAATTTCTTCACAGGCTGAAATCCATTTGTGTGCTCTGTATTCTTTGACCATTAATTGTATATTTTTATTGAGTTCATTATACCGCCTTTTATGGTTTAGACCTGGATTTGATTTTATTTCTCGATATAATTGTTTTTTCATTTTTATGAGCCTTATTATATACGGTGGTAGTGTTTGCGAATAATATTTCATTTTTATTTTTGGTGTATGGTTTTCTACAGCAGCAGCAAGTGATTCCATGAAATCGGAGATGTAGTTAGTAGTAATCTCATCAGTCTGTTATCTTTTCAACCATGTATGTGTTTATAGCATCAATATTGCTATTGTTATATTTATATATACATTCTGTAGCCTGAATCGGTACATTGCTTTCTATAGTTATTTCCATAGCCAGGTGATCAGACCCCAAATCAGGAATAAGATCTATATTGTTTAATCATGTTTCTTATATTTGAAGTACAAAGGACAATATTTGGAGTGGTATCCGGGTTATTTGGCATTAAGAATGTTGGTTCTGTATGTACTTGAATGAAGTCTGAAATATTTATAAATGATTGTAATTGTTTTTTCTTTTGTTGATTGATGTTAGTCTCCTATTATTAGTACGTGTTCAAACTGTGATGCCCTTACAAACAGGTTTTCCTCTGTCCTTGAATATAGGTAGATGTATACCAAAAAGCTTAAAATTCTTTAGTTTGATTGTGCAATGTATAACTTCATTCAGTGTGTTGTTAAAGTGGGGTGGATTCCCTTTCCAATACCTAACTGCTTATCTCCCTGTATCAGATTACCTCTATAATTCACATTTAATACAGTTCCGTTTTTTTTGTATTACTGTCCAGTCTCTGTACATTATGTCCTTTTTGTTTTTAGTTTCTATAAATAGTCCCATTTGAATGTTATTATTTTCAATGTAATGGTTTATAAGAGGGGTCTTTGGTCTATAGCTATTAATATTAGCATAAAGTATTTTAAAGTTAACCATCATTGAGTTGGTATTGTGCATTATTAGGAGACTCCATTGGTTCTGTAGGTGACTGTGATTCGGGGTTTTCCATATCAGACATAAGAATATAAATGCGATTTCCTGTGAATGTAACATTAGTATCAATATTGTAATTTTGTAAGAATCTTTTCTTTAATTTTAGGAGTAATTCTTCTCGGTCTATATATTTAGGATTGTTTATTTTATTTATATAGGTGTTAATTATTGTGTCGTGTATCGTGATAGGTGAGTGGATATGGTTTTTCTTTGTGATTTGTTGGTTAATGTCGCATGATTTTTTGTTTAAGGCTTTTATTTGTACATTGGGTATTCCTGGTATGGGCTTATTTGGTCTTTTTGGGCACTTCATTGACCAGACAGGATGCTCTTCTGAATTGCATGTGGTGCATTTTATTGGAAGTGGTGAATCACATTTTTCTGTGAGGTGAGAACCTAGACACTTGCTGCATTTCAGCGGAGATTTACAGTTGTTTATTGTGTGTGTATATTGGAAACATCTGTTGCAGGGTATTGGTACTGGTGCAGGTGGGGCACTAGGGTAAACTGCATAATGTTTGTGTTTGAAGAATATTCCCTCATTGAGCAATTTCTTAAAGGAGCTCTCATCTCCACTTATCACTCTTATATAGGAAGATGGTTTCTTGGTAGCTTTTGCAATTATTCTTTTACCAAATCTGTGATAGATTTTTATTTTATTAAGAAATTCATATATTTGTGTATCTTGTATCTCTTGCTCTACTGTACAGTATGTAGGCTGAGGTATTTTTCTTTCTGATGGTCGTTATGAGGCTGATGTTTCTTTATATGAGATTATGGTTTTTTTCTTTTATCAGGTTATTTAATGTGCTCTTTATTTCATTTTTTTCTGTCTGTTTTAAGTAAGAGTCTTCTTTCGGTTTGAAGTATTACATCTTTTGAATTTTTGTATATTTCGTCACCAATGTCACTCATTTGAAATCTGTTTAAATTGTTTGGAGTAATGTAGAACATGTTCTTATATTCCTTAAAGGTGATTTCTTTCATTTTAGGAGAGTAATTGTTTGAGATCCTTTTTTGTATGTGCTGGTTTTCTTCTGATAAAGTTTGGTTTTTTTGTTGTAGGTTTTGTGTGGGTTTAGCTGATGGTGTACGATAAGTATAGGTTGTAGCTCTTTGTTGGCTGAATTCAATTTCCATGTTAGAAAATCCATGTAGTTCTTCTCTGGCTGGATTAGTATTAGACTTGTCCTTTTTTTTTCTTTTTCTTCTTTGTTGGTCTACTATTGTCCAGTTAGTGTTATTACAATTTTCATTATCACTTGAACCATCACTTTGATCACTCATTTTGTCACAAATTCTCTAGCCTGTTCACACTGTCAGATGACATTTCATCTTGCGCAGTCATGGTAAGTTATATTTTTTAAAAATTGTTTACAGTAATTAGCAGGACTGTTTTTGTTCTCTTGTAGGTGGAAAAAAAACAAAGGCTGGGGTTGTCAATGGAATACAGCGAAGACACAGATGTTATATGTTATATTTAAAATACGTGTCTGGCCTTCCATAGTTGGATCCTACTGAGGTGGACGACTGTTTCCCGTTTGATTTCGCAGAAATTTTACCTAACCGTGCTTCACTTCGCGAATTCGCCGATTACTTGGTAGAGAATTATATTTCGGAAGACTGATTTTCCACCTCATATGTGGACCGAAAATAGTTCTTCTTTAGAGCAAACTACTAATGCGTGTGAGAGCTTTCACTCTAAATTTAATTCTTTATTTTATAATCACCATCAAACATATTTCAATTTTTGGAAAATTTGAAAATTGTACAAACTGATACTTATATTAAAATATGAAGGGTCAACCGGCACAAAAATGTGTATCGCTGAGCTGTTCATTTACGCAAATAATTTGTAGATAAAAAATATCGTTGTTAAGGCAGAGGTTGGTACCTAAGCCGATTTGAATTTGTAAAATTGGTCATATAAATTTCTGCCAAATGCATTATAATTTTTCTGTATATATGAAAACATAACATGTAATTTTATGTATATAAAACTAAATATATTGTTGTATAAGTACAATGTTTTTCTTTGTTTTTTATAATATTTACGCAAACAATTTGTAGATAAAAAAATATCGCTGTTAAAGCAGAAGTTGGTTTACTGACCGTAAACGATGAAGTCCTAGAAGTAAACGGCGTAGAGGTCTGGGGCAAGACTTTGGACCAGGTGACGGACATGATCAAGGAGGAAGAATAACAGGAGGGAGCGTGGCCGTAAGCCCAATGTAAAATAACTTGTACACCTTTTATTACCCTGTTATGACTTGCGCAGTTGCTGGTACATGACGCTTGTTTTGAACAAGCAGGCAACCAGAGGCGTAGTCGTAGTCGGGGTTCGGCGCAGTTACACTAGTTGCTAAGCTACACTCTGAATAGAAAAGAATACAGGAGCGTCATCATTTGCATGCGCGATTTGCACGTCGTAACCAGTGCCGTTGTCGCGGTGTTAATAGGAGTCAGTTAATAGGTTACAGTACAATACGCAGCACACAGCAAAATAGAAGGATATATTATGCAGACAAACCACTAATAATAAAGAAACCGTGCTGTATAAACAGTAAATGCGAAACGCAATAATAAAAACACACACTCTGACTTTGACCGTCTACTCGAAACGAAACTCGAACGTTGAATTAGACGAATACGAGCACGCCACTGAATGGTATCGTTACCTAGCAACGGTTGGTGTCGCGTGCTAAAATGGTTTGTGCGCATGACGTCATTGATGATGCCCTGTGATCTTCTCTATTCAGATAAAGTGTACTTCAGCCATTTTGTGTGTCTTGCAAATATTGTCGTCTGCGGCGGTTTGTTCCAAGGTTCTGATGTGGTGTATATCGTGTATGTGTTTTATGTGAAAATAATAAGACAATGGTCAGTTGCGAAATGTGCAAATATATCGCAAATGCGAGTTATAAGGAGTGCGCGGAAAAAATTTCGTTACACAAGTAAGTCAATATTGCTTTTGGAAATAAATTAATAACTAACGGTGTGATTTATTAGATGTCCTCAAGACCGTGTTGTTCGGCAGCTGTAGCTGGCTTTCCTGCACAACCATACAGGAAAAAGTATTGCTGAAGACAAGCGGTTTTATCTGTGTTCCCGCCATTTTGAAAAAGCCTGTTTTCGGCGAAGCTCTTCTAGAATCAGCCTAATCCCAAGCTCATATCCTACGATTAGTTTTACATATCAAGAAAGGGTAAATATACAGCTGCTTTATTATTATAACTCTCTAATTTGTTGTTATCTTAGATTCAGCAGACTTCTCAGCATGAAGAAAATATGGCGAATGAAGCACAAGAGGTTGCAGAAACACCTAACGAAGATGATCATTTAGGAAATGAAATATTAACAGTATCAAATAAGTTAAGTACCCTTACAGCTGCAGCATGTAACAATATTTATTTACAGAATTTGGTTAAGGAACTCAAAACAAAAGTTTGTACTCAAAAAAAAATTATTAGAAACTTGGAAAGTTGGTACAAAAGGTTAAAAAGAAGGATGAAGCGACTTCTCAATTCCAAAAAAATTTAAAAAGTACCCCTGATTTCTGGAAATTTTGGTGCCAACAAAGAATTTATTTATAGATTAACTGCAATATCTAACGGTAAAAAAGTAAGTCATCAGTATGGGAAAGAATGAAGAAAATTTGCAATAACAGTTCATTATTATTCTCCAAAAGCCTACGGATTTATTAGGAAACAATTTATGGATTGCTTGCCACATCCAAAAACCCTTGCTTCATGGTATTCTGTTATCGATGGATCTCCTGGGTTTACAGACGAAGCTTTTCAGATTTTAAGATCTAAAAACGAAATAAACAAACACCACATTATCTGTTCCTTAGTATTTGATGAAATCACAGTCAGACAAGGAATAGAATTTGATGGCAATAGATACTTTGGGTATGTAAATTTGGGTGTAGAATGTAGCGATGTAGAAAAAGAGCTTGCTAAGGAAGCTTTAGTTTTCATGGTTGTAGCAATCAATGATTCTTGGAAATTACCGAGGGGGATATTTTTTGATCAATGGTATGGGTAGCGAGCAAAAGGCTGCGTTATTAAGGTTGTGCATTTATAGATTAGAAGAGTGTGGGATAATAATAGCTAATGTTACGTTTGATGGAAGTGCCACAAATTTTACTATGGCACGCATATTGGGGTGTATAGTAGAAATGCCACACTTGAAAGTGGAATTTGGTGACACCAATATTAATATATTTCCGGATCCTTCACACATGTGCAAACTGATACGCAATACTTTTGGTGAAAAGCGGAAATTTTGTGACACTAATAATCAAATTATTGATTTTAGCTATTTGGAGCTGCTCAATAATTTGCAAGAGAAAGAAGGTTTGCATCTTGGAAATAAATTAAGAAAAAACATATTGTTTTTTCAAACAAAAAATGAAGGTGTATCTTGCTACACAACTATTGAGTAGATCAGTCGCTACTTCTTTGGAGTATTGCAGAGACATTTTAAAATTAGATGAATTTAGAAATTGTGGCGCAACCGTTACTTTTATAAAGATAGTTAATGACTGTTTCGATATATTAAATAGTCGATCGTTGAAAGCTTTTGATTATAAGGTGCCAATTAATAAGAGTAACATTGAGAAAATAAATGAATTTACCAAAAGCACTTCTGAATATATTTCAAAGTTACGATTCTTAAATGGGGAATATATTATTTATTCAAATCGTAGCAGAGGTTTTATGGGTTTTTTGCTAGGATTGCAGGCCGTTAGAAACATATATAATAGGTATATTCATTGCAGTGAAAATAATACAAACCTTTTGTCATTTTTGCCAACATATAAATGCAGCCAGGACCACCTTGAACATTTTTTTTCACATGTGAGGGACATGGTTGCAATGATAATCCTACTTGCAGACAATGAGAGTCAGCCTATAAAAATTACTTATTAATGCAGAGATAAAAGACCAAAGAGTTGCAAATTGTATTCCACTCGAACATGTTACTATTTTAAACTGCCCATCAAGTAGAGCTGGTAATATCAAATCTACATTTTCAGCATCCGAAAACTTTGTTTTGGAAGCAAACAAACAGATATCATTTGACGACCATGAATATTTTTTTACATATTCTGCACTCTCCATGTATTCAGAACAAGTAATAATATATATTGCAGGTTTTGTTGCACATAAATTAGGAAATAAGTTAAAATGTGAGGAATGTGTTGCACAGCTGTTTGGAGTTCAAGAAAATTTAGTTGGAAGTCTAATTGATATTAAGACTAGAGGCAGACTGAGTTATCCAAGTGATGACGTAAAATATTTGTGTTCAGACTGAAAAAATTTTCAGACAAAATAAAAATGAAAGGGTCAGTAAGCAAAAGATCTTAATACTTACACTTGAATATTTTTCTGACAGAAAGGTGTTTTTTAATTTACATGTTTACCATATTACATTCTTAGTACGTAGCATAATAGAATGCTACTTGAATACGTGTATTAAGCATGTATGTAAATATAAGTTAAGTAGATGTGATGATAATATTAGGAATAAGTACACAAAATTAATCCATTTTAAAGGCCAATAGTAAATAATTATTGCCTTGGTCTTCTACAAATTGATTTAAAAATTAATTTACGTAATATGTATAGTAAAGTTATTTTTATTAATTTTGTTTAATACATTTGTTAGCTGTACTTGTATTTAGTTAAATTATTATTGTAAATAGAATTGCTAAACTTAATTGTTTCTTAACTTCTATATTCATGCATATAAATATAAATTAAGGTGTACTGCATCTTGAATAAATAAAATACACAAAATTGACTTATTTTTAAGGTTAATAGTAAATAAGTATTGAGGCCATATTTGTTAGTTTTGCCTATATTTACTTAAATTGTTATTGTAAATAGTACTATTAAATTAAATTTTTTCTTGACTTACATTTATCTTTGTTTTCTTATTGCACTTCTTACTTTTTGTGCAGCTGTGTTTCTCCAAGATGTTATTTTATCTCTTTTGGGTAAGTAGACAATTCTATAACACTTTGGGTTATTTATCAATAAAGACTAATACTTATATTGTGATATTTAATAATTGAATTTAAAATCCTTAAATTTCACGTAAAGTAAATGTTTTCGCCTACGCCCCTGAATATCATCTTGTTAACCACCTGAATGCTAACAAATATAATATTCAATTTGATTTCAAAATTGAGAATAGGAACAGATTAAGTTTTTTTAATATGTTATTATAAAAGTTAATACTAAAATTGACCATAATATATGTCGAAAGCTGACTGCTGCCGGAATACCTATGCACAGTTCGTCTTTGCATCTATGGCAACATAGCCATTTTACACAGTGATTTAAACAGACTGATAAAAATACCAATCACACTACACTACTACATTATACAGTAAATTAATAAATGAAAATTCATCTACAATGAATACTTTACAGTTTAATAAGATATATTGTTCAATTTTCTTTTGTCGGTAACATTAGCAACAAAATTCAAAAAATTTTAAATAAACAAAAGCTGCGTATAAAGCTCTTTTTAATAATTAAGATGTAGATGGATAAGTGTGGGTTGTACAAGTTACGATGTAAAGACTGTAACTGTGTATACATAGGCAGAACTTCTAGAAATTAAAAAAAAAGAACCTTTAAAATCTTATCAACTGACACAAAATTATTCACTATTTGCAGACTATCGTAAAGATACATGACAGTTTTGAAATTAATAGAAATGTTGATATTTTACATACTGAACAAAAGGGCCAATTATTAAATTCATTAGAAATTTTTGAAGTAATCGGATGCAATAAATGTCCTGATGAAATAACACTAATAAATTCACGAGTAAATTTTGAACCTATGTCACTGATTAATAGTCTTTTTTTAAAAAGTTTGGGATTCAGGTGGGAATAATAACAATATTCAAATTGATTATTCTACAATGACAAAGTTTATTATAAGATCAACTAATAGTAAGTTTAATTGTATGTAGATTTATGCCTTTTTATTTGTAGCCTATATTCCGACGATGAGGCAGCATTTTTACTCAAAAACGGTCATCTTGAAATATTAGAGGAATTTTGGAGACAAAAAATGTTTTTTGTACTTATACTACTTCAAAGTAAGGTCAATTTAATATTTAAATCTATAAGTTTTGGTCATATTGAACTCATTATACAGTATATCCTAATAAATATGAGCAATATTCAACCCCTAAAGATTAAAACACAAAAACTTTTTTTAAAAAGATCTACTGGCACAATTATGCCTTTCATTGTGCTGCTTGAGAAACATTGGAATTAAAAAGTATAGGATAGCTGGAAAAGTTGTCAGTATGGTTGGAAAAATGTAAATTACCAAACCACAGCCACTGTTTCAAATCTAGAAGAGGTTTCTTCTGAAGACCACAGCTGTGAATTTGAGCACTTGATCAATGCATAAAACAGATTACATAAAATTCTCCACATATTTTTCCCCAAATTCTTAAAAAGTTACACCATTATGATGCAAATGAACAAAAGTGGCACATAAATAAGCACTGGACATCTTAAATGATGTATTTCTATGCTATTTTTTTCAACTTCAACAAGTTGGCAATAAACCATAATTACTATCTAGCAGAACCGTTCAATAAAATGTAATAAGTGCAGATCTCAAGACAAAGACCACAAATTACCTAAATGATTGGTAAATACAACCCTGGATATTCATTGCTAAAAAGCAGTATGGAAAAAATGATATGAATTAACAAATCATAGGTATCAAGTCGAGAAGAACTATTGTTTGCTTTTAATAAAACAGCTAATATAATATTAAACTGCTCAAAACAATATAATTGTATGAATCAAATGATAATGCAATATAGCAGTCTCCAAAATAAGAACCAAAATGATTCGTATTCCTTCCAACACTGGACAGATGTGATACCAAATAAAAAATCTATCGAAGCCACGAGTGCCTTCGTTTAAGAAGCAGCTATTGTATGTTTCTTAAGGGTCGAAAATTTCCTTTTCCAAAATGGCTTTCAATGATACAAGATAAATAGAAATAAATCACAGAGCTTTAAAAAGCTTAAGAAACTGAAAATGACTGTAAGAACCAGAGTGCAGGAACGAAGAAATCGTGGGAACTGGATTGTTCCAGGAACAAAGTTTTGAAATAGAGCCCTTTAAATAGCGGGGCAATCCCAGGCGCCACATCTGAAACAAAAGAGAATTTTATTAGTGACCACAGAAAACAGAAGGAACATTTCCTTATAATAACAACATATTTCTTTTGCGCCAAAGTCTATAGTGGACAATATACCGATATACTCAAAACATCACCAAGAAATTCAAAGAAAATAATAATAATAACAACAATAATTGTAATAATAGCTTTATTTGCTTAAGAAAAGTCCATTTACATATACAATAGGTAGCAATAAGATAAATTAATTGAATGAAATGAATCATCCACCCATATTATTTAAAAAACCATCACGCCTATACTGAGAATTTCTCACAATTTATCACATAAAATAAATTAATAATAAAATCTTTATTCCATAAAGGTAACATATTCTTTTATACTATATCTTTGTATAAATGTTAATATGTACAGGGTGTCCCAATTTCGTTGTAATTGTAGAGTATCTCTTTAACTATTAATGCTACAGCGTTGCGGTTTCGACATTACTGTATTACTTTTTTGTTGCGAGTTGAGCTGTACCGTCTTTTGTTTTAAAGCCATAGCTAACTTTTGAAAAATGTAACATTTCTTCGGTTCTAAATATCTCGATTGGCTATGTAGACAAAAAAAAACTGTAGACATTTTTTATAAATATTTTTTCTGAATTCAGTGGTGTACTCAGAATTTTTTAGGGGGTCACATTTTTAGATATAACACAAACTTGCATTTTTTTTTAATGAAAACCATATTTGGCTTTGCTATGGTTGAAAAGAACTATTTTTTCTAATTAAGAAAATGCATATATTGTTATGTTTATATTTACTAATTTTGGTATTATTCCAATTTTTGTAATAATTTAATGAGATTTTAGGTTTTTTTGTCAAAACAGATATAAATACTTGATGATAAACAATGCATAGTTACTTATCTTCAAATAAACGATCATTTTCATTAGTTACATGCCTTCTTAGGAGTATGTATGTAATCAAATATGGATATATTATTTTTAAAGGATAAAATTTTTTACTTAATAATATAAATTACATCGTAGGTTTTGTTATTCCATAGCCTCCTGGATGTAAACGTAAAATATGATTAAATTATTTTAAAAAATTTGAATAATTACAAAATTAGTAAAAATAAACATAACAATCTATACATTTCTTTAATCACAAAAAATAGGACTCTTCAACCATAGCAAAGCCAACTATGATTTCCATTTAGAAAAATTCAAGCTTGCGTTATATCTCAAAAATGTGACCTAAAAAATTACGGTGTACGCCACTGGATTCAAAATAAAAATATCTATAAAAACAGTTTTTTTGCATCTACATACCCAAACGAGAAATTGAGAGCTGGAGAAATGTTACATTTTCCAAAAGTTGGCTATGGCTTTAAAACAAAAGACTATACCAAAATAGGGATGGTACAGCTGAACTCAGAACAAAAAGTGATACAGTAATGTCGAAACCACAACCCTTTAGCATTAATAGTTACCAAGATACCCTACAATTACAACGAAAATGGGACACCCTGTACAATCACATAGATAATAGATAGATTAGGCATTACAATGATTAAATTAATCGATGCTATATAAAATGTGGCACATGTGAATGCAGTCTTAAGGATACATTTGMATTATAGCTTAATGGTGGACTCAGACGATTGGAAGCTCCTGACAGTAAATTATTTCGAGGACCCAGAACAAAAAATTGGAAGGAAAGTACAAATTTTTCCAAATGTTTTAATATTATTTACATTTTAATGAATTATTTAAACCAGTTATATGTAGCTAACAGCTACGAATACAACAATTATTTATTTAAAATTTTTACAGTAACTGAATGATGCTAAATGAAAAATATTTTTGAATTTTCTTTGGCAAAATTATCATTAATCTTCTATGAATCTAATTCACTCAAAATTTTCTGTTCTATATCTGTCCCAGGATTGGGTTTACAAGAAAAAAGAATTGACGTTAACCTGCAAAGTAAAAACATTTTTCGCTCGTTCTGATGCTAGCAATTCTGTAATTAAAACTTAATTATTTTGGCTTAATGAAGAAAATTAATTTGTCTCTTGATTTTGGACTTCGATTAATTTTAACTTTAATTTTTATCATATATAGGCGGGCTCACTTTGTTTTAACAATTTTGAAGAACTGTCCTAAACCTTTACGTGATGTTGATTTCTGTTATTGAAAATTTCAATGAGAAAAGTTTCTTGTAGGGGGGCCCAAAAACTGATAATAGGGTTTACCAGCTGGATCCGTTGAAAATTTGAAAAGGCAAAAGAAATCATACAATAAAGATGCTGCTACCCTTTAGGTGTTTGGATTTGTGTAGGATTGGGCACTGGTAAGTCCCACATTAAAGAATTTTGAAAGAAAAGAAAATTCATCCATACAAACTGAAATTTACTCATACAATGGAATCAATGAATGATGCACAGCGATTATGTTTATGTTTGTGGATGGCAGTGACGAAAACATTTGTTGTAGAAAAATGTTTTCTGGTGATGCAACATTTTCCACCAACGAGACAGGTGCTTCACAGAATTTAAGATACTGGAGTGATGCTAAACAATATTTCAGCATTTTAAAGTCGACAATATTTTGATATTATATAATGATGGGCTTGATGATTTTGAACTTAATTACCAAGATACCATACAATGTTTTTTTTCAGCAGGACAGTTGTCCTACACATTATTCTCACACTGTGAGTAGCTAGTTAAGTGTTAAATTTGCAGATAAGTAGGTTGGAAAACTGTTCCAGTATTGTTACTTCAGGGGTCCTAATTTAACAATGTTGGATCTTTATTTGTTGGGACATTTAAAGTAAATTGTGTACAGAAATAACCTACCTAGTAAGGTATTAAAAAATCGAATAGGATGCCATGGTATAATTGTCTATCAAAAAAATTCAAAGAAGTTCCAAGGATTCTTCTTGTTAAAAATTACTTTTTATTTTTGTATTTCAAAGCTGCTTCTTTGAGTTGCTATTTAATAAGTGAAAATAAAGCGGTTACTCGAAAAACAGTAATAAAAAAAACACCCTCGAAAGGGGTTGTGCCTCATAACTTTAAGGGTAGTAATGTTAGAGGGTTGTAATTTTTTTGGGAATACACCCTATCAAACTACATTAATCCATTTTTTTTTCAAATTTTTATCTCTTAATGAGAAAAAATGTTAAATGTTGAGGGATGAAAAGCCAAAATTGGAAAACGGGGTTGAGCTGCGTTAAGGAAATTGGGTGTGCGACATACACCCTCAATTAGGAGCATTATATGTTAATTTGAGCCAAATTCCAGCGCAGGCACTTATTACCCTCTTATCGTACTATAGCCTTTGAGATTTATTAAATCAAATATGAGTAAACATTGACAGAATGCATTAGAGATATTGTTGGTAATCTGCATCTCTGGAAACAGCCAGAAAGGAGGAACTTTTGTATTAATGCGAAGAAATTGGATTTGACCCGGAACTCAACTGATAAAACCTTGAATGGCTTTTCTAGAATGTTGTATGAATAATAGTTACAATTTCTAGCAATGTTTTTCTTCTTTTCTGTTGGCCTTTTTTCCATTTTCTTAAGAAAATTTGGTTGCTTAGTAACGAGCTCGAGAGGATTTTGAGGCCAATGAAAAAAATTTTGGGTAGTGATTCTTATAGAAAATTTAATGCCTTTTCTGATTATGGACTTAAATTTAAATTTTACATTCTTGTTCCTAGAGAAGACGTATTTCTTTTAATATTTTCTTAAATTTTTTTTATTATTCAGCAAATCTTGCTATGACAAAACAAAAAGCTTACTGAAGAAGATTGTTATTGTTAAACTATAAACATTTATTCACCATTTTTTGTAACAATAATTTTGCTCATCTCTTTTCATGAAAACTTTTTTTTTACAAACAATATCCCACAGCCAAACACTGCCAGTAAAATAAGCAGCAGCTGCCACTAGTGACCATGTATATTCATACTAATAAAGAAAATGCATATCTTTTCTAAAGAATACGCTTTGTTGCATTTTGAAGGATACCACCAGGTAAATTTAAACAAAAAAAAACTAAATAATACAAAATATTGACAAACATAACATGTACAGACTGATGTTAGTTATATTATAACTGTAGGTGTGGACCTAGAAAGGAATCTTGTAAATGGAGAAAAAACGATAATTGACATATTATTTAAACATTCAGTAGTTCAAGAGTGGACAAGAGTACTAGCTATATAAAATGAAGTTAATAACGAGTTGATAATTTGTTAAGTGTAATAACTTGATCAATATTTAAAACTATAGAATGATTAACCAAACTGCAAAAATATTGTGAAGGAACCTTTGGATGCAAAATACATCGATTTATTCAGACTTTTTATACATTCACGATGTTGAGTTATCATTAAACCCAGCGTTTCGCAACCTTCCAGCATGTGCACTGTTTCATAGGACCCCTTAGCAATATGAGGTGGCTTCGCAAGAAATCCTAATGTCGTCAGAATGTAGTGAGAGTATAAATAACGCCAATAACTCAGTAGTATCACCCTAATAGTAATTGTTAAAAATGTAACATAATAGTTTACTATCCTATTACTATATTGGTGTATGGTATAAAAGAAAGTTGTTTCTTAATCGTTTAATTAATAAATCAAGACAATTCTGTGATAAATTATTAACTTTGAATGACGTAGAATGACAAACAAAAAACTTAACGGCATCTGCAAATCTTAGTTGTTAATATGTGCTAAACAAAATCTATTTAAAAAACCGCTGCAAATTGAATCAATACTTCCACATCCAATTGTCAAAATGACATTTACGTTTTTATTTCTTATACTATACGATTAGTAATCAGATTTTGAGCATTTTTTCTCTCTACACATTTTTTCTAAGACAAACAGTCCTCATGATATTAGCAAAAATATATATTTTAAAATCGGTTTGTTCCAAATAACTCGAAAATTATTAACTTAAAAAAATTACAAGAGTGAAATTTTATAAGACACTTTTGTTAGAAATTTTATTTCCTATTTGATGGTATGTTAATTTTAGTTCCACATCCAACGGATGGGAAGTATTGTATCGCGAAAAAAATTTTTAAACATTTTTATTTGCTCATTCGCTTTAAAATGGTCGAAAACGCAAAAAAACAAAATTTGATCAAAAAAATTTCCTGTCTGTGTGTCCGTGTGTCTGTGGGTCTGTGTGTCTGTGGTATTGTTTGTGGACACGATAACTTTCGAAAGACTTAATATATGAACTTGAAATTTGGCAAATTTTAACATTTAATATTTTTGCTAATTTCACGAGGACTGTTTGTCTTAGAAAAAATGTGTAGAGAGAAAAAATGCTCAAAACATGATTACTAATCGTATAGTACAAGAAATAAAAACGTAAATGTCATTTTGACAATTGGATGTGGAAGTATTGATTCAATTTGCAGCGGTTTTTTTAATATATTAAATATATTCGGAGATATTTAGGAAAAGCCGTTTTCTTTAAATGACGCGTTTTTGCTAATATCTTCTAAACAGTTTGCTGCACAGAAAATTTATAAGAACGAATAATACTCGCAGTTATACTACTAATCACATACTAAAACGAAAAAAAAAATAAAAATTTGCAAAAAGGGTAGTTACCCCCCAATTTCGCCCTCTTCCCGATACCCTACTTACTCCACAAACAATAGGTCGCTTTGGTAAGTTGAGATTTATATGTTTGCCAAATTTCAAGTTCATATATTAAGTCTTTCAAAAGTTATCATATCCACAAACAAAGCCACAGACACACAGACAAGAAATTTTTTTGCTCAAATTTTGTTTTTTTACGTTTTCGGCCATTTTAAAGCGAATGAGCAAATAAAAATTTTTGAAAATTTTTTTCACAATAGAATACTTCCCATCCGTTGGATGTGGAAGTAAAAAGTACTACCTATAAAAAATGAAGTGAATACACACACTATTTCTTAATACGGATATACTATAATCAAGGGATACTCACCAATAATTAAAATTGGCTCCATTAAATTGTAACTTTTTTGGTCACACCGCCTTCAAATAACAGTTGGTAGGATGCACAGTGAGCCAAGTGGTGGCAGTGATTGATAGCTTCTCACCACACAGCTTTCAAATAGCAGTTGGCACAAACATGAAGCTTTTATCATGAACGACCTGTAAAAAAATAAGTATAATTAATTTTGTCATTTTGTCTCATTAAGAACAGATACTGCCATTTGTTTAACTATTTTTCATTGCACATATTATACATTGTGTCCGGTAGACCATGGTAGATAAAATATTTATTGAAAAGCTATACTAGAATTGCCTTGAAAGTTTGGTTACCTATTTAGGATTTCTGGTCTGCTTTATCCATCTAAAATATTTTCATCAACTTATACATAATGGTAGCAGCAGCTTTGTTATTGAGACACTGTATATTATGATCGATTTCGAGTCCTTACTCAATTTACTTCCATATCCAACGGATGGGAAGTATTGTATCGCGAAAAAAATTTTCAAACATTTTTATTTGCTCATTCGCTTTAAAATGGTCGAAAACGCAAAAAAACAAAATTTGATCAAAAAAATTTCTTGTCTGTGTGTCTGTGGTATTGTTTGTGGACACCATAACTTTCGAAAGACAATATATGAACTTGAAATTTGGCAGACATATAAATCTCACCTACCCAAAGCGACCTATTGTTTGTGGGGTAAGTAGGGTATCGGGAAGGGGGCGAATTGGGGGGTAACTACCCTCTTTGCAAATTTTTATTTTTTTTTCGTTTTAGTATGTGAATAGTAGTATAACTGCGAGTATTATTCGTTCTTATAAATTTTCGGTGCAGCAAACTGTTTAGAAGATATTAGGAAGCGTCACATAAAGAAAACGGTTTTTTCTAAAAATCTCCGAATATATTTAATATATTCAAAAATGAAAATACTATCAGATAGAAAATAAAATTTGTCACCAAAAGTGTCTTAGAAAATTTATTCAAAATTTTGACATTTTCGAAATATTTCCAAAAAACCTATTTTGGACCCTGCTCGTACAATTTTTTTTTATTTTAGTATTATATAGAAAATCAAAAATGTGATCAGAAAGCACTCTTGTAATTATTTTGTTAAATTAATAAATTTTGAATTATTTGGAAAAACATTTTAAAATTTATTTGTTTGTCTTAGAAAAAATGTGTAGAGAGAAAAAATGCTCAAAACCTGATTACTAATCGTACAGTATAAGAAATAAAAACATAAATGTCATTTTGACAATTGGATGTGGAAGTATTGATTCAATTCGCAGCGGTTTTTTAAACATCTTTTAACAACATATCGCTATACCTACAGTTTTTGAGTTCTTGACTATTTTCTATTTTTTGCATCAACATGACATTTAAAACATTGTCTGAACATTTGCAGCTGATACGCATTAAAATCTTTAGTAAAACGAGGAAATTTTAATTTTAGGCATTCAAATCTCATTCCTTTCTACGGTTTCGAAAAATGGCAAAAAGTTTTTTTTTTCAACACCCTGTATATTATCCTCATAAGTAAAAGCCGACTTAATATGCCTTCAATTAGTCGTGTATCACTTCTTTATACCTAAATCCTCACGTTTTTTTGGAATAAATGTAAAAAATACTGTTTCTCTAATAAAGGGCCATGGCACACCGCGATATTTCGCAACTGCTGCCTTGTACAATGATTTGACTGTTCGCTTAACACATATTAGAACTATTGGTATTTGCTTATCAAACCTATCTTACGAGCACTGTGGTCCTTTCCAACCTCCAATGGATTATAATAAGACCATTTGCATTAAAAAAATTAGGTATATTATTATAGTTGAGCAAAGTCTTACGCATTTCTCTACAAAACCATTGAATCATTTGTCATATCATGGGTTTCTAGATCTCGAAGAGCTGGAAGGAATCATTCCTGGAAATACATAGGGCTGGTGTCATAAAGGCTATTACTATCCTATAGTTGCCTACCCTTGCCTACCCTTGCCAATCAGGAAGGGTCCACCTATGCATTGAGATTTGATTGTTCCATTTATTTTGTATGCTGACATTGCCAGGTTGCTCAGTAAAATCATAGTATCTTGAGGTTACACTAGGTAATTTCTGTTTATCTTGTATATTTTAGGAGTTTCAAAATTGTTTTCTCTAAATAGTAGTAGATTGTGCCATTTGGAAATACTGTCCTTGATTTCACAAAAAAATTACTTCGTTTTGTTGGCTGTTATCCAAGAAAAAGAATGGTGAAAACTGCAAGCGTCATTTTTGAAGTTAATTGCCAAAAGTACACACAATACACAATTAAAAAACCAAGAATTTTCTCAAAAAGTGTACATGCCACATATAACTGTGTAACCAATTTCCTAATTTATTCAATAGTAGTTTCATTTAATTTGCATTTCTAATAGCTCACAATTGTTAATTTTTTAAATAGGTTAATATTTTAAAAGCAACAACAACTACCAAAATACAATGAATACCGTTGATGCATTGATATTTGTCTTCATAGTCATAGAGCATGGCTTACTTTACTCCAAACAAATTTGGTAAAAATGTGAACATAACAGCACTAATATGTCTAATTTTAACCACTATACATTTCAATATTGTTAAAAAGTTAATAATTTTTACTAGTCATTGGAAGTTTTGGTGATAAATCAAAATGACAAACGGGATAATTTTCAGGTTTTTAAAACATTTTTTTTTCAATAATAGCCTATAAAACAAAGTAAAAAAGTATGTCGTCGTGTTGAGTTATTCTTCAGCATTAAAGGAAGAAATTGCTTTTTTTATTTTGTGCCTTGTATGTAGTGCTTTAGCAATAACTTCAAAATGACAAAAGCTATAAACCTCGGGTTTTTACCACAGTTTTTCTTTAATAATATCTTACAAATCAAAGTGAAAAAAGTTTGTTGCCCTGTTCAGTTTCTCTTCAGAATTCGAAGAGAAAATTCCTGGAAATAACTTCAAAACAAAAAAAAACACTTGCCTAAGGTTTACAGCACTCTTTTTTTGTATAACAGCCTTCAAAATGAAGTGAAAAAAATTAACTGTCCTATTTAAATTTTTTGAGAAATCGAGGACAGCATGACACTTATTTAAATAGCGCCTTTTATTGCTGTTTAAAGAGATCATGTTTGGAACAGTTGTTAATATACATGTAAAACAAGTCCTAGTTTGTTAAATTTGGTTGGGACATTTAGAAGACACAGCATCTAGGAGTTTCAAGGTTATTTTGCCTTGTAGTGTCGTTACCAGAAAAAATTAGACAGCATTAAGAATTCTGTTTCGTACTTACATTTTATTGACAAATTTTGGATTTATTTGGTTTATTTGTAACGTGATGTCAAATGCACCCCCTAGTGGGAGCCTTAAGAACTTCAAAATATTTTTTTGTGAATTTCTCTGATATGTTTATAGTAAAAAAAAATTTTTACGCAAAGTGATAGTGTGAGGGATTTTCATGATACAGCCCTCCATACTCTTAGTGAATCACCCTGTGATACAGTGTTTTTAAATTAAGATCTACAAATACAATTAGTTAATTAATTGTTTAATTGTAACAATTCTATTAAATTACGTGTTATATAAACAACCAATAAACATTTAAAGCATGTTAAGTAGACCCATTTTTATTGGGATTGCATAATACAAGTTATAACAAGCTATATAGGGTGTCCCTGAACATGTGGGCTTATTGTTACAATGTGTCTGAATTATATGAATGTTCTTATAAAAATGTTCCATAAATTGTTTTCTAACAGACTTACACTCCCTAACAGGGCACATCGGAGGTGGCTGTCGAACACGTTTTTATTAACTCGCTTTCGTGTCTGTTTGTCCACTTGGTTCGGATTTTAAACTAACTTCCTGATGAGCTAGAGACTTAAAATTTTAAACATAGTTTGGAACTGGATGACAATGGAATATTATTAACTCCCTTTTTAGCTCTCTGATACCTATTTTTTATAGTCTTAATAATTAAAACAGCTCCTCCATACCTATACCGAGCAAAATTATGAACTTAACCTCAATGTTCATATTACGTTGGCACAGTCAGTACTTGGATAGGTGACATCTTGCTGACATTACTTTTTTTTCAGCAAACCTTTGTTATTGACAGATATGATTAGCTGAAAACAAACTGAAATAAACCAAAATTTTTGCATATTGTCCAAAATTTCAAAGATTTAAAATAGATTGCAAATTTTCATTCATACAAGACTAAAAACTAAAAAGCAGGATATAATTATTCAAATAAAAAATAATTTTTAATTTACCATGTTACTAAATTGTACTAAAAAGTATAAAATAATTTCTCCTAGCCCCATACAGGTTATAAACCCCATACAGATTGTCCAAAAAATTTGTTATTAGGAATTTTTTAATAGCTATAAAAATACTTAGAAGATTTAAAACAAAAAATGTAGGGTGCACACAATAGATAACTAATGTAGGAATATTTTAATAGCTATTGAAAAATACAAAATCACTAATTTTCTGGACAATCTGTATGCGGCTAGGAGAAATTATTTTAAACTTATTAGAGCTATTTAAAAGGTAAATCAAAAATTACTTTTTATTTGAATAATTATTATTAATATATCTGAAACATGCAGAAATAAGTTACTGAAATTTTATAATTTACAAATTTTTTGTTTCTAATAATATGGTATGATTGTAATTGCAAAATTTTATTTATAAAAATCACCCTTAATTTTTAACAGTTAACCTTTTTGGTATTTCTCATAATTTCATCAATCCATTTTTTTCGAGTAAAATTAATTTTAACCCTTTCCCTGCGTCTGTTGGCTATAGATGTAAAAAAAATATGCACGAGCTGTGTCTGCTGCTTTTGCCTCCTAAGTTTTTACGGTTAACTGTGATAACCTTTAATGGTTTGGTGGGTTTGATTCGTGTCATTGATTATACTGGCATGTTCTGCCGCTGCACTACATTGTGCTTATTTTTTCACCACAAGTTGCATTACAGAATTTTTATTGGTTGAACTGGAAGAAACCTTCCCAAGGAGCAATTCGGAACTGCAGTCAGAAAAAGACTGAAGATGAAAACATGTAGCCAATATTTGAAGAGGAAATGCAAACACCGGAGGATAAGAACTTGCCAGTAAGTGAGAATCTTGCTACAGATATAAATATTTATGACAAACCTGAAACACATTATATGGGAAAATAAACAAATGACCCTAAAGGATTTGAATTGGATTTGAAAGACTGGCTGCATAGTGTCAGGTCTGACAGTGAATATAATTGTCTAGAAATATTTTTAGGTAAAGAAATAACAGATTTTATTGTACAACAAACCAACAACTTCTACAAATACGTTGTTGGTCAATTGGAAACATTATTACCACGTCCTCGGCTAAACTCGTGAACTGATGCAGATGCCACTGAAAGGCACTGTTTTATGCAATAATTTTTTTTAATTGCCGAAGTTAAAAAACTTCATATTTATTTATTTATTATTAACAGCAGAGTTACTTCGCAAAATAAATTACAAAGGTAGTTTAAGCTTGTAAATTAAATAAAATTTAAATCAAAATACCAGAAAAATAAATAGTAATAATATGACTAAACAGTATAAAAAAATACAATACATATCAGATCAAGAAACAAGCAATTTTTTAAGGGTATTTTTATAATGAAGAGGATTACCAACAAAAGGGTGAAGACTGTACTGGTTGCAGAGACATAATATATAAGATAATGGGAAAAAAAAACATAGTTGGAGTGATGAAAAGCAACGCGAAATATTTAAGACCTCTCATACTCCTAAAAATAATATCCTGAATATGAGGCACAAATGACAGTTTAGGATCAAACAGCAATTGTGACAGTCAATCTCAAACATTTCATAACATTCAAATTAAGACACAATAACTAACAATAACGGGGAATGGACATTGGGATGATAGTCAAACAAACATTTCAGCTGACGTTTCGGTTTACTTAAACCTTTTTCAAAGCTACAACAAAGGAAGAAAACATGTAATGAAACACGTGCAAAAGTTACAAAGTAAAATCCCTACCTTCATGTCTCAATAAACTAATGTAAATCATTAAAGCAGTGCGTAACACAACAAGCAACACATTCAAAACAAGAAATCTGTTTGTAACAGGGATGATGTCCAAAACATATATAAAACGCATTTACAAAATAAAATGGTGACCTGCCTACTGCCAATAGCTAATGTCAACTCGGCTGGCTGCCAACAAACAACTGCAGTCAACCCATAAAACTTGAAACTCCCACAACACCAAAAACAAAACAACAAATATAAATGAATAAATAAATAAATTCAAGAAAAATAATTCAAGGAAACTAATTCATTAACTTAATCTCACGTATTAGAGGATTATAGATTTGACTCAAATTTTCCGTGTCAATTCTGAAATTTACCGTTCTATTTAGATTAATGTATATAATTTCACTGACCTTCCTCTTACTCAAATTTGGTTCACTGTCTAGAGTGCTGTAATCTTCAAAATTAAAATTGTGTCCCTGATCAAAATGGTGAATAGCTAAAGCTGTCTTATCTTTTTTATTAGAATTAGTGATATTACAATCATACCTATGTTGGTTGATTCTATTTGTTACGTATTGTTTCGTTTGACCAATGTAGCATTTTTCACAGTTATAACAGGGTATCTTGTAAACAACGTTAGAAAATTCTTTAGCTTTCAACTTGTCTTTAAGGCTACTGTAAAGTAGTCTACCAATATTATTTTGGTTATAAAAAGCTAGGCTTACATTTGTGTTTCCAAATATAGACTTCAGTTGGTTTTCACATTTACCAATTAAAGGAAACTTACAATATGTAGTTTTATCTTTTTCCATTGTCCCACAAACTCTAACATGAATGTTCTGGAACTTGTACTTACTTAGACACTTTTGAATTAGGTCAACTGGATAATTATTAGCTTTTAAAATATGTTTAATTTTGGCTTCATTAAACTTATGAAATTTTTTATTACTCAATTTAAACACTCTAAAAATCAAATTATTAATAATGTTTAGTTTCATTTTAGTACTGTTCCTAGATAGATAATTCAATAATCTACCTGAGCTACTCGGTTTTTGATACCAATCTGTTTCTATTATTCCTTTGTCAGTTCTATACAAAATTATATCCAAAAATGGGATTTTATTTTCAACTTCCACTTCCATGGTGAATTGAATCTTTCTATTTACACTATTGAACATCTCAAAAATTTCATTTATATTATCTTTCGGTACTGCTAGACTTAAATCGTCTACATAAATTTTGATGTAGGGAATTTCAAATCCTGAACTTCTGCTGAGCACAGTGCTAATTATGTAATTCATTGTGATACTAGCTAATACAGGGCTGGCAGGGTTGCCCATCGGGGAGCCATCTAATTGTAAAAAGTACTCGCTATTAAATATAAAATAACTTGAATTAAAATAGAATTCCAAAAGTTCTATCATAAACTTTAGGCTAATTTCAGTATAACATGAAATAAACTCCCAATCTTGTTTTATAATGCTTATCACTAAATCTTTTGGTATATTTGTGAATAGTGACACCACATCCAGTGATATCAAAATGTGATTTTTTGGTAACAAAATATTTTCCAGAAACTGAACCAGTTCAAAAGAGTTTCTTACACAATGAACAAAAGTAGTTGTATACGGATACAAAATATTATGAATTAATTTAGCAATATTATAAGTAGGAGATCCTATACAACTTACTATGGGCCGGTACGATATTGTGTCGCCCTTATGAGTCTTACGTAGTCCGTACAACCTGGGTGTCACAGAATTATGTTTCACTAATCTTTTGCTATCCTCTTCCGTTATTATTCCTTCTTCTTTCAACTTCATAAATAATTTGAGATGTTCAATAGTGTAAATAGAAAGATTCAATTCACCATGGAAGTGGAAGTTGAAAATAAAATCCCATTTTTGGATATAATTTTGTATAGAACTGACAAAGGAATAATAGAAACAGATTGGTATCAAAAACCGAGTAGCTCAGGTAGATTATTGAATTATCTATCTAGGCACAGTACTAAAATGAAACTAAACATTATTAATAATTTGATTTTTAGAGTGTTTAAATTGAGTAACAAAAAATTTCATAAGTTTAATGAAGCCAAAATTAAACATATTTTAAAAGCTAATAATTATCCAGTTGACCTAATTCAAAAGTGTCTAAGTAAGTACAAGTTCCAGAACATTCATGTTAGAGTTTGTGGGACAATGGAAAAAGATAAAACTACATATTGTAAGTTTCCTTTAATTGGTAAATGTGAAAACCAACTGAAGTCTATATTTGGAAACACAAATGTAAGCCTAGCTTTTTATAACCAAAATAATATTGGTAGACTACTTTACAGTAGCCTTAAAGACAAGTTGAAAGCTAAAGAATTTTCTAATGTTGTTTACAAGATACCCTGTTATAACTGTGAAAAATGCTACATTGGTCAAACGAAACAATACGTAACAAATAGAATCAACCAACATAGGTATGATTGTAATATCACTAATTCTAATAAAAAAGATAAGACAGCTTTAGCTATTCACCATTTTGATCAGGGACACAATTTTAATTTTGAAGATTACAGCACTCTAGACAGTGAACCAAATTTGAGTAAGAGGAAGGTCAGTGAAATTATATACATTAATCTAAATAGAACGGTAAATTTCAGAATTGACACGGAAAAWTTGACTCAAATCTATAATCCTCTAATACGTGAGATTAAGTTAATGAATTAGTTTCCTTGAATTATTTTTCTTGAATTTATTTATTTATTCATTTGTATTTGTTGTTTTGTTTTTGGTGTTGTGGGAGTTTCAAGTTTTATGGGTTGACTGCAGTTGTTTGTTGGCAGCCAGCCGAGTTGACATTAGCTATTGGCAGTAGGCAGGTCACCATTTTATTTTGTAAATGCGTTTTATATATGTTTTGGACATCATCCCTGTTACAAACAGATTTCTTGTTTTGAATGTGTTGCTTGTTGTGGTACGCACTGCTTTAATGATTTACATTAGTTTACTGAGACATGAAGGTAGGGATTTTACTTTGTAACTTTTGCACGTGTTTCATTACATGTTTTCTTCCTTTGTTGTAGCTTTGAAAAAGGTTTAAGTAAACCGAAACGTCAGCTGAAATGTTTGTTTGACTATCATCCCAATGTCCATTCCCCGTTATTGTTAGTTATTGTGTTATAATTCTTTGGACGTGAACATAACCTCAATATTCAAATTAAGATCGCTCTGGAAGTAGTTGAGTGGCAAGATGCGTTTTAATAACTTTGTATAATTTCAAATTATCAGCAAATGCAAAATGCTGGACTCTATAATCACATCACTGAGGTCTCTACTAATAAACAAATTACAATGTGAGATCCCTGTGGGACACCAGATACATCAATTTCATCCAAAATAAAGTTTTTGATATGGACATGCTATTTACGGCCAGTTAAAAAACTATGAATAAATGCAACTAGAGGCTCACCCACACCTATGGCCCGAAACTTACACACCAAATGTTCATGACTCTGTCTAACGCCCACGAAAAATCAGTGTAAACACTATCCACATGACCAGATACCTTGAAAGTGCTCAATAAATTCTGTTTATATACCAGTAAATTAATAACCACAGACCTACCCCGAGTGAATACATGCTGCTCATCGCACAAAGTATAACTTATCAAGCAATTTGAGAATAACTCATTGAATGCTGTACTTCTACAAGGKGAGTCAGTTTTTTTGGAGACAAACTTTAACAGAAGGTAAAACACATGTTTTTAAAAAGAAAAGTTTCTATAAACATATGTCGTAGAAGGCTTCGTTTCCAAGATACAGGGTGTTAAATATAATTCCTTTTTCTCGAATTTTCATTATAACTTATAAACGAATGCTAAGATTTTTTTCATGTTTGGAGGATAATTCCTGTTAATTCAGGGGCATAAAACAAGCGATAAGAATGTTCAAAAATTTGCACAGTGGCGGAGTGAAGGGGGCGGTCAACCCCTGTTTTAGAAAGAACTGACTATTTGTTAAAAAAACTGTTATTTTCATTATCTATATACAGTTTAACAAAAATAATGTCCCTTCTTCTGTTTTGAAAAAAAAAATTAAGTAATTCATTTATTATCAATTATCAGCTAAATATTTAACTTTTAACGAAACCTACCCAAATGTGGTATGTTAAGGATTCTAAAAAGCCACCTTATTCTTTATCTCTTGCCAATATAGTCAAAATAAATAATTTTTACACGACTTTTATAAGTCAAAATCTGTTACATTACATACATACATGTACAAAACATTATTGTACAGTTGCCCAAAAGTTTTAAGAAGTTTCATTAAGTTTATTAATCTTGTATCATATACCAATTTCTGTTTTAATTTTCATTGTTTTTTGCTAAATAATTTCCACTTAAAGCTAGCAAATACAATTTACGTACAAACTAGTATTGCAACAAAATATGATGCTCCTTGGAAAACAAGTGAGTATTAAATGTCATATTTTGAAACAACATTTCGGCTTATTACAAGCTTATCTACAAATTATTTAATTTGATTTTCCAGTTTCTAATTAGTGTAAGATGCCGTTTACATTTACAAAGAGCGAACAAGCCGACATTGATTTTATTTGTGGGTTCGCAAATGGGAATTCAAAGTACGCAGCTAGGGAGTATCAAAGAAGATTTCCAAATAGACGACACCCTCATCATTCTGTTTTTGTGAGTATCCATCGTCGATTTGTTAACCAGGTTTTGAAAAATGCAATACATGGGGACCAACAGAAGAACCGCGGACAAGATAGAATTGAAGAGGCTATATTACGTGAATTTAATAGGAATTTAACGACAGGTACTCGACGTATTGCTGTTGCTCTTAGTATTTTCCATAGTAAAATTTCCCGAGTTTCAAAATGGGATCACAGATGCCAATATCATTTTCAACCTGTCCAAGGCTTATGTCCAGCTGACAATGAATGAAGATTTAATTATTGTAGGTGGGTTCATTCAAAATAATAGAAATTTCTTATTCAAAATAAGAAATCTCTGGACTGATGAATCTTGTTCCACTCATCGTGGTATACCAAATTTTCACAATCAGCAAGTATGGGCACATGAAAACCCACATGCCATTCGATTAAGAAGTTTTCAACATGAATTTAGTACAAATGTCTGGATTGGAATTTACGGCAACCACGTTTTGGACCTTATTTCTTCCCGCAACATGTAAATTCAGAAAATTTCCTACAATTTTTTGAAGAAGAGCATGATAATATTTGTAAAGACATTCCTTTGGATTCAGCTTGATGGGTGCCTGGCCCATTATAGCAGACATGTAAGAAGTTGGCTAAACAACTATGCGGGAAGGTGGATAGATTGTGGAGGTCCAGTGGCGTGCCCTCCTAGATCCCCCGAATTTAACGCCAATTGACTTTTTGTGTGGAGGTTTATTAAGCAAAAAGTGTATACCACTCTGGTCAATACACTTAAAGAACTTTACAATCGCATCAGAGATGCTTGCAATCAAATAAGGGTGCATCATTTAATTAACGTAAGATGTTCTATTGTACGTCGCTGTGAAATGTGTATTGAAAAGAACAGTTTACATTTTGAAAAAAGTGTCTGATTTTATTATACTAGTGTTATTGTTATTAATTGTTGTTTATAAATCGTTATTGCTAAAATTTGTTATTAATTCCACAATTGTGAATTAAATATGCATTGTTATAAATTAAAAATTTCTCCATAAACATTAACATCAATGTTCATTTAATTTTTTTTGTAATTTAGTTGCAGTACATTATTTTTGTTAAACTGTATGTAGATAATGAAAATAACATTGGCGTAGAAGTTGTTTTTAAAAAAGGGATTGAGCACCCCCTCCACACCGCCACTGTGAAAATTTTTGAACATTCTTATCGCTTGTTTTATGCCCCTTAATTAATAGGCATTATCCCCCGAACATGAAAAAATCTTAGGTTTGTTTATAAGTTATAATAAAAATTCGAGAAAAAGAAATTATATTCAACACCCTGTATTTCGGAAACGAAGCCTTCTACGACATATGTTTATAGGAACTTTTCCTTTTAAAAACATGTGTCCTACCTTCTGGTAAAGTGTGTCTACAAAAAACTGGCTCACCCTATATAATTACAAATATATATCTCCATTCTTATAGATTACCGTTGAAAACCCAGATCTCCAGTAATATGAGAAATAGCTTGAATATGGCGAAAAGTTAAATAGGGAACACTCAGATCTTAATCAAAACAGAAAAAATTGCATTCCATTCCGCAATACTGGTTTACCAATTGKCTATTATTTACATCAACATTTGGAAATACGGTGTCTCAAGATTGTGTTTTGTTGTTGCTGCAAATGTTTCATTTTTCAGTTAACAATATTCCCAAAGACTAAGATGTTCTGCGAAAACTTCATCGTCTCATCGACCAATTTAGGAAGAAATTAGGAGAAACATTTGTTTTATATAAAGATGTGTGGCCTTGATGATGAGTCTAATATTTTACAAGGGCAGACTGTTTTTTCAAAACAGTATATTCCATCGCCAAGGTATCATTTTGGTGTAAAATTTTTTGTATTGTGTGATGCCCTTACTTCATACATAATGAACTTTGTCATTTATACTGGTGCAACTACTGAACTAAACTGAACTAAAGTCAACAGGCTTTGCAAAAACGAGCAACATAGAAAATACACTTCTAAATATATAAAAAATCATATGACAAAACCCACCTGTATTACTGAATATAATAAAAATATGGGTGGAGAGGATAAGAATGACATGTTCTTGAGCTCGATGAAATATGTGAGACATACAACAAAATGGTATAAAATAGCTTTTTTTATCTGCTCGATATTTTAAATTTTAAATATGTAGACTTAATACATCAAATGATGAAAAACTACACTCCTGAAGAAATTATAAACGCACCACGACATTCTATAGCATACTGATTAATAGTGCAACATGTTCCTAAAAAAGCCAGTAAACCTCACTGGCCCTTCTAGAAACTTCGAAAGAGACATATACACAAAAAAGAAAAAATGCACATAAACTGTTTACATGTATTTACCAGAAGTGCAATGTTGGTTTGTGTATTGTTTGGTTTGAAATTTAGCATACTTACTGCAACTTAATATAAGTTTATTAAAAAAAATATGGATTCATGTTTTTTTTAGTTGAAGTTAAAAAATATATATATATTATCTATATAGCACCGCAGAAGAAGAAGAATTTGCTTCGAACTGGCACCATAGTGAAAGGGTTAAATCCTGTTATGTAGTCTGAATACAGATTGTCCTGAAAAACGTTTACCGAGCAAAACATAAGGTCAAGAATTTATATGATCATATGTTAAGAAATATCTCCTAATCAAACTATGGCCCAACTATGCCTGTTGCCACAACAACCGTGCATGCAAATATGATTTAAAATCTATTTTACTCAAAAACTGTGGATTTTATACTTGACTGGTAAGTTTTAATATTTCTGTAAAATAGTGTTCAAAAACTTAAAAATTCTGTTCTTAACTATGGTGGTAGCTGTGTAAAATATAGGAGTAAGTAGAATTCAATCAAATTTGGTACACGTTTAAATTATGAAAAAATCATAGGAATGAACAGAAATTTAAATTAAGGCTCGCATTAGTAGAAAAAAGAACCTTTTGAAGCGAATCTAATGAAACAGTTTACAAATTGATGTTGAATGCCTTAAATCGGCACTTCCCAACCTGTGGTGGGTATGCTCTAGACAAGCATTTCTCAACCTGAGGGTCGTGATACCCGGGGGGGGGGGAGGCTCGCCCACTGTCAAAAAATAAGATCGTTAAGTAGACAAATCATTGGTTTATTGAAAATAAAGTATGAATTATTTTTTAAATTACACTGAAATTTAACAAAATTAAATAGATATTAGTTTACCAAGCAATAGTAACCTAATCCCAACAAAATAAATTAATAGTAGTTCATTATAGTGAGGGGGTCGCAAAATACATTTCATATATTTTTCGCTATTGAGGGGGTCGCGACATCAAAAAGGTTGAGAAACGCTGCTCTAGACCAAAGGGCACTCAAACACCATATCCATAATGACGGAAATAGTCAAAAAAGAGTTGCAATAAAAACTATCTTGGTTACAGAGATTTAAATAACAACTCTATTATTACACTACCGTTAGGTCCTAGTGTACGTTCATACTGCAATATAAAAAATAAACTATAAATATTTATAGAAATCACATTATATTTTCAGTCCCATATGCACTATTCCTACAGTTAAGAGAAACGTAGTAACTATTTGCGGTTAATAGTAGCATATTTCGAGGCATATTTGCTCTATTATTCATATTCAAAGGTATAAATAAAAAATTTAGGGATAGTTGTATAGGAGATGGAGGATAATTAAGAGAAGAGTTATAAGAGGTATTGCAAACTGCTGCTTTAAATGTAGAAAACGATATAAGTATAGGTACAGGATGATTCACATAAATAGTGCATTAGAAGCTTTTGGAGAAAATATTAAAACAGAAGTAGAAGCTAACTTTGTTATTAAATGAATACACAGTACATGGTTGCGCTTTTTTATTGAACTTTATTGTGCAACATCTCTCTTAGTATTTAAGTAAAGTATTTTGTGCAGCTTTGGTTTAACTTACCTGTTTATAGTGCTTGACCATAGAATATCGGGCAATATCTTTGAACAATTGTACGACAGAGCATACCAAACACGCAGCTTTGGTTTTCTATGCGGTGCAGCAGGTCTATTGTGGATTGTGGCACACAGTTTACTAGCCTGTAACAACAGTAAATATGAACAATACAGCTCATGCAGTTTGTGCTGGTTATGCTTGAACAACGGGGGGKAAGAGTAAATGTCAAGACGTAATAGCAAAACTCCAAAGCAGGCAAACATCTGAACCGTGCAGCAATGCAAGAACAAACCTCATTTCGCACATCAGAATTTTGAAATATGTTTTTGTTCTTGAAATAGTGGGTGCTAACTATTAAATCCCCACTCTTGTTTTATTGCTAAAAAGCAGAAGAGAATAGGTAATGCATAACAGTCACGTACATATTTGCGCAATTAATTTTTTATACGCCTTGTTCTTAAACAGCTCGCAATAAGCTCTTTTGAACCAAAAATTTACATCACTACTCAACACATACAGAACATTCCAAAAACCAGTAGTACAGTGGACCATCTAATGCGCGTGAAGACGTTACGTTTCAGCAAAGACGATTTTATAAAATCGTCTTTGGTTTCAGGTCTGGCCAGTCGCTCCGCAAGAGGTGATAAGCACGGMAAAAATACAGCGATATAACGGGTCTTGCGTGGCACAGTTACAATAAAACGCCGATGATAATGAAATCCCCCTCATCTGCATAGGTGTGGGTCTAACGGACCCAACGTCACCTATAACTTGCAATACAATTTTTATTTATGACTTAAAAAATCCAAATAAATTTATATGTATTCCTAAATGTTTGCCGATGTATCATATATAGTGCGAAAATCTTTAGAACGCATCTTTAATTATTTATTGACTCGAAAATCTTCAATTTGGTCCGCTGGACCCAACCCATGCAGATTAAGTATAAAATTCGCTTCATTTATTTTTTTTTGTATTGACTGTACTTCTTCGCTAAGATTCTAGACTGTTCAGAGCTTGCTTTAATTTTCCTGGAATTATATTGCGGAACCGGTAACCGATTGAAATCAGTAGTTCACTACTGTCACTACTGTCGTAGTCGTATGTTGTGTCGTGTGTCAAAATGGATTTTATCAAATTAGCACCTGGATTTTCACGCGATGAATTTCTGCAGTTACTTGAAGAATGTACCGATGAAACTGACAATAATTATGATGCATCAGGAAACAGTGACAGTGACATAGAAGATGATAGCGAAGGAGAAAGTAATTATTATCATCAAAAAATTTGTAACCAGATTCTTTTATTGAAATTTTTAGATGTTGAAAATATGCTGGTGGAAGCAATTACAGAGAAGGATGAGGAAGATACATGTAGGACTAACAACATAGAAATGGATATTGAATCTGATGAAGATCCAGAAGATAACATACCACTTGCCAATTTACAGAAGATTATGTACTCAAAAGATGGAAAAATTCAGTGGAAAAAGTTTCTATCTAGACCCAAAAGAAAAACTCTTAGCCACAATATTAGTAGGCTCAATAATCCTGGAAGGCCAACTGCTGGAATCAATCCTGCAACACTGAAAGAAGCTTTCGAATTATTTATATCGCCAGCTATGAAACAAATGATAATATTACATACCAACGAAAAAGGACTAAATCTGTACAAAGAAAAATGGAAACAATTTGATGAAATAGAATTGGACGCTGTAATCGGTTTGTGCCTTCTAGCAGGAGTTTTTCATTCAAGAGGACAAGACACGAGAGAATTATGGGACAAAGACGTCGGTCTTCCTCGTTTTAGAGTAACAATGTCAGTGAACAGATTTGAAGAAATCCTTAGATGCATGAGATTTGATGACGAAACGACACGAGAAGAAAGAAAATCAGTCGATAAGCTCGCTCTAATTTCAGATTACTTGAATTTATTCACAGAAAATTGCAAGAAAAGCTATATACCGAATCTGCAAATTACAGTAGACGAGCAGTTGTATTTATGGCGAGGTCGGGGAAAAAATGTCAAGACATACATACCATCTAAACCTGGAAAATATGGTTTAAAGTTCTGGGTAGCAGCGGATGCAGTCAACAGTTATTGTATAAACTTGCAGCTTTATTGCGGAAAACAAAATGACATCACCGAGAAAAAACAAGGACCAAGAGTCGTCAATGACCTGTGTAAACATTTATACAATTGTGGCAGAAATATAACATTCGACAATTTATTTACCGATTACGAATTAGCGAAAAATCTGTTACAACAAAATACTACTATTATTGGCACTGTGAGACATAATAAAACATTCGTGCCTCAAGAAATGTTACCATCAAGACAAAGAGAAGTATTATCTACAATTTTTGGATTTGATAATGACAATACACTTTGCTCGTATGTGCCCAAAAAAAACAGGGCAGTTATTTTGTTGTCAACGATGCACCAAGATAGCGTTATATCTCAGGAAGAACATAAAAAAACCAGAGATTATTTTAGATTATAACGCCACTAAAGGAGGTGTTGATAACTTAGATAAGTTAGTAAGAACATATTCATCAAAAAGAAAAACTAAAAGATGGCCGATGGTGGTATTTTTTAATACGTTAGACATTGGAGCTTATAATGCACTGGTTATATGGTTGGCTCTGCATCCAGATTGGCAGAAAAATAACAAAGCACGACGTAGAATTTTTCTACGAGAATTGTCTTACCAACTAACACAAACAAATATGGAAAGAAGATCTGAAAATATACATCTAAGCAACGAAATAAAGAATACGATTGAATCATGTGGCGTTCCAGTTGCCTCAAGATCTGACCAAAATAGAAGAAATGCTGAAGAGGGTCACAAGGGCAGGTGCTACATTTGCCCTTCTAAAATTCATAGAAAATCGAAAACAGTCTGTGGTCAATGTGGCAATAACGTTTGTGGCGAACATAGCGAAAAAAACGATTATCTGTGTACGGTGTAAAAGCGAATAACAATTTTCATGTTTATTTTTAAAAAGTTTCTAATAAATTGTTTTAAAATATATCTCAATATGTTTTATTTCAATCAGATTTGAATAATAAAATAGCAATCATTCATTAAAATGCCCTTATCAATAAAAACATTAATATTTTAAAATATGGGTCCATCGGACCCAACCTATGCAGAATAAGTACATTTCCGAACCTATGCAGTTGAGGGTTAATCACAGGAAAATGGACAAAAGCTGGCAACAGCGCAAATGAATCTAACATGCAAGAATTTACCAGAATATCATAGTTAATAATTCGCATTGATACAATTTTGATTTCAAGCAGATATTCCTACTTTTTAAATCGGATGTCGACGACGGCCCGGGCCGAATGACCGGTTTCGCGCTACCTATGCTATGATTGCGATGTACAGAAAACGTAGTGATTCTGACCTTATGATTCCAGTAATAGCGATTCCACAGAATCTTGACGACAGGTAGCCTCACCGCTGATTATCTAACTTCTTCTTGGGGACGAGCAGCTCCCTTTTAGCACCACACCGATATGACAGGCCGCAACACATTTCCGTAAAATTTCAGTGGTTTTACACGTAACCCAATCAAGAAACTAGCCAGAGAAAATTCCAGCCCATAAAACCCTACGAAAATCGCAGAAAGAATTATAATGCCGAAATATATCGAATTTAGAATAATAGAAGATTTATTTACCTGATAAACGGGTTTTTTTCCCAACAGTTGAACGATGACATATGCTTATCTAGCGTTGGCGTAGATTTCATTTTTCTTGACAGAACTAATCCTCAAAAACGAGTAATCTATCACACAACCAATAATTCCTTAACAACCAGAACTGAGAGAGGTGGTAAGCAATGGTGGTAGTATCCCCCTTCAGGGTGGTTAAATAAAACCAAATTCACATATGCTTAACGTGCCAAATACTCGAGAAACTTGCCGTTAAGCTAAATGCGGGCCTTTTCCATTCCGGCAGCGGACGAAGCGAGCAAAAACTTGCGGGAAAAACTCCAGCGATAAGAAGATTCGCGATATTCCTGTACAATTGGAGAACCTAAACTGATGAAACAATTTCATACAGCCTGAATTCTTATACGGGGCGGCTTTACCGCTAGTCTAGTAAACCCGTTTCGACGCCTATGGGATAATTATTGCAACAGCTGACGTTGTTCGAAAATAGAGCTACTGCGCAGTGACGTTATTGATGACAGGGCAGTTTGCCAAATTATGCCGTAATTTCTAGGTGCGCCAGGCATGCGGATTAAATAATTGTAGTTACTTCCACCAGACGTGAAACCAACAGGATGAAATAGAATGCATATGCACAATATGTGTGAGGGCAATACATAAAGGAGAACTAGCCATGTTCAGCCCACGTAGACATATAGACACGTGCACAACAGCACAACACGAATGAGAAGAGAAGGTGCCCATTCCGCCGAACGTCAATTGAAATGATTAAACATATTGGGTAATACCATGGCCACCTCTAATCAGGGTTGGCATGATTAAAACAAAATGTATAAAAGATAATGTTTTAAAGTTGTTTAAAACAACGCTTCTGTTTAAAACTTTGTTTTAAACAAATTTTTAAAACATTTGTTTTATTCAGTGTTTTTTTGACGACTTATTGTGTGTGATTCATTAATTATTACTATTAAGCTCGTTTATCCTCCACAAATAGATAGACAAGATCATTAGTAATTACATATCTACATAATGTCACCCCACATTTGCATTACAAATGAATTGAATGCAAAACCAGGCTCAGTTAGAAAATACATAAATGTTTTTTCAAACTTAAAATAAAGAAACATGCAGTATTCTGTTCGGCTTTTTATTGATACAACAACAGTTATAGAAATTAATAATTTAACTAACATTTTTTCATAGATATAATTTACAAACATTTTAAGACAACAAATTAAAGTGTTATTAATCTTAACAAACATAAAAATTTGTATTTCTGGCTCAATACTACAAAACAATAAATAAGACGTTCATTCAATATTTACTAGATAATTTTATCTTTAGTACAAAAAAATAGTTATCAGAACTTGGGAATATAAAAAACAATAAACAAAGAATAAAAACTATCAGCATTTTTACTTCTTTTACTAGTGTAATGTGTAACCATATCTTTTTTTGCACTTCTTGCATTGAGCTACCAATTTGCACCTTAATTTTGTCAAAGTTATTCCACACTGCATCGTTCCTACTAGCCATTGTAATTGTTGCACTTTTAACTTTTAAACAGACAATGTCGGTTCCCATTCTCTTTGCTAAGGTTGATATTAGCTAAAATCAACCCAGTAACCAAGACAGCATCTTAAATTGGGGTATGTGATTGGTCTAGATTTTAAGAACAGTGTTGATTCTAGCTTAAAATAGAAAAGAGAAACCGACTCATAATATCTAAAACTGTTACGTAAACAAAAAAGACAAATGACAACTGATAATCGTAGCATCTAGGAATTTTTAGACAACTGCTACGCTCCGCGCCATCTGCTCGTATTTATTTTCGCTAATATATATAGTAATCTGCATGAGAGTTCATGTTTAAAACGATTTAAACATGGTTAAACAAAATAACTGTTTGTTTTGTTTAATTTAAAAAAAACATGTTTTTTGCCAATCCTGCCTCTAATAAGGTCGCGGCTGTAGTAAAGGGCAACATCGCCGGGATCCGAAAGTCGCGCGCGTAACGTCAAACCGACTTTATTGATGGGATTTTGAGATATTTTTTTCAGAGTATTCCTAAAATTTCTTAAAAGCTGACATCCGGTTTAAAAATGCAAATCGATTGCCATATTCGCTTCAAATTCGCTTAAAACGGAGCGAAATAAAATTGAGGTACGTAGTGTTATTTCGAAGTATCCAAACACTGTATATTTTTGAAAATCCGAAAAACTTTCAACGGCAAAAATATACAGGAAGAGTAGAATTTTATATCATTGAAGGAATTGTCATAAAAACATGAATAGGAACAATATTTTGAGTCAAAGGCAAACACTTCGCGCATTAGGGAAACCCAGGTAAATATTATGGAGTGCAAACTCTGCCACAATCACAGTATTAATGTGAATGTTGAATTTTACTTACTTATTACATTAAGATCTGCTTTATTTTTTATAAATCAACTAAAATACTGAGACAAAGGATTTATTTTATGAGCATTACGACGACCACATACGTTACAAAAGAAAATACTTACCGTATTTCTAGTGAAACAATTTATTTGGTATATTTAAATATAAAATACATCATCTCTGAAGTAACAATAAATAAACCTGCTAAACAGTTTGGCAATATTTCCTGAGATGTTAAGACATGTTTGTAACAAGAGAGAAGCTATAAATATATTTAGATAAGTATTTCTAAAAATAAAGTATTTAGCATTTCTTATATTTAAATCTGAGGCTACAGTTTATTTGAACGTAAATACCTTGAGTATTTGAGTTTGAGTATTGTTTGGCAACAGTGTGAAACAAGTGTTTATCAAAACGCTCCAGAAACCAGAAGATACTTTAAATAAAAGCCTTTTGATTCTGAGCATTTTTTAAAACGCAAAAGACGATAGTAGTGAATGAATAAACTGCTATAGCCTATGGCAAGGAGAAAAATCTGAAAACGGAGAGCGATTAACACCTTAATAGCAAGTTAACAAGTCGAAGTAGAATCAGCTGTCGAAAATACACGTTGCTACGTCCTAGGACGATATTATTATCCTTATCGTCCTAGGCTACGTCCGACGGAGAAAAGCGATGTTGCCACATAGCGGGGGAATACTGGATGTCGGGAAAAGATACAAAACGCCTACGCGACCTAAACAGCAGTGGGTAAGAGGAGATTATGATATTTGAGAGAAGTAAAAGAACAGCTCGGTCACCCCCCCAAAGCCATAAAAGCATAGAAGAACACCAAAGAGAAGAGAATATGGATGAGATGAAGGAAATGATGAAACAGATGATGGAAATTATTAGGACCAACACGGAAGAAACGGAGGTCTTAAGAGAAGAAATAAGAAGAAAGGAAGAAACGGTGGGAAAGCAAGAAACTAGCAGACATAATAGAAAATAAATTAAATAAAGGAAATGTACCTACTTACGAACAAAATGTCCTTTGATTTGTTAGTCGGAATTATAATAATAATAATAAATTGCCGTTATTAAACAGTAAGAAACACAACGCACGCACGCACGCACGCACCCACGCACACGCGCGCGCGCACGCGCACACACACACACACACACACACACACACACTGTAATAACCCGAATTTTTGGAAATAAAAATTCCGTGGTTTATTGCTTCCTCCAAATTGCTGATTAAGTTCCGCTCTGATTTGCGAGCAGAAGGCTTAGCAACAGGAGGTAACGACCTGCGAAATAATCAAAATTATTGTAGAACGCGTGCCTCGCCTAAGTTCGACGGGAAATGCTATCTATGCATTTTTGGTCATAGCAAACAAATTTTTACTTTTCTAAATTCTAAATTTAACCTCGGGTCGTTACTTCCTAGATATTTCCAGATTCTTATAGATTAATCGCTGTTATTTGTCGGTATTACATTATTGTTTCATGTGGTAATTTGTCAAATTTAAGAACTAGGGAAAAGGTCATTGTTAATACAAAAAGTGGGAAGTTTTCAAATAGTTTTTTGTGATTTACTTAAAAGAAATTTTTGTATATACCTCCTCACAGTTCACCCCACCTTCGAAGCGGCCAACCAGTGCATGTATAGTGAAATTTTGATCAAGAAATACTATCTAATTGAGATAAATTAGTTAAATTGCTAACGATCTAAACTACTTAACGGCTCGAAACACGGCCGATTCCTAAAGTGTCTCTGGTGGCAGCAAAAAATCAAAAATCATTTCCTTTTTTTTTAACTTGCGACCACATCCTCAGTTTAATTAAGTAAAAAAGGGGGTGGGGACGTAACACCACGAACCATGCTCTCGCCACCCCATCATAATATATCAAAATCAAAATAATCTAATGATGAAAGTGCGTTCCACCACAGACCCGTATCATTACTGMTGCAACAAGACCCGCCTTAAACTCCGCTTAAATCTGGAACAACTAAGCATTTTGAGACCCTCAGGGATGTTATTGTAAGTTTTTGCTACATTTTACATATAAATGATCGTTTTGCAAATTCAGTAGAGAGTAGAGTGTGTCTGTGTCTCACACACGTCCGGAAAGTTATATCCCTATACAAATAATGAGGAACCTGACTTGTAATTACCTTGTGGAAGAAACAGACCGCATGGAAATCCCGCCTGCGATTCATGTCCAGCCACCCCAACTCTCTCAATCTACCCTTCACACCACACCGCTTTTTATCTACAGGAATCCAAACAAGGTGCGTAGATCACGTCGCAGAATTCTAGCTTAGATAGTACTAATCTATTACAAAGAATGTTCTTCGTTTTAGCATTTAAAAGATGACGATTGTGATATATTTTTTAAGGCTACAATAAGGGCTTTGCAAACACTTCGAAATGTGAGTTCTAAAGTGAAATGTAGAGTCAATATAAAGGCCGAGGTTTCTAGATGTATCAGATACGTTCAGCCTAGAATCAGAAATTTGTATTTCAAAGTCAGTTAGTTTGTCTATATTATTATAAGTACATAAAAAAGATGTTTAACACAAGATACCTGCCATTAGTTTTCTTTTCCAGAATAGTTTTTAATTTCTGTACTTATATCTTTAAATACACGTTACTAAAATTGTTATATAAGCCCACAAATTTTTTAAAATAATTGGGTCAACCCCGCTCAATAGATAGCACTTGCCCTAACACGTTTCGTTTAGAATTCAATGTTAGTTGGAAGTTTATTCTCTCATTTGTAATCCAGTTTAGATTACGTCTTTGTTAGTATTCTACGATAATACCTAGAAATATATTTGAGCACATAGACACCTTAATCAGTAAGTACCTAAACACTCAGAGTTGTCTCCGAAATTAGAATTTTCTGATTACACACGAAGCACCTTTTTTTTTGCTATATGATATTGTATTCTATTGCACTGATGAACGGACAACTCAAACTGTGCAAATTGTCCCTTAATTTAATGAGGAATTTTCAGAGCAAGGGTAAGTATAATAATTGTTCTATAGTTAGTAATTTATCGTTGGAAAGATGTGCCATGAGTTTCAAAAATATTTTTGTAACATGAATCCCAAACTGGGTTTTTTTAGTACAAAATGGATTGCAGATATTAAAATTATTGTTATAGAGGGTGATCCGTTAAGGCTGGACAGCGGCTGTATCTTAGAAATTAATCATGCTAGAATCTTGCAGTAATTGTTTTTTAAACAAATGTGGCCACCCAGACTTCATTCAAATACTATGAAGTACGTAACTTTGTCTCTAGGTGGCGCATTTAATACGAGATAACAAAGAATGATTTCTTTCTCTAAACAGGGAGGGATAGAAGTTTCAAATCTTCCAAATGGCATAACTCAAGTATGGTTTACCTGAATATAATGAATGTTGGCTAGTTTTAAAGAGAATTGTATGATTTTCAATAAAATCATAAATAACTTAAAACTTATTGCAACTAGTTGACAATGGGAGTCGTTAATTCTAAATATGTACAGCATAGAGCGTCCAAAAAATATTTACAGATATTTCTCAAATAAAGTGAATCTTTGTAAATACTTAATAATAAAGTGCTTCATAGTGTGATGCCGACTTTTGTCTTCTTTAATTGCCGTCACTACCAAGTATGCCTTATTTTAACGCCTTCTTAGTGAAAAACAAGAAAAACTCATTGTCGCCATGCTCTATTAACTACCTTTATAAATTTAAAATTATGTTAACTTTCATAATCGATTAATCTAATAAAAGTTAAAATACAATAAAAAAGAAATGAACAACAAAGTCTTGTGTACTTAATTAAAAATATTGAACTTTTGAAATCCATTGAAAATGAAGATATTTACCTAAACAAATTATTGGATCTGACAGAACCATGGTTATAAATAACAAGGAATGGTCATGGGCTACTGAGTGACTTAGAAATAATTACCTACCTATAAGACCCTTTCAGTACCTAACCATCAGCTAGTTTCAGTAAGAATTTAGTATTGTATTTTTTATATTGGACATACCAGAGAAAAGTCGTAATTTATGAGTAAACATGTGACTTTTTTTAATATAACCTAAGTTTGTTTCAAGGAAAAAAATTAGCTGAACAAAAGTACGGGCTTGCAGCCTTTTTGCTATAACTGAGAAATGAAAAAAGATATCGACCACCGGTTTTCAAATTTATCTTGCTTGATTAACGAGCTATAGCAACTAACCAAAGGGTTACATTTGATTATTTGAAAAAATTTGAGAAAATATAAAATTTTTATAATTAACACCTTCCATTGTCAGATAGCTGCAATAAATTATAAGTTATTTATGATTATATTGAAAATAATAAAATTTACTTTAAAACTAGCCATCATTAGTTAAATTCAGTCATATTTGAGTTATGCCATTTTAAAGATTTGCATCCTCTATTCCTCCTGTTGTGGTTCTCACAGCAACTAGAAAAAAAATGTTCAAACAAATTTTTTTAAGAAATAAACATAGACTGTAATGAGTTTATTTTAGACCTACATTGTATTGCAATTTTTGGAGAAAGAAACGATTCTTTGATATATCATATTAAATGCGCCACTTGGCGACAAAGCTACGTACTTTATAATATTGTAAATGAAATCTGGGTGGCCACATCTGTTTAAAAACCGCTGCAAAATGAATCAATACTTCCACATCCAACTGTCAAAATGACATTTATGTTTTTATTTTTTATACTATACGATAAGTAATCAGATTTTGAGCATTTTTTCTCTCAACGCATTTTTTCTAAGACAAACAGTCCTCGTGATGTTAACAAAAATATATAAATTTTTAAAATCGGTTTTTTCCAAATAACTCGAAAATTATTAACTTAAAAAAAGTTACAAGAGTGCTTTCTGATCAGAAATTTGATTTTCTATATAATAACAAAATTTTAAAAAAATCGTACGAGCAGGGTCCAAAATAGGTTTTTTGGAAATATTTCGAAAATGTCAAAATTTTGGATAAATTTTTTTAAGACATTTTTTGTGAGAAATTTTATTTTTTATCTGATGGTATTTTCATTTTTTGAATATATTAAATATATTCAGAGATATTTAGGACAAACCGTTTTCTTTAAGTGACGCTTTTTTGCTAATATCTTCTAAACAGTTTGCTGCACCGAAAATTTATCAAAACGATTAATACTCGCAGTTATACTACTAATCACATACTAAAACGAAAAAAAAATAAAAATTTGCAAAAAGGGTAGTTACCCCCCAATTTTGCCCCCTTCCCGATACCCTACTTACCCCACAAACAATAGGTCGCTTTGGGTAGTTGAGATTAATACGTTTGCCAAATTTCAAGTTCATATATTAAGTCTTTCGAAAGTTATCGTGTCCACAAACAATACCACAGACACAGACAAGAAATTTTGTTTGCTCAAATTTTGTTTTTTGGGTTTTCGACCATTGTAAAGCGAATGAGCAAATAAAAATTTTTTAAAATTTTTTTCGCGATACAATACTTCCCATCCGTTGGATGTGAAAGTAAAATTTACCGCAAAAAATTTATCCAGCTATAACTGATCACCCTGTATACTACAGCTAGTCCAATACTAAAAGAAGTACCTTCAACTTTGTTTATGTTTTAAATAGAGTAAGCTTTGTTATATTTCAATTTTTTAAACTAACTCCACAGCTTTTAACCTATTTTTTTTCGAATGTCATCACTAGAGATACAGAAAAAGAAAAAAGTAGATAATTTAAAATTTAAGGTGCTATGCCTAAATTTCAAAAACACTAAACTTTTTTGTAGATGGGATTTCATTATTATATCTAGATGTTTTGATTTTTTAAACTAACTAAGTGACACACTAATTATACGACAAACTCACACTAAATCGATTTATCGTTTCATAGTGGCCAAACAAGTTGTTGTTGGTAAAAAAAATGTATATAGAAATGTCTGTTAGTGAATAGGTTGTGATTGTTTCCTACAATCACTAAAGGATATTATAACATTACTAGATTTTTAACATTACTAGATTTTTGTAATCTGAGCATAGCTGGTATAAGGATAACAGACTTGCAAAGGCTGTGCAAACACAAGCAAAAATTTCCTGCAGCCTTTCCAGGGCTAGTGCAAATCGCATTGTCGTGTTTTTTAAACTTCACAGTTTTCGCGTTGAACATAGCAAAATATACATATACCGTAAGTATTTGTATTTTCGAAAGAAATAACACTTTTATAGTCATTCTGCTCATTCCATTTAAAAAACATAAAAAAATAAGTGAAGTTGTGGGAGTCGCGCTATTTCTGAATTAAATAAAACTTGGTAGAGATGTCAGTTTTGATGTCAAAGAAGTAAATCTGCCGTTATTTGACTCTCTTTACATTAGCCATTAAAATTTTTCTATAGGAGATATCATTATTGCATTCATGATCTTATTCGACAGCTAGAACAAAGTACAAAGTACTACTAAAAATATAGACATTCAAACAAACCTTTATTTCCCTTAAGGAAGAGTTTTTATTTTTAATGCAAAAGTCAATAACTAGCTGATGTTACGCTCCGTGCTCTCTTAATTTCAATGATTTTTTGTCATTTTCTGAGTTTGTGAGAAGGCACAGGAAATGTGTGTTAACGATTGTGACCATGGATATTGGAATGGAATTGTTCGAGCTTTTGTTACAGAGTATTTTCAGAAGCATGCAACATGAATTTTATCGTCAGTACATCATTGAAATGCCGGAAATGTGTGATGCCGAAAACAAAACGTTACAACCAAAAAACTGTTTTTCATTTACAATGGCTGCTCTCGACACTCGCAAAAACAAGGTAGGACATATATTAACATACAACCTCAAAAGTTGTGAAAAAGGCAATTATATKTAGAGGATAGATATCCAAAMAATCACTGTCACTGGTTCACACACTTTTCTGTAATAAAAGACCAAACGAGTTTGAATAAACACACTTTATTTCGTGTTTAACTGTAAAAGTACAAACAAACTCGACAAACGGAACATAACACTGTAATTAATGGTAACGACTTAACTGACTTATTAATTTTTATTTGTAAGAGATGCACCACACATATCTTTCTAAAATGATCTGTTATTGTTTTTGTCACATCTAGGTTGTGTTTGTCAAAAATATTCATCTTCCATTATTACTATTATCATTACTCATAGCTTAATAATACTATTTGTAATACTATTTGTAATACTATATACTATTGGTAGCATTATTACAACTACAGAACAAATCAAATCTATATGAGAAATATTAAGTGCACTGCACAAAATATTGCGATTAATATAACTATAATACAAAATAATGCAATACCTGACGATTAAAAAAAGCTCACACAATAAGAAAGTTGCTAGCAAATGATTTGTTTTTCTTTCTTTTTTTCCAACTGAGTACTGTGTTCTATCAAGCTGCTTGTTGGCTGACAATTTCAAATTTGGATTGTGTGTAAATTTGTACAGATTGTATTGCTATCCTTATTTCATGTGAAGCATTAAATTATGTATGAATTTTTTAGTGCGATGTTGAAATATTGTATAGCACAAAGATGTATGAAATTTAACCATACGAAAAAGTATTTATCATCGCAACTAGTCTATACACGTAGCACTCTTTATTTTGTCCAATTCGGTAAGTATAAAAGATGACTTGACTCTCATACAATGGGTTCCAGTTGACAGCCATCAACACAACTCTGCAGAAATTTAGATCAACCAAATCCACTTACTTTATGGAACTTTAAAAGCACCCTAAAAGATGATTAGTACACATTCTATCCAATCAGTTAATCTGCCACTTACCATGCATTACTACATTCATTAAAAGTTTTGCAGGGATGTATGTTGTCCTCACTTTTTTCCAAGTTTTAAAAAATCTCCTTTGTTGCAAAAAGTGTTCTATGGCTATTAGAAAGTACTAAGCTGAAAAAATGATTTGAGATTAAATATTTTTATAATTTATAATATTGACCATTATTGTATAATCGTAGGATGCTTTATGTAATCAGGGCTTTGGTCACACACAAATAAAATAATCCTTTTACCTCACTGCCGAGCTTTTGGAGCTGTTTGGCTTCTTCCGGGCCTAAAATTTATTATTTTCTTTATTTGTAAAACCACACATTACACTTATTTATACTAATGGATTAACTACACAATAACCAGAAACTAATTAATTAATGATAACACTTATGGAAAATAACATATGAAAATTAAAAAGACAAATTTACCAAATTGACAAAATATACAACTAATATAGCTTGATCAATTTCAATGCAATAAAGTATGCAAGGAGGTTCAACGATGGTGGTTATGATTCATTAAAATTTATTATTCTTAATTTTTTTACCCTTTAAAAAAATCGTGATTCGTAACCACCGTAAATCGCCTAGCATACTTCATGTTATCATGTTATAAATACTATTGCATTCAACAAATTAACTAAAATGTTTCAGAAACTAGTTTATTAATTTTAAATAAAAAATGATAAAACCGACTTTGTGCTTTTGTCAGKCAAACTTATTATAAGAGATGCATAAAGGAATGGCGCATACTGTAACCATAATAATAATTTTTTAGATATTCAGGGGTTCTTTGGACCAAAAGATTAAAATATTTTGGTAAATGGAATCAAATTGGTCAAGTTTTACAGAACTTTTGTTGCCTGTTGATAAAGAATGCCTCAGCTGGAACTACACCACAACAACGTTGATCTTTTGTGTCTGTGTGAAATGTGGTTGACACCGTTAACGTCGGAACACTGCAATCTACAGGGATACAACTTAGCAAGTGGATACATAAGACAAGAATATGGACATGGTGGAGTGGAAATTTATGTAAAAAAACAATATTTGCGTAGCTAATTTACATAAAATTGTGGAATTAGCTGTAGAAATACACTGTGAAATAGCTGCTTGTGAAGTGAAAAACATGAATTGGATAGTAGTATGTGTGTATCGTTCTCCTTCAAGTTCCTCAAAATTTGAAGTTTTTATAAAGACACTACAAAGACTATTGAGTGCATTAACAAAACAAAAGAAACTTTTCTTTATATATGGAGACTTCAACAGATATAAAAATCACTAAAAGTGAACATAGTGTTGAATTTATCTCAGTAGTAAAGTCTTACGGTTTAAATTTTCTAATAAAACAACCAACAAGGGTAACATTAACAACTCAAAGCTGCTTGGACAATTGTATTACTAATTTTATTGGTGATGCCAATGTGGTAATTATGGATTGTCCTTTTTCGGACCATAAAGGCATACACGTATCTGTGGCATTGGATGCAAAAAGTAATTGTAATAAGACAGAAATTAGGAAATGCAGACCGTTATCACAAAAAAAATTTAAAGGTTGTTTATCAGACTTGTTAGCAACAGACTGGCATTAACAGCTGGGAGATAGTGAAGACGTGAATGAAATGCTCGATAGCTTCCTGAATCGTCTGTTAGCCGTATTAAATAAACATATACCCCAAAAAACAAAAACTACTCACATAAGAAATCGGGCAAATTGCTGGTTTTCAAAAAAGTTAAAGGAGATACGAGAAAGTTTAGTCTTTATGGTAGCATTCGCGAAATCTTCAAAAATAGATCTATCACATGAAATTAAAAGTACTCGTAATAAATATAAAGCAAAAATTAAACAAGAAAAATGTAAGTATCACGAAGAACAGATTCTTAAATCAGATAACATGCAAAAAACTGCATGGAAACTAATCAATAGTGGGGAAACGTATAAGTCTGGGACAGGACCATCAGTAAATGCAGATGCATTCAATAAATATTTTACTAGTATAGCAGAAGATTTGAAAAAGCAACTGCGAAAATGTAGAATAAATGCAGTAAAACTAGTATCTGAGAAATTTAATAATCAACACAGCGTGTTTTCTCACACCAACTAATGAAAATGAAGTACACACTATTATAGGTGGTATGTCTAATAGTACAGCAGATGATATTTGGGGAGTCAATAACCATCTGTTGAAGTCTCTGCGAGAAGGACTCTTACAGCCCCTCAAGTTGATAATAAATAAATGTTTTGAAACAGGACAATTTCCCTTAAAATTAAAATCATCCAGAGTGATTCCAGCACATAAAAAAGGAAACCAAAATGAACTGGGTAACTATAGACCTATTACCATAGTGCCCACTATTTCAAAACCGACTGAAATTGCTTTTTGCTCCCGACTTACCAATTACTTTGAAAAAAAGCTTTTATTCACAGAGTGCCAGTATGAGTTTCGCAAACAGCATTCCACGAAACATGCTATCACAAAGATGGTCATGGAAATTGTTCGGACTTTTGAGAATCGATGCACGATGGCAAGCTGTGGGCCTATGAGGTTAGAGTGTTGCCTTGGAATATGTCCAAAGCTATCTGCACAATCGAAGACAGGTAGTGGATTATAACGGTATACTGTCATCACCATTAGTGACAAATATTGGTATACCACAGGGATCGGTGCTGGGTCCAATTCTGTACATTATTTATGCTGATGATCTGCCTCACTACACGGATCTTACAACTATCCAGTATGCCAATGACAGATCTAATCAGAAGTGATGTTGAGAACACAGTTAAAAAGTCAAGTGAATGGTTTACAGCAAACAAGTTAACACTGAATGAAAATAAAGCAGTGCACATCAATTTTACATTAAAGAACATTCAAAATGCAATAGAAAGTGAAAACAAAACAATAAAGTTCTTATGGATATGCCTAGATAGAAATCTCACATTTACAGAAAATATACAACAACTAAATTCAAAATTGGCAAGCATGATATACCTTTTAAGGAAATTAACWCCAACAACCTCAATAGAGGTCAGAAAATTGGCCTATATGGGACTTTTCCAGAGCCAGCTCATGTATGGCATATTACTGTGGGGTAATGCAACACAATGGTTGACAGTTTTCAAATTACAAAAGCAAGCATTTAGAGCAATTGCTGAAGCAAGGCCCTTCGACAGCTGTAGACCTCATTAAAAAAAAATAATAATAATTCTTACTATTCCTGCATTATATATCAAAGAATGTATGCTATATATAAAACATAACCAACACGATTATTGCCTTCATCGAGAGCAACATAACTACAAAACCACATATAAGATTGTAATGCCACAGTACCGTTTGACATTGTCACATAGAGGTTTTCTTGTGAAGTCAATCCAGTTGTATAATCACCTACCTGCAGAAATAAAAGAATTAAGCTACCCGAGATTTAAAACAGCCATACATACTTTACTAATAGATCTGTGTCCTTATCGCATAAATGAATTTCTACTTTCGTAGACCAATCTTTCTTTTTTCTTTTTTTGACGATGCTAAGACATGTACAATTTTGTCAATAAGCAAATAAAGCATTATTATTATTATTAACTTGGTTATTTTTAAAGTTAGGGAAAAAAAGTTAAGACATAAAATGTTCCTGATAGAAAGGTACATAACCTAAAATTATACAAACATATATGCAGTGTCCCATTTACTTGGTACAGCACTTTATTCTAATTTTTTAAATAGCACACCCTATATATTATTGCATTTTTGGTTTCTACATAAAATTCTAAGGTGACTATTAAGTATACAGGTGGTCTAGGATAGGCCATTTTGGCGTTATTAGGCATTTTGTGAAAAAAATGATGTTTGCAGGGCTCTCGGAAATAAATAATATTTCTAAAATGAAAAAAGGTGGAGAGATGGGGTTTTCACAGTTTTATAGGGCAGATCTAATACTATCTCACAAGGTAAAGTTTTGATTATTTTTTTCTTAACAATTGTGAAATCATAGTGCCTTTAATTTAGATAAAATCGAACATGCCTAACTTGATTTTTTTAAATAGAACGGTATATTTATTTTTACGTCATCAAATGCATCTTCTAATTTCCTTTCATTTGATATTAGAGTGCCTCTAGGTGTTATTAATACTTTTTGAGAAATTTGGAAAAAACTGGCTTTTTACTGTTTCTGCTAATATCAAGTTAGCTGTGCTTATTCATCTTCAACAATTTTGTGAGACAATAAAGGGTAGCTACCGGTTTTAGTAAAACATCACATTGTGCCACATTACTTTTTCATTTTTAACAATGCCTATAAAATTTTATTATTTTCTTCTTAAATGCATTATTTTAGTATTTGTTGCATTTTCTTTAATTATCCATTGTTGTTTATGTTGTTTTTATTTTTAAATTATTCATTATGTTTTGAAATGTTACATTTTATTTTACCTTGAAAATATTATTAATACAACATACACAAAAATAAAAAACACTAGAGCAAATGTTCAAAGTTATTTCCTCCCGCATTAATACACAATAATTGTAATCTCTCTGCAAATGACCTTGATACATTTCGTAATGTTTCATTACTAATTTCACTAAAGGCAACTCCAATTTTGTTCTTCATGTCGTCAGATGAAATCTGCGGAGTTCGGTATACTTGATTTTTAACGTAACCCAATAAAACAACATTCCATTTTTGTGATATCTGGAGACAGTGGTGGGCTCTTCCTATCCATCTTTGTTGAAATACGATATTCAAATGATCACAGACTCTTATATCATAGTGAGCAGGGGCGCCATCTTGACGTAACCACATACTTTAACGATAATTGAGCGGAACTTCTTCCAGTAGCTCTGGTAGGCAATTACGTAACAAATCCAAATACCTGTGTCCATATACTGAGGTCTCAAAAAAATGTGGACCTATTACAAAATTTCCCACAGTGCCTTCCCATACATTCAAAGACCATTTAACTTGGCTATGCGTAAGCATTTGTTGTAGATTCTCGGAAGAATAATAGTGAAAATTCCGCCTATTAACACAACCGTTTCTGTGGAACGTTGCCTTCATTGGCAAATAAAATCCAATCAAAAAAATTTCTGATTTCCGCAATTCTTTCCAGAAACCATTCACAAAATCTTAATCTCAAAATATGGTCAAAATATTATTATTTTCATTTAATTCTTGATGCAATTGAATGCGATATGAATGCATTATGTGTCTTTTTAATATTTTCTGAACAGAAGTTCGGCCTATTTCATTACATGCGGATCTTCTTGTATGGCAAGAAGGTCACGTAATGTGCTTTCTTCATTTGTAGTATGTTTTATTCGTTCGTTTTTCTGGTAGGGAACATTGTCGGTTTGGTCAAAGCGTTGCATCAGTTTTTCAAATGCACATTTTGATGGTTGTCTTCTATCTGGGTAACGTGCCCTCTACAGTCTTGTCGCGAGTAAACAATTTTTGTCTCTTAAACCAAGTATGTAAATCATGTCGGTCATTTCTTCAAGTGAAAAATTCAGATTCAATGGATTGCAAGTAACACAAGAAAATACGTAAAATGTTTAGTGTCAGAACACAACACAAATATTGTTTTCCCATGGCCAACTTGAGTAAAATTAGACGAATTGCAACAACTTTCAAAATAATGCGATTAAGAAGAAAATAATTAAATTTTATATGGTTTAAAATAAAAACGAAAGTATGTAGTGTGGCACAGTCTGATGTTATGCACTCCGATACCGGTACTTTTTATTGTATAACAAAATAGTTGAAGATGAATAACCATAGCTAACTTTATATTCGCAGGAACAGTAAAAAACAGTTTTTTCCAAATTTCACAAAAAGTATTAATAACACTGTGATGTACTCAGTCATCCGCAATTGAAACCACTGCAAGTTTTCCAAACTTAACTTTATTATTCACATACAAACTATTACCTTCTTAACATGAAGTGCAGGTAAGTACTGTTCATAGCAAAAGCCGGTAGTACTCTTTTTTTGTTCCTCCTTCACATGCACATGCGCTACGTTTTACCACTATACATTACAATATTCTCCCCCCTAATAAAATATCAACTCCTACTAAAACTATATACAATACTGGTAAGTACCTACATACTAATATATTACAAAAAATTACAACTTTCATAATGTATCATATATCAGTCTCTCTACAGGTTTAATCACACGTTTAGGTCTCACATTTTGATCTTCGTTTACATCAACATCATTATCTTTACTAAATGTTCATCTTTATTTAATTCAACAGGCAAGAACAATTCTTTGTAAACGAATAATTTAATTTGATTGAGTTGTCGTTTCCAAACTTGATTTAACTGTGGAATATGAATCAGGTAAGTATTTCGACCAATATGTTTAAAAACGACGATAATCCTTTACAGTTACTGTCTCACCATTATTAAATTCTAAAAATCTGTTTCCTTTGTAATATTTTACTTGATTGTCTTGTTGAATTGTCACAAAGTCTTAAACATCATTATAAGCTTTCGACGGTTGCAGCATTTTATCAAAACGTGTACGTAATTTCCGTCCAAACATTAATTCTGCTGGACTTTTACCTGTAGTGCAATGATTCACACTGCGATAATCAAATAAAAAGTTATTTAACGTTTTATTTAAATCGTACCTTTCACCTTTACCCAAAGCATTTTTTAAAGCATTCATTACGGTTTTCACCGCATTTTCCGCGGCACCATTAGAAGAGGGATGGTATGGAGGTGAAGTTATCATTGTTACATTATTTAAAGTCAAAAATTTCTTAAATTCTTCAGAACAAAACGTTTTGGCATTGTCAGTGACCACAACTTTTGGAACTCCAAATCTAGCAAACGCTGTCCTTCATATTTCAATTGTTACTTTTGCTGTAATCGAATTTACCTCTATCCATTTCGAAAAAGTATCAACAATGATAAGAACCTGTTTGTTTAAAAATGGACCCATAAAATCTAGATGCAATCTTTCCCAAACTTGATTAGGAAACGGCCAATTTAATAATTTAGATTTGTTTGGCGTCTTTTTCTTAAGTAAGCAATTTTCACAAGTAGAACCTACCTGTTCTATGTCCTTATCTAACTTAGGCCATCAAAAATACGACCTAGCAAGGCTTTTTATTTTTACAATGCCCATGTGTGAAAGATGAAGCTGATTTAGCATATCCTCTTGCAAAACATGAAGTATTATTAATCTATTATTCCACAATAAGCAATCAGACTCTACAGAAAGTTCATCCTGTAATTGAAAATATGGTTCAAAATGTTTTTCTATTTTCTTTGGCCAACCAAACCTTACCCAATTTATCACGGTACACAAAATTTTATCCTGACATGTTGCTGATCTAATCTTTTCGAAATAAATGGGGAATTTAGCATTTTTCCCAAAATAACTGCTAAAATCTATATATATATTCCCAGTGATTTTCCATTATTAGTGGAGATCGAGATAAATAATCAGCAGTATTTTCCTGCGATTTCACAAACTGAATATTATACTGATAGTTGGATAAAACTACTGCCCAACGGCGTAACCGATTTGCTGAAAATTGTGGTATGCCTTTGTCGTTAAAGGTGTATGATCCGTTAACAATGTAAATGGTCTGCCATAAATATATTGATTAAATTTACATAAACCAAAGAATATACTGAGGCCTTCTTTTTCAATCTGGGAATAATTTTTTTCAGCTGCTGTTAAAATTCTGGAAGCGAAAGCTATGGGTCTTTCGGATCCGTCCGGCATTATGTGACTTAATACTGACCCTATTCCGTATTCTGACACGTCACTACTTAATCGAATCGGATAATCTGGATTGAAATGAACTAACACTGGCGCAGCTATAAGTAAATACTTAATTTTTCTGAAAGCTTGATCACAAGCACTTGACCAATGCCACGGCATATCGGCTTTGAGCAATTGATACAACGGATACAAAATTGTTGATAAATTTCTAACAAATTTCCCATAATAATTGACTAAACCAAGAAAAGATTGAAGTTGAGTCAAATTTTCGGGTATTGGTTAATTTTAATATTGTTAATTTTATAACCCAAATAGCAACTTTCGGTTGAAAAAATGAACACTTATCAATTGATATTTTGAAACCGGCTTCTAGCAAGTTTCTTAATACTCGCTCTAACCTATCAACATGGTCTTCATGATTACGACCCGTTACTAGCAAATCGTCTAAAAATACTACAACTCCTTCTTGACCTTGAAAAAAAGCATCCATAAATTTTTAAATTTGGATGGTATACTGGCAATACCAAAAGGGGTTCTGGTACATCGAAATAAACCTTTATGCGTTGATATAGTTACTAACTTTTTGGAATCTTCATCCAAACATACCTGTTGATACGCATTTGAAAGATCTAATTTAGTAAATGTAACGCCTCCTTGCAATTTGGCAAAGAGTTCCTCAATGTGGGGCAGTGGATACTGATCAACTTCGATATGGGGGTTCAGCATCACCTTGAAGTCCCCGCATATCCTTATGGAACCATCTTTTTTCAACACTGGGACTATTGGTGTACCCCAAGGACTGTACTCCACGGGTTCAATGACTCCCAATTTCTCTAATCGTGCCAACTCCATCTCAACCCTCTCTTTGGTGCTAAACGGTAACGGACGTGCTCTGAAAAACGTTGGGTTAACTGACTGTGATTTAACATCATCACATGTGATAAAAAAGTTAAAATTTAGTACCCCCTTAGGTTTATTGGTCAAGTCTCGATTTACCTGGAGAAAACACATCGCTGTATTGTTTTTCAAACGATCTAACACAACTTGGTGCCCAAAAAATTTAAGCTCTGATAAATGCTTAACTACATTTAGTTTAAACAGATAATAAAAATCTCTACCTAGCAAAGGTAGATTGTTACAATCATTTTGATATTCAATCTTACAAATAAAAGAAAACAATGGCTTAATCTGACATCCATTATATAAGAAAAACGTTTTTTTAGACTCTTCTACAGGTATATTATGAAAATATTTATCAAAATATGACATTGGCATAACAGTGTAGCTAGCTCCTGTATCCAAAACAAATCTATACGGAAGATCGTTAATTTTAACCACAACTAAAATTGGTTGAACTTCCATGTTATCACATTTTAAATTATTTACAACTGTACTGGATAGATTAAATAAAAATATAATTGAATAATTGAAATAAACTGAAGTTACAAAAGAAATTGCCAGATCCTAAATAATTACTAAGACACATACAACAGTACAATTCATTTCAATGAGTGATTGACTTGCCTAAGAGCAATAATTACCCTTGTATGCAAGTAATATTAACAGCTGACATTTGTTAAATATTAATAAATCAAGCAAAACCAAAGTCTTGAGAGAGAGAAGAAATGACAATAGCAAGCAAGTACACATAACAAAATGGACTAAGTTACTGAGTTTAGAATGTGTGTAGCCACATTCAGTATCCAACTGTGTAATTTCTGTTTAAATTTTTTAATATGTGTAATGTCCCTTATATCTCTCGGCATGATATTATAGATTTTTGGGCCTACATAATCAAAGCATTTTTGTCCAATGCCAGTTGCCCTAAAAGGGACCGGTACAAGACAATTTGATCTGGATCGCAAGTATCTTACACTATCACCTGTAAAAATGCCCCATGCATTTCTTTTGTTCAAATATAGTACAACTGATTTACAAAAGATTTTTTCACACACAAAAAACCAGTATTTGCAAATAGCAGATCTCTTGGATACAACAAAGGCTTATAAAATATAATTTTAATAATTCTTCTTTGAATAATTTCAAGACGGTGAATGACAGTTGTCCTTGCTGCACCCCACGACACCATGCCATATTGCAAAACAAACTGCACTAAAGCATAATAAACTGTTTCAAGTTGTCTAATCTCTAGTATTTGAGTGAGTCTTCTGAGCACAAAAATGACGCAACGTAGCTTTTTAATAATGTTATTAATGTGCACATTCCACTTCAAATGTCTGTCAAACCAGACTCCCAAGTAACAAACACATTCCTCGCACATAATTTTTGGGCACAAACAATTCGAAGCACCTTTGCATGATTTCTCATGAACGGGTATGTTAAGTATTTTTGGTATGCTGTTTTTATAACAACCAAATGGAAGTGTTAGTTAGTTAGTTAGTTTTTTCGTAATTTACGGTCAATTTGTTACATTGAAACCACCCAAACAAGTCACTCAAATCAGCACTTACATTGCGGAGGAGGATCTTCCAGGTAGGTGCCGTGTAGGAGATCGCTGTATCATCGGCGTAGGATAGAATAGTGCCCATGGTTTGTTGATTCATAAGGTCGTTAACATATAGGACAAATAACAGAGGTCCCAGGACCATTCCTTGCGGCAACCCATAGTTTACAGTTTCCCATTCAGTAAATGTTTCATCCACACGTACTTGTTTTGTCCAGTTCAGCAAATATGATTTCAATACACTTCCAACTTTACCACTAAAACCCATTGCCTGCAGTTTCTCTAGTAATGTATTATGGTGAAGAGTATCAAATGCCTTACTCAGGTCAAGAAAAACAGCCAATGAAGGTTGAGAGGTGTCCAAGCATCCGTATATTCCCCTGGTTAAAACTGGGATAGCATCCTCCGTAGATCGTCCAGTACTAAATCCATATTGATTGTCATTGATAATATTATTTTTTTCGATAAATTCAATCATTCTGTTCTTGAGGCATCTTTCGAAAACTTTTGACAGGTAAGATGTTAAAGCAATAGGCCTATAGTTATTTATTAATGACCTATCTCCTGATTTATGGATGGGCACTACCACTGCCTGTTTAAATTGTGCGGGACAATTGTGGCGAAACAGAGGTTGATGGTGTGCTCCAAAGGCTTGCTTATTGTGACACTTATTTTTTTCAGAATTTTTGGGGCTAGCCCATCCGGACCAGCTGTTTTATCACTTTTAAAAGTATTAATGATATTAACAATTTCAACTGTTGTGGCTGGTGTCAAAAACATAGTGGCTCTTATGGGGATCTGTTTTTGACGTCTACAGTTAATTTTTTTAATACTTTGCGCCAAGTTTTTTTCCAACATTTGCAAAATAATTATTGGAGTGGCTTGCAATATCTGTTTGGTCTGTGAAGGATGTATTTTGGTGTGTAATGAGGTTTACGACTTGTTGATTGGAGCCAGGCTTATTTATAAGTGAATGTACTGTTTTCCACATTTCCTTTGGTCCACGTTGTTCCTTAGCGATTTCTAGTTTATAAAATTGCTTTTTGACTTTTGTTATCAATGATGTTAACTTATTCCTGTACTCCCTATAACGATTTTGCAATTGAATATTGTCTGGGTGTTGGCGTGCTTCTAATTTTAATCTATCTCTCCTGTTGATTGATTCCACCATAGCTGCAGTTATCCAAGGTTTTCTTTTCTTTACCTCTTGGTATGATTTAATTTTTGTAGCTACATATAAGCTATGTTGAATTTCCCGTGTCAATTCTTCAATACAGTTGTCAACATTAGTTGAGCTCATGATGTGATTCCACGAGTTTTGCGCCATGTGTTGGGCCAGTTGGACAAAATCAATCACTTTTCTGCAACCTCTGGCTATAGGGGCTGCTGACCTGGTGCACGGTTTCTTAATTTCTAAAATTACTGGGTAATGGTCCGTGACATCTACCTTCACTAACATGGAACGGATGCTATTCAATTGAAATTTTGTCTTTATGAATATATGATCTATGCATGATCCTTCAGCATTCCCTTCTCTGGTAACTTCATTGATTGCTGACACAAATCCAAACTCATACATCGTGTTCAAATAATCATTAGTCAAGATACAGTCTTTCAATATATTAATATTCATATCTCAACCATGGTGTGTTGTTTTCTCTGCTGTTCCTATTAAATATGTTCTGAGATCTTCAATAAATACATCAGGCTCCACAGAATGGGATCTGTACATTGCAGTAATAGTTAAAAGACCTTCAGGGCTTTTCAAGTCAGAGGTAATTGCCTTAATTCTTCCAACATTTACCGTACAGTGCTTGACTAAGTTTTTGCTTCTTTACATAAACTATAGCTCCATCGTTCTGGTTCAAGGTCCCATTATTGTATATAGCAGTATAACCATCCAAATTATAGAAATCCGGATTTGCCAATTGCCATGTTTCCGTGCAAACAATCACTTCAAAAAAATCTTTGTAAAAAGTATCTATGGTCACTACTAACTCGTCATAGTGTTTATCTAAACATCTTATGTTGAGATGCATTATTCGAAGTCCATTGAATTTGCTCAGCTCTAAGCTACACTCCTCATGTGTGTTGTAGATTATAGTTTCAATGTCTTTTTGATATTGTATATCGTCAATAGGCATAGTTTATTTTGGACAATGCTAGTCGTTTTTGAAATTGATAGACTCCACACAGCTCAATATTTTCGGCAGTATGTTCTGTGTTATAATTTTCCTTGTATCACTGATTTGCTCTAATACAGTTGATGCATTTTTTGCAATCCCTTGTACACTCTTTATAGTCGTGGTCTCCAGCACAATATTTACATTTTTTTTCTTCTTTGCATTTGTTCATGCTATGTTTGTATCCATTACATTCAAAACATCGATTCAGATTGAGATCTTCAAAAACATGACACCTTTGCCACCCTATATACAATTTCTGTGTTTGCATTATTTTGTTATATATGTTGGCAGAAACCACATAAATATTGCACAACTTTCGAAGCCTTGCATGTTGCACATGAATCACTTTAATAGTACCTTCACAGTCTTTAAAATTCTGGATTCTAATGGTATGTTCTAAGTCACCAGGCTCTTCAATATCCTTCTCTTGTACTCCCACAATCTTGATTCTAGGATTCTTTAGTTCCATTTTTTCCACTCTGTACCTTTCAACGAGTTTTATGTTAAGTTCATTCATCAAAAGTGTTGTATCCTCACTGTTTTGGCATTTAATAGATACTGATCCACTTCTTCCTTCAGCAATCTTATTTATTTTAACACTTAGATTTGCAGGATTAATCGTATTTTGTACTATTTTGTACATGTTTTGGCTTTACTGCAATGCTGGGAACATTGTCTTGGCTTTTTTGATGTAGACCACTGTTCCCTCCGTTACTGTTAGATATGAAGCCTTTATCTATGTTTTTGCCATCTAGGCAGCTATCCTTGATTGTTCTTGTGTTGAGGTCAGTTGAAAATAAATGCTCGTGGCACATACTTGCATAGACTTTTATTTCCGGTCCTCGCTATTCAAATTAATAGCGAATTCGTTGCTATTCAAATTAGTAGCATACGTAACATTGGCGACGAGGTAGTGTTAATAGAACTCATGTGAACTTTTGTAAAAAAAACTTTCGCGTTAAAATATAAAAAGCAGTGCGTGGCGGAAGTATGAACAAGTAATGTGTAGTGAACACTGTTACTAAAAATAGTAAATCATGACAGAAACGCATAAAATTGTAGGACTTTTGGGGACACTAAGTACTTTTGATCCAAAGTATTCGGATATATCTGTGTTTAAAGAAAGACTAAACCAGTTTTTTATTGCCAACAAAATATCGGAGGAAGAGCGCAAAAAAGCAATACTCTTGAATACCTTATCAGAAGGATGCTATGTTCTAGTAAGAAATCTCTGTGTGCCAGATTTACCAGAGACCAAAACATTTGAACAATTACTTAAAATTTTAACAGAACACCTCGCTCCAGTAAAATCTTATTTTTCCGAAAGGTTAAAGTTTTACACAGCCAAACGAAAGGTAAACCAAAGCGTGGCAGAATGGGAAGCCACAGTTAAAAGTCTAGCATCAAACTGTAAGTTTGGCGCGGAACTTGAAACAGTAATGACTGATATTTTTGTAATGGGCATAAACGATGACCGAATTTTAGAACGATTATTTGAAGAAGATGCTACCAAAGCAAATTTTAAGAGTGTGGTGAGGATTGCCTTAGCAAAAGAGGCTGCAGTAAAGGAACATGTAGAAAGGGGTAATCTTGGAATTTCGACTATCAAAGCAGAACCCGTCAACTATAGTCATCATCGAAAATTAGGCAGAAGTCATGAACTTCAAGAGAAGAGCAGAATGAACGTTGGACGTCAGACAGAGGGAAGAAGTAATCGTAGAGAGCAGCCAGGAAGCAGCAAATATCCCTGAGGAACTGGTAGTAACAAGTGTAGTGTTTGTGGGCGTGACAATCACGTCAGCCGTGAATGTGCTTTCAAAAATTGTGTCTGCCACAGATGCAGAGTAAAGGGTCATCTTGCACCAGTGTGTAAAAAGCAGCGCACAAATCATCATTTTTTGGAACAGCCCGAGGTAGATTTTACTAACAATTCCGAAGACTCTATTTTTAATTTGTCAATTGCAAATTTAGATGTATTTGATGATACCGGAAATGTACAGCCAACATATTTAAAACTTATAGTGGATAATGTACCGATTAGCTTCGAAGCGGATACCGGATTCGCAAATTCAGCAATTTCTGAAAAACTGTATTTAAGGCATTTTCAAAATAAAATGCTATACCCAAACGATTTAACATTGAAAGATTATGTTGGTGTCACTTTTCAACCGTTGGGGTATGTCAATTTTCAGGTGGTATTTGAAAACAAAAAGCATCTGTTAAAAACTTATATAATTAAGAACGGTGGTCCTCCGTTAATAGGCCGAAATGGGCTCCACTTACTAAATTTTGGCATTAACAAAATAAAAAATGCACAGGAAAAMCCAGAAAATAATATAAACTTGTTAGAGGGCTCAGGTTCACTAATCAAAGTATTAGATAAATATAAAGACATATTTGATGGAACTTTAGGTACTTTTAATAAGTTTGAAGTTTCCTTAAAACTTAAGGAAAACACAGTGCCAAAATTTTGTAAACCTAGACCCGTTCCATTTGCACTGAAACCAAAAATAGAAAATGAAATTGATCGGTTAATAAAAAATAAGGTTTTAATTCCTACTGAATTTTCCGAGTGGGCTACACCAATAGTCCCAATTTTAAAACAGAATGGCGGATTAAGAATTTGCGGTGACTTCAAGATAACGCTGAATCCGTGTCTTAAAGTTCAGCACTTTCCGCTACCTAGAATTGACTATTTGTTTACTCAGCTGCAAGGCGGTCAAAAATTTTCAAAAATTGATTTATCGGAAGCCTATCAGCAAATTTTGTTAACTGAAGAGTCGCAAAAGTTGGTCACAATTACCACACATAAGGGGCTTTTTTCATATACAAGATTACCGTATGGTATAACCAGTGCACCTGCAATTTTTCAGAACATCATGGAACAAATGTTTGTGCTTCCTGGTGTGGTATGTTTCTTGGATGATATTTTAATCACGGGTAGAAATGATCAGGAGCACTTAGAAAGGTTACAATGTGTTCTTGAAAAACTGCAGAGTTGCGGACTTAAAGTAAAAAAAGAAAAATGTGCTTTTTTGAAAGACAGCATAGAATATTTAGGTCACAAAATTGACAAAGAGGGATTATACACATCTGAGGAGAAAGTTTATGCAATAAAAAATATGCCAACACCTAAGAACATTACTGAATTAAAATCGTTTTTAGGAGCTGTCAATTTCTACTGTAAATTTATTCCCAATGCATCCAGTATTTTAAAACCACTTTATAGCCTCTTAAAGAAAAACGTTCCATTTGTGTGGACGGACCAATGCAAACAAAGTTTCTGTCAAGCAAAAAAGGTTTTGTTATCTTCAGGTATATTGGCACACTTCGATCTGAATCGAACAATTAAATTAACTGTGGATGCTTCACAATTTGCTCTTGGCGCTACGTTGAGTCATTTATATGAAGATAACGTAGAAAAGCCAATTGCATTCGCTTCCAGATTATTAAACAAATCTGAGTTAGCGTATTCACAGATTGAAAAGGAAGCGGCTGCAATTGTGTTTGGTATAAAAAAATTTTACCAATATCTTTACTGTAAGAAATTTTTACTCTACACGGATCATAAACCGTTGTTAACAATTTTTGGAAATAAAAGGGGAATTCCTATTTTTGCGGCAAACCGTCTTCAAAGGTGGGCACACATTTTATCCGCTTTTGATTACGAAATACGTTTTGTAAGTTCAGATAAGAACACCGCGGATTTTCTTTCCAGACTGCCTATAAATGAAAAAGACGACAACATTGATAAAATTGCTTATTTAAATTTGGATTCAAAATTGTCATATTTACATTATTTAGACGAGTCTGATTTCGCAATCGATTTAGAGAGATAAAAAAATTTTCTGTTAAAGATCCTCTACTGAGTAATGTAATGTACTATGTACGGAATGGTTGGCCTAGTACTTGTTCATCAGACGAAGTAAAACCATTTTTCTTAAGAAAAAATGAAATAACCATTGAACAGGATTGTTTGTTATGGGGATATAGATTGATTATTCCACACAAATTTCGGCAACAAATATTAAAAGAACTGCATAGCTCACACATGGGTATCGTAAAAATGAAATCCATGGCTAGGGCTTATGTGTGGTGGCCAAATTTAGATGTTCAAATTGAACAACTGTCTCAAAATTGCAAAACATGTGCAATCTTTGCTAGTAATCCACCTAAAACTTCTTTATCCACTTGGGATTGGCCAAAAGAACCATGGACTAGGCTACATGCTGATTTTTTCGGTCCACTCTTCAACAAAAACTTTTTAGTTATTGAAGATGCAACTAGCAAATGGATTGAATGTTTTGAAGTCAATAACATTACAGCTAATAACACAATAAAATTTTTTAGAGAACTGTTTTCTAGATTTGGATTGCCTGCTGAAATTTGTACAGATAATGCTAGCACATTTACGTCGTCCGAATTCCAATCTTTTTTAAAAAATTCAGGAATCAAACATAAAACTGGTGCTCCGTACCATCCGGCGACTAACGGTTTAGCCGAAAGTGCAGTAAAAATTATGAAAAAAACTATTTTAAAGGCTTAYCATGAAAATAAAAATTGTGATTTACATTTAGTCATTAATCGTTACTTATTTCAGTACAGAAATGCAATTCATAGTACCACCGGAGAGAAACCGTCTAAGATATTATTAGGGCGACATATAAAAACAAAATTTGACCTAATGTTACCGAAAATAGAAACGATTGTACAAGCTAAACAAGACTATCAAAAGAAATATTATACTACTCAACAATCTCTACACTTTGCTGTAAATGATCGAGTATGGGTTCGAGATTATAGAGTAAATATGCCTCGCTGGTGTTCAGCGATAATTACTGACATATGTGGCTCAAAAACGTATGTTGTACAGACTGATTGCGGAAAGATTTGGAAACGGCACGCAAATCAAATGAAAATCAATAAAGTAAAGCACGTACAACCGGTTTCAATCATTCCGCGATCGGATCTTGGTAGTAAGGAAGAAACACCAATAGTGGAACCGGCTCGGGGAAATGAAAATTCTTGCATTACCCTAAGGCGTCGAAGCCAGTTAAAACCCCCAGACAGATTGGTTGTTGGATGCTAAGATTAATTGTTTATTGTATATTAGCATGTAATTATATTTTGTTATAAATTTGGACTGTTGCGTCGTTTAAGTTTGTAAATACACAAATTTCCTACTGTACATATATTAGGTTCTGGATTCTTAAAATTTAGATTAGGCAGTTGTGATTTATTTAAGGTTCAAACACAATGAATACCATTAATATATATATATATATATATATATATATATATATTAATTTTGTAAAAATTCATTAAGGGAAGAGGTATGTTAGATATGAAGTTTTTATCTATGTTTTTGCCACCTAGGCAGCTATCCTTGATAGTTCTTCTGTAGTCAGTTGAAAATAAATGCTCGTGGCACATACTTGCATAGACTTTTATTTCCGGTCCTCGCTATTCAAATTAATAGCGAATTCGTTGCTATTCAAATTAGTAGCATACGTAACAGTTACTTTCAGTGCGTCGCAGAGCCTTTGAAAAATCCATTGTATCTATTTTTCCATTTTGAAAACGCAGCTTCTTCAGTTGTTCCAATGATTCTCTGAGCACTGAGAAGTATCTGTAGTTTCCAAATAATTCTGATTATGTTTATTTTTAACCTTATTGACTTATTTTCTTCCGCATACCAGTGCAAGGTGTCTTTTTTGCCGCATTTGTGACAAAAACACTCCCGGTAGGCGCACTTCTCCTGAGGATGGTTTCACCTGCCGCATACCCAACACTTCTCCATCTCCGTCGGATGAATGGAATGATGTGCGTTGTTGGCCCGCTTTCCTCTTCCTTGTCGAATTGATGCTGAACTGCCAGCCTAGACCTGCGTAGTTCCTCTGGATTTCGCACACGCAAATTGGATATCCAGTTCCTTCTTCACCTTGACATCCTCTTCAGAACAAAATGTCCGCGCTGCTGATTTTGCAACAGCAATTTCTACCACGTCCTTGAACGACACCAACTTCTTTTCTTCCAGAAGTCAATCTTGCACGGCACGCTAAGGTACTTTATTATGAAAGTGTCCCTCAGCACCATTTCCAACTCAATCGCTTCAAATTCACAAAAAGTAGCCAGTTGTTTCAACCTTGCCGCCCATTCCCGTGGCGATTCGGTAGCTGACATTTCCGCATGATAAAATTTATATCGTGCTCCAAAAACAGTTAAACTTGGTTTAAAATAATCTGACAGGATACTGACCAAGTCGTCGAACGATTTCTTCTCTGGTTCTACTGAAACGCACAAGATATATAGTAACTTGTATGCATCTTCCGATAAAACATTTAATAAAATGGCTGCCTTCCTTGTTCCACTGGTGATTGAATTAGCGACGAAATAATTACTTACACGACGTTTATAGATCGACCAATCAGAGTTTGCAGGGTCAAATTCTTTTAGGTGTCCTACATTTTCCATTACTGGAGTTGAACTTGAAGCGGTGGTAGCCATGATCTTCAGCACATGTATTCACACATCGAAATTTAATATGAAATTTCAAGATAACCTCGTCGCCACTGTGATGTACTCAGTCATCCGCAATTGAAACCACTGCAAGTTTTCCAAACGTAACTTTATTATTCACGTACAAAGTATTACCTTCTTAACATGAAGTGCAGGTAAGTACTGTTCACAGTAAAAGCAGGTAGTACTCTATTTTCTTCCTCCTCCACACGCACATGCGCTACGTTTCACCACTATACACTACAAACACCTAGAGGCACCCTTCTATCAACTGAAAGGAAATTAGAATATGCATTTAATGACGTAGAAATAAATATACTGTTCTATTTAAAAAAAATCAAGTTAGCCATGTTCGAATTTATCTAAATTGAAGGCACTGTTTTCACAATTGTTAAGAAAAAATAATCAAGCTTTATCTTGTGAGATAGTATTAGATCTGCCCTATAAAACTGTGAAAACCCCATCTCTCCATCTTTTTTAGTTTTACAAATATCATTTTTTTCGAGAGCCCTGCAAATCTCATTTTTTTCACAAAATGTCAAATAACGCCAAAATGGCCTAATCTCGACCACATGTGTACTTAATAAAGTCACCTTAGAATTCAATGTAGAAACCAAAAATGCAATAATATATAGGGTGTTCCATTTAAAAAATCAGAGTAAAGTGCTATACCAAGTAAATGAGACACCCTGTATATGTCTGGATAATTTTAGGTTATGAAGCTTTTTACCAGGAAAATTTTATGTATTAACTTTTTTCTCTAACTTTAACAATAAACAAGTTATTTTACTTTATTGCACTAATTGGCCATCCTGTATAAGCTGACGATACTATGATGGCATGTACTGCCACATCTTTAAACAGTACAGCAAAATGGCCTTTATCACACATTCTTTCAAGTTGCGACTTATTTGCAAGTAAATAAGACTAAAATAAACAAAGAATGAATGATTAATGAAAAAAGGAAGTAATTAATAAATTAAAGTGAATACCACACAACATATACCTATCTATGCTTACAATATATTTAAATGTTTTTACTGTTTTAACTTAGTTATACTTGTTAAGTCATATTATTTATTCCTTTATACACAAGGTGATCAGTAAAGACTGGAAAGCGGCTGTATCTTGGAAATTAATCATGTCAGAATCCTGTGTTTTGGTCGGTTATTTTTCCTTGCAATGAACTTAAATTATATTTAAAAAAGCCAGAATTTTACTCAAATGTTATGACTGATTAGGTTAGGTTAGATTTGCCAGTAACGGTAGACATTTTGAGGACCAATGATAATTTTTCTGATACAGGGTCCGCCACCTAAAAGTCCCCAGCCTCATATTTTCTTTATTTTTTTAGGTATAGCCTTAAGTGTAATGTCAAATTGAAGGTGTTTTTAAACTTCTTAAAAATAGCAAGTGGATGTCCAAAAAAATATCTGCAGATGATATTTCATAAATAAAGTGAATTTTTGTAAATTAATTTTTTTATCTTACCACATATGAAAAATATTGCTTCATGCTAATTTTTGTCTTGCTTAATTTGTGTTATTACCAAATATACCTTATTTTTACTCCTTCTTAACAAAAAACAAGAAAAACTTGTTGCCATACTGTGTTAACTATCTTCATAAATTTGAAATTTAGTTAACTATAATCAATTAATTTCAAAAAAGTAAAAATAACAATAAAACAAATAAATGTAACAAATTCTTGTGTACTTAATTAAAAATTTAAAAAAATGAGCATATTTACAAAAATATCATCATCTGCAAATATGTTTTTGACACCCACTATATCATTATTAAAGAGTTTTTAAAAAGACCTTCAATTTGACATTTCACTTAAGGTTGTATCTGAAAAAATAAAGAAAATACAAATTAATTCTTAAAATAACTTCACCAAGTTAAATCCACTATACATTTATTTACGTAAAGCGCTTTCGGCTAATATGCCATCGTCAGTACCATATTTATAAATTACAGGAAGAAAAATTATGACATTGTCAAAATTAAAAATCTAAACAAGCAATCTTGACTAAAAATCAAAAACTACTTTCAAACCAGCAATGTAAAAATTAGCGTTCAAATAAAAATTTTAGAATGGGACAACTTAAATTGCAAAAATGGCTTAGTATTGTCCAATTTTGGTCATTTAAAATTTTGTATATCTCTAATATTTCTAAATAGTTTAATTTTGATGATTTATTACAAAAATGTAAACTTTTTAAATTGTCCAAAGTAGAAGTATGTTTAAATGATAATAAATGATTCGCTAACGAAGAATTTGTAGTTACAATGTCTGTATTTTTATACTTGTTAAATTGTTTTAAATGCTCATTTCCTCTAATAAAAAAGGATCTTCTTGTTTGTCCAATATAAAAAGAGTTACAGTTGTTACATGTAAAGCTATACACGTCTGAATGATTTAAAACTGAAATTTTATCTTTATTATGGACAAAACGGGAACAGACACTGCCTACAGTAGAAAAGGCAATATTTATGTCATTAGACGCAAATAATTTAGAAAGGTAAATCGAGACATGACCAATAAACCTAAGGGGGTACCAAATTTTAACTTTTTTATCACATGTGATGATGTTACAAGAAAACCTAAATTTTGTCAGGTATTTATAGTTATTATAAGCAATTTCTTTTTCGAAGGAATTTAGAGAAAGAGGAATTTTAAAAAGTCTGTGAAAAAGAGAATGAAAAACGGCTATTTTATGGTATGAGGGTGCACAGAAGAATAAGGGATAATGTTGTTTGTACAAATAGGTTTTCTGAAAATTTCAAAAGAAAGATAAGGAGTGGATTGCTTGCACAAAATTAACAAATTTTATTAACAACTTCTGTTTCATAACTAAAATTTATTGAATTATGTAGTGAGTTTATAAATGTAAGAAAACTATTTAGATTTTGTCGATTTCCTGAGAAAAGACACAAAACATCATCTACATAACGGTACCAAAAAATAACGTAAGTGAGAACACAGTATTTTTTAATATTTCTTTTTCTAAGCTATTCATGAAAATTTCTGCTAAAAGTGGACTAAGGGAATAATACATAGCTAAACCCGACTTTTGTAGAAAATATTTATTATTGAAACAGAAAAAGTTTTGGTCTAATACAAATTTTGTTAAAGACATCAAATTATTTATATGTAATAATGATAAATGAGATTTTTGAAGTAGTAGGTTATTTAAAATATTTAAACAATCTTGTGGAGGAATAGATGGAAATAAATTGTTCACATCAAAGGAAAGATGGAAAGAATCAGCTGGTATTTTCAAATTTTTAAGTTTATCGGTCAAGTCTAAAGTGTTCTTAATAGCAAAAGAGTTGCCAAAATTTAAAACTTCAAGTAGGACTAAATTTAATCATTTTGCTAATTTATAACATGGAGAATTTATATAAGAAACAACAGGTCTAATAGGGCAGCCGTCTTTATGTATTTTAGGTAATCCATAGAGTCTAGGAGTCATTGGATTCATGGAAAGAATTTGAGATTTAAAACAATTGAAGTAATTTAAAGTTGGTTTAACCCTGTCTAAAAGTTCTTTTAATTTGTTATTAAATTTAACTGAGTTATCATTCTCGATCCATAAGTTAAATACTTTGATTAAGTAATCATTTTTGTCTAAAATTACCATGCCATTTCCTTTGTCAGCTTTTGAAAAAATAAGGTTATCGTTGACTAGCTTGGAAACTATACTATCAGTTATTTTTTTGGTATTAGAAAATAAAAAATCTTTTTTGTTGAATTTAGAAGGCATGTTATTAATAGATTTTTGTAATATTGAATTTATACATGGTATTAAAGGTGTTTGAATTTCAGAATTAAAATTGGTTAAAATTGCTTCACAATCAACTGCCAGTAATTGAATATCTTTGATACCAACTTTTTTTGGGGGAAAAAATTTTAATCCTTGATTCAGAAAGTTGCGTATCCAAAAAATTAGCTTTAGATAAATTTAAAATTATGTTATGAAAAGTGAAAGGTTCAAAATTTAGAAATGGTTGGTTCGAACCAGGGTGAACTTTAAAATACAGGTTTTTGGATGTATCTTTTAAACTCTATTGAGTTTATCGTTACAGAAATTTGGTGCATTAATATTTCTATCTATACATTTAAAACCGAAATTGTTAAAATGATTATTATTGGTTTTAACTGAAAGGTGTTGCTGGCGAAAATCCAGGTTACGTAACTTATCTTTAAGTTTGAAGTGAAGACTGCTGGATTTAGATGTTACAATATCTCTCAACTTATTATCTAAACACGAGAACTCAACATAGCTTAGTATTGGTGTTAATTTAAAGTATAAGAATTTTAAATATATGTTGACTAAGTTTAATTTCTTGTAATGTGTCTTCACTTCAGTTTTCAGCCATGTTCTTTGAGCTGTTCTTAATGCTACTTGAGCTGCTGTGCTTTTGGAAGGGATTTTGACAGCAATGAAAACAGGCACAAAGTCTTCTTTAAGGCAAGCTTGAATGAACCATATCTTTAGGAGAAGATGCTTACGTTTCCATAAATATTTAGAACATTTCTTGACCAGAAAAGCTTCACTAGCTTCATTAAACGATTTTTGCAATTTCAGTTGTCCCATTCTAAATTTTTTATTTGAACGCTAATTTTTATGTTGCTGGTTTGAAAGTAATTTTCGATTTTTAGTCAAGATTGCTTGTTTAGATTTTTAATTTTGTCATAATTTTTCTTCCTATAATTTATAAATGTGCTACTGATGATGGCATATTAGCCGAAAGCGCTTTACCTAAATAAATGTATAGTGGATTYAACTTGGTGAAGTTATTTTAAGAATTAATTCAAGATTCAATCCACGTTGAGCATTATGGATCAGTTATCAACGTATAAAGAAAATACGAGACTGGGGAGATTTAGGTAGCGGACCCTGTAAAGTAATTGTAATATTATTATGTTGTTTTATACTGTTACTTTGTTAACTGTATTCTATCGTTTGATTTTTAATATGTTATAAATAATTTACTGACCAAGATATAGCGTGTCTTGTATTTTATTTTACTATCTTGAATAGCTTTCTCATTAGCACCAGTATGCAATAATAAGACTAATATTATATACAAGAACAGATCAGTGACACTTCTAGAATGACAGATTATTAACTCTGTGTGATCTGTCTAGGGATGTACAGCAAACAAATGTGATATTAGTAGAAACAATGTGTAATATAAGATGAAAGCTATTATTTGATAATGTTACAAATGATAAGGAACTGTCATGGGCTACTGAGTGACAAAAATAATTACCTACAAGACCCCTTCAGCACCTAACCTAACCGTCGGCTAGTTTCAGAAGAATTTGGTACTATATTTTTTTATATTGGACACATCAGACAAAAGTCGTAATTTATAGGTAAATGCGTGACTTCTTTTTTAATATAACCTAATTTTATTTCAAAGACAAAAATTACAATCAAAGGATGGGTTCAGTCTTTTTACGATAACCAAGAAAGGTAAAAAAATATCGACCTCCAGTTCTCAAAATTATCTTGCTTAAGAGGAATTCGTATATGTCCCTACTACCTCTTACAGCATTATTTCTCCCACTGCAAGATAACTGACAGCACTGGCTTTATACACTCAAATTCGAAAGTTTTGGTCGTGCAGCCCGAGCCTCTCCATATGAATCAAAAGCAGTGCAATTTATTGGGACTGTACTGCACTAACGGCTGGTAGTTAGCGGGAGTAGTAGGAGAACGCAAATTTGCCACAATTACATGCAATGCTATGCAGGATCTGATGCCCCTCAAATAATAATTACATAAACATCGCAAAGTTTTGCCAGCAGGTAGATAAAGAATGAAACTGCAGGGGCTACTGAATAAAAATTAAAAACGTGACCTCCATTCCTCATAAAAAGCATGCAAATTTGGGTGTTTTCTTCATATTATTCGTAGATTTGCAATTAAAATAAAGCTAATATTTAAAAATCGGTTCAGTAGACCCTGCAGTTTAAGCCTTTGTCTTTACAATGACCCCTCTTAATTAATGAGTTATAACAACCAACAAAAGAGTTTATAGGGATGCATCTGATTTTTTTAAGAATTTGAGCATATATACAATTTTTATAATTAATACCTCCCTTTGTCAAACACTTGCAATAAATTATAAGTTATTTATGATTATATTATATTGTTATTATATCATTTGTTGAATTTGCTTAAACCATACTTGAGTTATGCTATTTTGAAGATTTGATACTTCTAACCGTCTTGTCATTGTCGTAACAACTAGAAAAAAAAATGTTGAAACAAAATTTATTAAGAAATACACATAGATTATACGGAGTTTATTTTAGACCAACATTCCATTGCAATTTTTTGGAAAAAGAAACGATTCTTTATTTTTTTTATTTATTTAAACCAGAATATTACATTGAATTACAATCAGATATAATAAAAATATCTGATGAACTTGCAGCCTATAAAGGTAAACTGAGTTACCTGCGCATAGTTCTGGATTGACTTATTAACTAAAACTTAAAACTAAGTAAATCTTGAAATTAACTCTTGGTGTACAAAAAACATAACAATTTTTACTTAATAACCAATGCAAAAAATCCCAATTCCCACAATCCCAAAATCTATAACATGAACTCAAAAAAAATATTAAAAAAAATCTCTGTTTCAACAACAATTTGTATCATATTAATATTTATTAGTTAAATTATGCAATCTGAATTTATACAATATTTACATTCCTAATCTCTTAATTTAATTTTAATTAGTTTCTTTGAGCTGTCTAACAGTTTTAAGTTAATTGGTAGAGCATTATAATATTTCATTGCTCTATATTCGCTATTTTATTTGTTAATGTTTTTTTCCTTTTTGGGAGAATCAAGTTTTTGTTTCTAGTTTTACTTTTTGATGTTATATAATTAATTTTTAATTCATTGTAATGTTGAAGAATAGATTCTATGACAAAAGATTTTTTTGTTTAATGGTGGTAGAATATTGATATTGCACCAAAAGCCATGAAGACTGTTTTATCGACAATTAAGGACAGCTTATTAACTGCTAACCAGTTATTAATTGTTAGAAGACGATTATTCATGTTGAATTCCACCTGTTTCCATGATTGAGCTGTACTTATTACAACTGTATCATCGGCATACGATATAATCATGTGTTGTGGKAGAATTTTCWATAAATCCTTAATATATAGTATGAAAAAAGTGKTCCTATTATGGTTCCTTGTGGTACTCCGGTTGTTACAGGCAGAGCGAAACTCTTGGTAACTGAGATTTTGACTACTTGTGTTCTATTTGTTAAGTATGTTTTAATTAAGTCCAAAGTTTTGCCTCGGATTCCATAATTTTCTAGTTTGTACAATAGCTTTTCGTGGATGACTGTATCGAAAGCTTTGGAAAGATCCAAGAACGTCGCAATAGTGGGCGTTGTGCTGTCCAAGTTATTGTAAATGCGTTTTGTTATGTGGACCAGTGCATCATTTGTACTTTTGTTTTTCATGAAACCAAATTGCATGTTGGATATTATGTTATATGATTGTAGAAAGGCTGTTAATCTGGAATGTATTTTTTCAAGAATTTTGGCAATATTGCATGTTAGAGAAATTGGTCTATAGTTAGTAGTTTTATGCTTTTGTCCTTTTTTGTAAATTGGTATGATTTCTGCACATTTCAAAGGTAGAGGCCATTTAGCTGTTTCAATTACCAAATTGAAAATATATTCTAATGGTTCACTTATGATATATATTATAGATTTTAATGCTTTCACAACTTATACCATCAATTCCTCCCGCTTTTTCTTTCAAATTTAAAGCAATTCTTACTATTTCTTCTTGATTTGTGGGATACAAGTAGATAGAGTTGTTGTTCCCTTCTAATGATTTAAATTTAATATTTTTTGGCGTCTCTATTTTCTTTGCAAGGGATGTGCCAATGCTACTGAAAAATTCATTAAAGCAATAGCAATCAGCAATTTCCTGAGCGTTTTCAATTTTTACTCCATCATCATTTATCAAGCATTTTGGAACGCTATCTTTGCCATTATTTTGCTTGTTTATTTTACTTTTTATCAGTTGCCATAACTTTTTATTATCTTTGATGTTTTTTTGAAATTGTTGTTGTTCCTATTGATATTTTGCTCGTTTAATAATTTTGTCCAGTAATTTGACATAAGTTTTATATTCCATTTTATATTTTTCATTATATTTGTCTTTTCTCCAACGTAAATATAATTTTTCTTTTTTTGAGCTTGACTTCATTATTCCTGCAGAGAACCATTCCACTCCTTTTCTGCTGTTAATTCTTTGTTTTGTTAGGTTGAGTTACTAATTGCACTTTTTATTAATGCTATCAATAAGTCTGTGGCCTCAGCAGGATCCCTGTAGTTCTTGACCCTATTCCAATCTGTGATGCTGCATTTATACACCAACTTATTAAAATTAGTGTAAGAATATTGCACGGTTTTTGGTCTTGTTGTTTTAGTAATTTCAAATTTAAGAAAAAGGGCAAATGGTCTGTGAACACATTCATGTATTTGGCTGTCTTATAGTTTTGAAGGTTAGTTTTAACAAAAATATTATCAATGCAACTTCCTTTAGTGATATCTCTTTCACTTGGTCTAGTCATTTCAACAAAACCAGGCAAATAATCTTTTTCCAAAAAGTTATTTATATATTCATCTACAATTATATTATCTTCTAACAAATCTATATTGAAATCTCCCAAAACAGAATGATTCTTGGTATGCTTGTTACGTTCCAAGTACTGATTTAATACATCGACAAAATCACTTTGGGGTATATCATGACATCTGTACACTCCTGTTACTTTAATACTGTTTTTATTATTCAGTATTATCTTGGTACTGATAAATTTGAAGTTGTTTATCTCTTCAATAGTAGTCGTTTCTTCTAAGTACTTACTAACATAAACAACAACACCATCCGCTTTGTTAATTTTACTATCATTATAGTAGATTCTGTAGTCAGGAATATTATGATATTCATAACTAGGTAGGTTCCACGTTTCCGAACATATCATTATGTCTGGTTTGACATCCATTCTTTCTATAAAAGTCACCAGATCTTTGAAGTTTGAATTAAGGCCTCTTACATTAACATGCATCATGATGAGATCATTGCTTACTAAAAACTCATTCAAGTTTTGCATGCTTGTAATTTCAAAATCTTTATTATTATAATTGTCAGAGTCCATTTCTAGATCCATGTCGATTTCTTTTCACTATTTTTGTTATTTTCTTTATTTTTGTATTTTTAATGTCTTCTTAGTTATGTAGAATGCATTACCAATTACAGAACAAACAACAACACAAGGCATGATTGTCAGACTGTCAATAAAAAGCTCTAGTTTTTCAAAATTTGCATTTATTTATTATTTATTTATTTGATATGTCATATTAAATGCGTCACATAGCGACAAAGCTAGGTACTTCATAATATTTTAAATGAAATCTATGTGGCCCCATTTGTTTAAAAAAAAATTTACTGCAATATGTAGCACGATTAATTTCCAAGATATAGCTGCTGTCCAGCCTTAACTGATCACACTGTATAAAGACGATTTCTTAAGTAATCAAACGTCATTCATGGAACCTGGTTCTCCACTGAATCCTTGAAGAAAAATACTGAATTCTCCTTTTCAATTATAATAAACATATGCATCTTCTGAGTTTGGTTTTTTAATGTTAATATGACTGCTGGCAATGGCTCCCAAGACGTCCTTTAAACCTCTAATTTGTTCAAAACCATCTGCAATTTGTTTTGTTTTCTTTCATTGTATTTGGGCACTTGCTATGTTCTCTGTACTGAATGAAATATTTAACCATTTTATGTATAATTTGATAAACTGAGCTTTTGGTCATCAGAACAGCTTTTTCACCAGATATTTTCTTTCTTCCAAATATATGATTAAGAAGAATACCAGCTCTTTCAACAAGCTTTAAAACTTGATGATTCATTAAAAAGTATTTCTACATTATTTCAATAATTACCCACTTATTATATAACAAGTCTCCCTTTCTTATCTAAAACTTTTTTTAAACCGTTTTCACAAGATGATAATGAGGAATGTCTGAAAATATTTATTTCCTGATCCTCTTGATCACTAGATGACTGTTCCAAATCAGTCCTCACTACTGTCCACTAATTGCTTAAATAATTGTTTTACTTTGTAAGTAAGTCAATCTAGTAAAGGTAAATATATACTTTTATAATTTCAATATTTGGTATGTCGAAAAAACACTTTACAACTGTCATACATGTCAGATGGTTTCAGCTAGTGATGATAGCGAGTATGGCAAGTAAATTTTGGTGTTCCTTTAGAACCAAAAATTTCAACTGCTAGTAAATGAGATTTATATGAGCATCTCAGCTAGTCTCAGTTCTGTTGAAATGGCAAATGGGAAGCGCTTGCATTTTCAGTTACAGTGAATCATTATACTAGTCAATGACCTGAGAAATGTAAAATAAATCACATTAGTGCAGAGCGTTATCATACCAAGGCTAATTGCAGTAGGCCATAGTAGCTGTGCTGGCCCGAGGTTCTATTTTGTAGTGGACCTGTTAGATGAAGCTCTGCACTCTTGTACTCTATTTCATACTTACATGGCTTGCATGAAATCGTACTTAGAGTGGTCTGTCTGTGTTGGTTGATAAGTCAGTATCCTCCATCTAATGAGCTGAAGAAACAGTGTAAACTCATGAGTCATGGGGTCCCGCTTGTCTACCAAGACAGATGGCCTTTTATTTAACTTGTCATCTTGACCTGAAAAATGTTTACAAGATTACATTAAAAACTTCTAAATTGAGTAAGCAGGTAATTTTTGCTTTTCACAAAAAGCAAACTATAGCAGATCCTAAAAACAATTATTTAGATTTCTATTTAGAATAAAACATAGTAAAAACCAGCAGTTGTGAAAAATTATTACAAGGGAGGCTAGATCATCCATGCTATGACAACATGACTCAATGATTTTATATCATCTGCCTTAAGATTTTGGGCGAGCTCTAATAAACTTACTAATTTGTTTCAACACTTTTACTACTACAAAAGCGAAAACAGTATGATATCCAAATTAAAGTATCTATATCACTGAAGTATCTATAAAAAATATCATTCTTAAAAATAATTGGTATTGAATCAGAAGCATTGACACAACACTAGTATTGAAGCATCGTTTGCATCTCTATATGCAGTCTTGCTGACCAACTGCTCTTTTGGAAGAAATTTGGTATTTGTAGTACCTTTGGCTGTTCAAATGGTATATTTTCAGGTTAATAATGAATAGTAGAGATTTTTGGAAGTTAAAATAATAATAGTAAAACACTTGTTTTTGATCCTACTTCCAATTTTTATTATTAGCAATGCAAATGCCAGTATTCCAACCTTCTTCGGTGGCTTAACAAATATCACTAAATTAAAAACACTAAAGACATTTTGGCATATCGTAAACATAGATATATAGTTGTGTGTTGTGGGAAAAGAATTAGCTTATATTACATTTTTGACTTTACTATTGCTATAAGTGGGTTATTTAAGGGTGTGGGTCCGTATTTAACAGATGGTTAGAATTGTATTTCATGTAAACAGCCTCCTCTAAGGGGTTCAAGTTGGCACATGCTGATGATTTTATATTCTTCATGTTGGCCATATTAAATCTTTAACCTGTTTTAATATTATGTAGTGCTAGTGCATTTCTATTATTTACGTGGTACATATGTTCTTTGAATCTAATATTTGTAATACGTTTTGTTTGGCCAATGTCCTGTTTGAGCAGTTACAGCATTTAATTTCATAAATTCCGGATTTGTTTAACGGGTCTTCTTTATCAAGGGTGTTGCCTAATAAGTTTCTTAATTTGCAATTGTCACCAAAAGCAAGATTTATATTGAATTAAGAAAATAAATTTTGAAATTTATGTTCTATTGAAGGATGGTATGTAAAACAAGTATTTACTATTAATATTTTCAGGTTCAGAATGATCTGTCCCAGCAATCATCCACTGTAAAATGCTATGGTAACTTGATAACTATTGAAATAACAGCAAGTGCAATTTTTTTTTTTAACCAAACCGTAAGTAAGACACAAGAACAACCCTATATACCATAGAAGGGAATGCATTTCTGTATCTAAACATGTAAAAATAATTATAACATTATATTAAAACAATCGAGATATCTTGCATTGTGGTAAACTTCTGATAAAAGAATACAATACTCCATGCAGAAAAATTACATGTTATATCTTCTATCACATGGCAAAAACCACACTGTTCTATTTTTTTTAGCTTCGGAGATATTCTGTTTTTTAAGCACTGTAGACATCAAATTTTTCACAAAATGGCACATAACAATATAGTTCACATGTATGGTTAATAGTCACATTAAATTATTTATATGAGTATAATAATGCCTTTTTCAACTCCAAGTTCCTTTATTTTTTTTTTAAACAGTAACCGGTTTCGAGACTTTTAATGCAGCCTAATCGTCTTATCATCGGCTAAAAAAGAGGCAAATATCTATATATATTTAGGTTTTAAAATTAATTTAACTTAAATGAAACATTGTCAATTTGACACTATCAATTTGACATTAATGTCACTGCCACCTGAAAGCTAAACTTTTTTAAAAAAGACTGTTATTTTTATTAGTGTTGTCTTCAACACATTTATTCGATTTTATTTTTTCTAAACTTTCTAATAAATTTAGTACTAGGCCCTTTTGCTCAATATGTAAACTATCAACATTGTTATTAATTTCTAAAGTGTGGTCAGCGTATCTAAAAGATGGTTTGCAAACAAAGAGTAATTTTGTGCCAATCACAGAGATCTTAAATGTTCTTTTATTCTTGTTTTAAAATTTCTAAAGGTTTTGCCTATATATCCACAGTTACAGTCTTTGCATCGTAATTTGTACACCCTACATTTATTCACACTGGTACTATATTTTTATTATTAAACAGAGCTTTTGCCAAAGTTAAGGTAGGTTTAAAATGCATTAATACATTTTCTTTATTTAAAATGTTTTGAATTTTGTTGCTAATGTTACCAAGATAAATTGAAAAATATTTTTTATTAGTTTGCGATAAATTCATTTTTGAGAAAATTTTCATATATTAATTTATTATATAGTTTTTCATTCTCTCATAATTTATCAACTATTTTGGTCTTTATACCATTAATTTCTGCTATTTGTTTTATTATTATTATTTATTTATTTATTCATTATTCTTCAATTGAAGCGAGCATTTGAGACAGTTGATAGGACGCTGCTTTTAAAAAATTAAGGTCATACAGCATAGAAGGAATGGCTTTAGTTTGGTTTGAAAATTATTTGGTGAATAGACAACAAAGGGTGAGATGTGACGATGTGGTTTCAGGCCATATGTCAATAGATGTTGGTGTACCTAGGCAGTACACATTAATTAATTAATCTGCATTAATGATTTAGGGCAGGCAATTAGAAAGTGTAACTATCATCTATTTGCGGATCATACTGTGTTGTATGTTAGCGGAGAAAATATAGAGCAGGTAACGGATGATATAAATAGCGATATGGGGCAGGTCAGTAAATAATTAGTATTCAATAAATTAAAGCTTAATGTAAGAAAAACAAAAGCAATGTTGTTTACAAGTAAGAATGTCTGTGATACCTTGAGCTGAATCGTTAGTTTCTAATTGAAGTTGGGGAAATTCAGGTTGTGAGTTTGATTAAATACTTAGTTATTCTTAAGTTAACAAGTTAAAATTCACGAAACATGTTGAGAATGTTTGTAAAAAATAGCAAAAAAAAATTGGTGTGTTAAGAAGGGTGGCTAATAATTTAACAACAAAAACAAAAATTGCAATTTACAATACAATTGTTAAGCCCCACTTCATGTTTGCAAGTTCGGTTCTGTACTTAGCATCTAGAGGGGGACTTAAAAAGGTTACAAGTTTTTCAGAACAGGGCAATGAGAGTGATACTGAGTTGTGATAGATATACCAGGGTAAATTACATGTTAAAAACGTTAGGCTGGCTTAGCATTAGAGATTATTTAAAATTTCAAATGAAAGTCTTCATTTATAAAATCGAACTAGGATTAACGCCAAAATATTTAAATAATTTCTTAATTAAGTGTACAACAACCATCAGTACAATACTAGAGGTAAAAATAATTTTGTGCTGAGTATTGTTAAAAATGAAATAGGCAGAAATTCAGTATTTCACATAGGTGTACTGAATTATAATAGTATGTGTAACTCAATTAAAAATCTAGGCCTTACTGGTTTTAAAAAACAGTTAAAGGACAAATACTTGAATATGTATTAATGTGTTTAGAGTTTAGTGTCCCAAAATTTGTATATATGTATATAGGTTAGTATATTGTAACAGTTTTTGTTATTAGATATAAGTTGCATGTGTAAGATTATTTATTATTTGCGCAAATAGCAAAGTGCTAAATAAAGGATGTATTATTTTTATTATTATTATATTATATTTAGGTCGTTATTATATTTAGTGTGATTTAAAGGTACTTTTAACAAGCTATTTAAATTACTATGTAAAATAGCTATTTTATATTGCCATAGATGTAAAGACCTAGTGTGTACAGATATATATCCAAAAAATTATTTTGTTTTCACTTTTAATTTTTAAATCATTCTCTGTTTGCAAACTATATTTTAGATACTGACCACACTTTTGAATTAATAACAATGTTGATATTTTACATATTGTGCAAAAAGGCCAACTTCTATATTACAAATTTTAGGTGTAATAAGAGTCAATAAATGTTCTGATGAAATAACACTAAATTTTGAACCTACATCTCTGATTAACAGTCTTATTTAAAAAAAGTTTAACGTTCAGGTGGTACTGATATTAATGTCAAACTGATAGCGTCAAAATTACAATGTTTTATTGTAAGTTAAATTAATTGTAAAATTTAAATGTATATAGATTTATGCCACTTCTGTAGCCGATAGTCTTATGATGAGGCAGCATTAAAAGCCTCGAAACCGGTTAGCGTTTAAAAAAATAAAGGAATTTGGAGTTAAAAAAAGGCATTATTATACTCACAAATAATTACAATACTCCAAAGTAGGGTCCATCTACTATTTATGGTCACATTAAAATTGAATAAGGAATCCAGAAATTAAATAACTACAAATAGAGAACAACAATCCACATAAAAAATACTTACAATAGAAACGGAATTATTCTAAGTTAAACAGCAGTCTTAACAKATTGTCACATGCACGTTTTAACAATAAAACATTTTTAATAAACATCGTTAATGGAGCATGAAATGCCATCTGTTTATGTACAGCAGTATTTCTCCTTAAACTCGGAAGAGCACTTTCCTGAAACGAAAAAGCACGGTGATTGCTTTTTGTGGCAAAACCTCTTTTTTCGATGGCACTCACCTTTGCTATCTGTATTTGGTCGTTGAAATTAATGGTCGCGTATTGTGGTGCATTTAATGATTTTGTGAAATCATCTCTTCGGAGGATCAGCATCGCAGTATGAAACTTAGTCCAATAGTTGGTGAAACCTTGTAGTTTATTGATTGCGTAATATTTATTGGATCAAGTTCCTTTAAGAGGGATTTTCGTGTGACCATACGTTTCTCTGGGGTACAGTTCCCAAAAAAAACCATTGATCAACCCTCCAACCACCTGAGGTATGTGACTTTCTCTGGAATGGCAATTGTAAAGGTTGTTTGTAACTTTTTAGGGTGCTTAGCACAATCTGAGCAAAAATTCAGTCATAGTTCTGCCACCTTTAGGAAGACCTCGTATTGCGCAGTTTGTTCACAAAAACTTTGCCAATTACTCTGTATGGGCTCGCTGAATTTAGGACAATTCCCGTTTTGCACTGTTCCGTGGCATTGGCATCTTCTGTCGGAAATCCTGTTAGGAGAACATTATCTGGGGTTGGAAGCTTGCAGAATCAAGGGCTAACTTACCTGTGAAGCAGCCAGCAAACAAGGTCAGACATTTACATTTCTTTAGTGCGTTGCGGTTATAGTAAACCTCTCAGAAGGCTGTGCGGTTTGCGTCATTTCTTTCATTTTACGTAGCGGTAGTTTTCGTGTCGTACCTGTAAATTTCACTGTTAGGGTTAAATGAATAGTTTATAGCTAGTCTGTAGTATTTTGGCAAACACCTATATTTTAAGTGCATTAGAACTCATTTGAACCTTAGGTACTAGTAATTTCGTTCGTAAATTTAGTTGTTGCTAGCATAATAGCATTAATTACTTTTTTTGTTCCCGGATGATACCTGTAAATAATACAGTTAGTGGTTGAAAAATTAGTAAATAGCGAGTATTTTATAGATAATATACTTACCGTGTTTTAGTTGTGTAATTATTTTATTGTCTATATCTCGGAACCTTCAGTTCCCATCTCATGTTTTCACTTTCAACTTCTGCTTTGCACTATTGCACGATTATTAATTAGTAATAATCACAATTGTACCAGCCGTGAAACGTATATCGCTCTGGCCAGTCGCGGTTGCGGGCACGCCGACGACTTCATTGAAGAAGTCATTGTTGTTAGAATTTCAAGCAAAGTTGCATTACTGCTTTATGTCAATAAATTTACAGAATATATACTATAGCGTTTTATTATCGTGGGCTAGCTAATTATTCTAAAGATACTAGTTAGGAGTTGGTGGTATGTGGGATTGTTATCGTGTAGTGATGGGTTTTCAACTTCTTGGCGCCCTATGATTTACTCTTCTCTCTTTTTTTGTGTGTTGAATACCGAACCACGCCCAGCCGACTAGAGCTGGTGGCACCCATCTTATACTATAAAGTTACCCCGTTCGGCGGTGGTAATAAGTGGCGCCCAACTTGATTTTTTTATTTCTTGTTAAGTATTACTTAGTGACGCACCTAAACAAATTGACTCGAAACGTGGATATTTTTTTCGTGGTACTACGTTATATATGTTTTCTTTCATGTTACGTAACGAATGAACATTGAACTATTGACATTGAAAATATATTTAATTTTCTTTATGTTAGTTATTTTTGTGCTCAGAAATATAACAACTTTAGTTCTTTTCTAGTGTATTTCTCTTACGCGTGTATATTTTAAATGCTAGTTTCGGTTACGTTAATTAGGTTTAATTAGTCTTAGTTGACTTAAGTTAGAAAATTCCGATTGCTATATCCGGTTTATTATTTTTTTCCTCATTTTTGGGTTTACTACCTGTAGGATTACAATCTATTAATTAGTAGTAAGGTTAACTAGATAGGCTGGTTCATTTGCTTTTCTATATTGGTTTCGCACGATCGTTTTTTATTTGTATTTAGAGCTTTCGCTCTCTTTTTGGGGGAGAGGTGAGATTGAAGTCACTTCTAAATTATCTATTATTACATTTAGTTGGAATTGAGTTCTCTACGATTTTCTTTAAAATTCTCTTGGATGCGACATATTACATGTATTTGATCTATTACCGATTTATTCTTCCTAAAACCTGCCTGATAATCACCCACAATTTCCTCCATATACTGCTGCAGTCGTTCTTTAATTAAAATTGCAAAAATTTTATACACCATATCTAAGAGGGCAATGCCTCTATAATTTTCACACTTTTTTGGCTGTCCTCCTTTCAACAAGGGGTAAATAACCGCTTCTTCCCATCTGTCTGGCATTTTTTCACTTTCCCTTACCAATTTTATTAACTTTACTATTTCTTTCTGCAGTTTTTCTCCTCCCAGCTTTATCATTTCAGCTCCTATACCGTTCTCACCTCCTCGCTTGTTGTTTTTAAGATTGGTTATAACCTTTTTATCTCTTCCTCACTCGGCAAATTACATGCTTCTTCCTCCTGCATCTCCAGAGGCAGCTCCGTCTCCTCATCAGACTCATTCACACAAAATATATTTTCGAAATACTTTTTTACACATAGCATTGTAAATTATTGTTGATAGATATACTGTACATTCTGTTGTACCTGTACCTTTTCTGAATCCAAACATTTTTGGGGGGAAACTTTTTTGCGTTTCTATGATCCATTCTATTTTATATTTAAGTATGGTTTTAAAAGTTTTCATTATACAGCTTTGTAGTATGATTGGTCTATAGCTTGCAAAATTTTCGGCATCCTTTCCATGTTTTTTAAATGGAATTATCACGCTTTTTTCCAGGAATCAGGTATATCTTCCATATTTTTTAAGATGTTATTGAATATCCTACATAGTCGTTCCTTCGCTATTTCTGGTAGGTGTTGAAGCATGTCATAAATAATTAGATCATTACCTGGTGCTGTGACTTTTTTTCCCCTTAAAGCTACTTCTAACTCCTCGAGGGTAATCTCTGCCAGTGTTAGGTTTTCTTCATTAGTTTCTTCTTCCTCTGCCCCAGGTATATATGGTTGTGCCATATTCTCCAGTAGCTGCACTCTCCATTGTGTATTTAAAGGTTTAACTCTATGTTCCTTGGTGTTTTTTCCTGAGAAGCTTTTTATTATATTGCACATGGTTTTGATATTCATATTTCGGTCTATATTTTTGCAAAAGTTTTGATAGGATTTCTTTTTCTTTTGTCTTAAAAGTCTTCTTGTCTTTGCCATAAGTGCCTTGGTTTGCAGATATGTATCCATGCTGTATGATAGTCTGATTCTGCTGCCGTGTTAATTATGTTTTCCCATTCTCTATATTTGTTTGTATTTTCAGGGTTCATGACGTTGTTTATGATGGTCTGGTATTTATCCCATTTAGTTTTGGCGGAATGCCATTTAAAGTTGCTGTATTCCTGTATCGATGGTTGTTTAATGTTGGAGTATTTCAAGATTATGGGCCAATGGTCACTTATGGACATTTCATTGAGTATCGCCCATTCACATTTGGTGGCGATGTGGGATGAGACCAATGTGAGATCAGGAGCACTTCGGGCTTGATTAGGTGGGGTTATCCTTGTTGGCGAGCCATCGTTTAAGAAGATGATGTTAGTGTTTTCGATCATTTCCATAATCTCTTCCCCATTAGGGTTTCTTTTCCCTGATCCCCAAGCTGGGTGTTGGGCATTTAAATCTCCCATCATAATTAGAGGCTTCGGCATCTGATTGATTAGATTTTCTATTTGAACCGCTTTGAATCTTATATCCGGAGGCGAGTATATATTAAGTAAGGAGAATTCGTCTGTCTCTATGGCCATGGCTTGGAAGCACTCTGGTAGATTGGCTCTATCTATTTTTCTTATACGAAAAGGTATTCTTTGATGAACTATTATTGCTATTCCTCCTCTACCATCTTGTCTGTCTTTGCGTACGATGATATAGTTTTTAAGATTGACATTATGTTTTTCCTTTAACCATGTTTCATTGAGCACTATGATATCTGGCATTTCATTTTTAATTACTATCAATAAATCGTCCTTATTGGCTATTAAGCTTCTAATATTCCATTGTAGAATTTTTATCTCCTTGGCCATGTGATGGGCTTGATATTCTTTGCTGGCTGGGTGATCCGCTTGGTTTATTGTTTGAGTATATGTCGGTTACAATTTGCACCATATCGTGCTTATCAACTTCAGTTTTGGTAATTATAACCTGGATAGCTTTCCTGATTTTATTTATTTCCCTTTCATATTCGCTAGTTAGGTTACTTGATTTGTATTGCATTGGTGTAATTCTGGCTGGGGAAGGTCCTAGTATTTCTTCATGTAGTTGTCTATTATATCCTGGATTTTCCGCCTCTGTTGTTCTTTTCCTCTTAACTGCCTGGGCGAAGGAGTAGTGAGTTTTCGTAACGGGTTGTTTTTGAGATTTTCTTCTTTCTTCCACCGATATTAGTTCTACTTCCCTGTCCGGCTTTTCTGATAATTCCAGGAATGAGTGTCTGTCACGATTTGGTAATATCTTTTTCGTTTTTCTACTTGCCTCATAGAATGAGATATTCTCGAAGGGCATCAGCTCTTTGATTTGTCTGTGTCTACTATATTCCGGGCATTTTTTATCTGTGGCTTTATGTTCCTGAGTACAGTGTATGCATTTCTTGATCTGTGTTCTGCAGTCCTCTGAATCGTGTCCTTCTCCACAGTTTTCGCATCTTGTAAATCCTTTGCATTGGTTTTTGTTATGGCCATATATAAGACATTTGTAGCACATGATGACGGGGCTTACATATGTTTCTATTTCTACATTGTTGTAGAATATTTGTATGAATCGTGAAAAAATTTTTCCTTTAAATGTAAAGACCACCTTTGAAGTATGGACTAGTTCAGGTGTGTTATCTCCTTTCCATTTTTTTCGCATAACTCTCCTTACATCAAGGATTTCCACTTTGCTCTTTGTGTTGTTTATGATTTGTTCTTCAGTTAGATGTATGTCTATGCCTTATCCAATACCCTTGCATGTAACCATCGTTAATGGTATGTATGATTTGTATCTGCATTTCTCTATGTCTTTGTTCTCTAAAACTTGTTAGCCATTTCCAGTGTGTCAAAAGAGATCGCTATCTTATTTCTGCCCTGTCTTTTAACCGTCTTGATGCCTTTGATACTAAGGTCCGTTAATTTTTTGCCGACTGCCATCAGATGGAAATTTCCAATGTTTTTCCCTTCCTGTCCTTCCAGCATAACAATGAATGGTCCGAAAACTGTTGATTTGATATTTCAAATCCTCAATCCTATTGCTTTTCGGTGTTCTATCTCCCATGTACTCTTTACTTTGATCTGATTTATTACCAGTGTTGTAGTTTGATTTTGTTAGTAGTTGTTTGATCTAGTTTATTTCAGCCATGATTTCATTATCATTGTTTTCTACAGCTATTTTATTTACCATATCTAATTCCATGATTAATGGTTCGATGACGATGTCATCGGTTCTCCCTTCCTGGTTCAATGACATAAATAAAGACTGAAATGCAGGAGATAATCTCCCATTAGTGATCCAGGGGGCCCTGACCCCCCTGATGAGCTTGCCATTTATGTTGAGGTTATGTATTATTAAGTGTAGTTTATTACAGCAAATATAATGAATGTTAAAATTTATGATACAATAATGAGGATGATATTTGTAGGATGAGCGCACTAAATGTATGATATGGATACAAGCTTACCCAAAATCCAAAATCCAGGCGTATCATTCAATCAAACATCCAAGTGCTAACAGAACCAAACGTCCTTCCTGATTTCCCGATGCTGGAAGTTACCCTCTATTTGTAGTTCTTTAATAAAATATTATAGGCCCAGAAGAAGGAGACAGAAGATCTCCGAAAGCTTGGCATAAGATAAAAGGAGTTTTATTTAGAAGAACGAAACCTGATATATATAAAAAAAATCTGAACAAAACTGGTAGAGTGGCTTTTTTCATATTTTGAACGGCATAATAGAGGGCTTATAGAAGAAGCACTCTGGAGTGGGACATATAGGGTGTATATAGATAAATCTAAAAAAAGTGAGTGCATTTATCACACAAAGCGACCCAAAAAATTGTTTACAAGAATGAGATAACCAGAGCACCTAAAATAATACAAGTACTTCCCTTTCACAGTATAATAACTTACATTTAAATGAAGTGTGCCTTTTAAATGCAAGAAATTGATATGTGCAGGCATATTTCTTGCAAAACTACTAATTGAAACATCTTCATCAGTGATAATACATTGTTGATGTCCTTATTGTATTGTGTGCACAAAGTAGCATCCCATGGATAAAAATAAATCCAAAATTTTTCTTGTGAGTTTTTTATCTTTTGTTATTTATACACAAGCCCTAAGACAACTGTTCGATACTATTATCTCAGTTTTTTCTCTGTTTAATAAGTCAATATAATGGCCAAATTAGGCATTATTATTTGTTACAATTGTTTCTAAGTTGTGATTACTTTTCACTATGAAACACATTCTTTATCCACAGACTATCATATAATATGGATTTTGCATATCAAGGTAAGTACTTTAAAATACTTTCCTTGAACTCTGAGAATTAAAATATATTGATTTTATGTAGGTAAACTTTTAATGGAATATAAAGTCAGTCAATTCCGTAACAAAAGAACATAAAAGCTGATCAAACAAAATCATTTTAGAAAAAAACTTGAAGAGTCAAATGAACAATATCAATGAGACATAAGTATACTCTATTGTTTGAATTTTAATAAAAAATTGGATTAAACTGCTAGAAACCACAAAAATTTTTGTCTGTGCGAGGGAGKTTGGCTGGGGCAAGAGGCACTGCTGGTTGCTTCAAAAGTGGCATGCAGAAAACCACAAACAAATTTTGACAAAGCYTCATTCAAAATTAAAATTCGCTGCAGAGATGACTACCAAATACTCTACTTTTAATCGAAATTCTCATTTAAACCCCCATCAAGTAGGATTTAGATTTAGACTTGTCAGAATGGAAATATACATTGTTAGTCTATGGTGATAATGTCCACAAGGATTGTTTTGTGAGTCTTTGGGCAATATATGTTGCAAAAAAGTGCTTTGTTACTGAGAGAAATAATTTTAATAAAATTTCTACCGATGTTAATTTGCAAGAACTGTGACACATAACAGTGTACGGCTGACACAAGTAGAAATGGAACGAGCAAATTACAGTTAGGGCCTTACCGACTCTTTTTCTTAACATAAAATCCCTGTCGTTAGGGGGTACTATCACAGATGTGTTGTACCCTCAAGAGCGAAGAGCTGTGTGGCCCACCTGTCATAAATTTTATGGGTACAAAGCAAACTAACCCTTGCAATTAGAATTTATTGCATTTCTCCTTACATACATTTCTGGATACTACTCGTTGCACTAGAGCCTGAGTATTACTGCATGGCAAGGTAAATTTTACTTCATATTAGCAAAACCTGAAACGTTGACGCTTGCTATTGGCATTTCCGTCTAAATTTTTCTTACCTACATAAACATATTAAAATCCATGCAACTTAGACCACACTTTTCCTTTCCATCCGAAATTAGGTAAAATTGTTTAACCATTACTGTAGGCCAAAAAACTTTTAGGCAGAATAAAATGGCATATAGCTATTTTTTCATTCCAGTTTTCAGTTACTTAATTCAAGTTATAACTATTTGATATAACTGATACAAAGTCTCTTGACACATAATCTAGTCTATGTAGAAAATTAAGTTAAGCTTCTTGTAATGAATCTTTACTTTTGTTTTTTAGCAAGTTCTTTCGACATAAGCGGATGCTAAGCCCTGCTTAAGTTAAGCTTCGTGAAAGCATATCTTAAAAAGTGGTTTTCGCTTCCATAAATATCTAAAGATTTTCTAGTTTTACGAGCATAATTCAGAAGTGAATACTGATCCAAATAGACTTGCTGTAGTTAACAATTTTCTTAAAAAATTTAATATTAGTTTATCTAAATTCTTCTCCTGCAATGGTGGTATAGTGTTTTATCGTTTCATCCATATTAAAAATAAAGTTAGTTTTGCGTCATTCAGGTTTTATACTTTTTCATGAAATGAATTTTATGCTGGACAAGAGGACGGGATGTTTTTAATTAGAAGTAATGAGCATTAAAAGTATTTTAAAAGTATAAAAATGTTAATACTTTTTGTTACATACAATACTAAATTATTTGTTTAATCGTTATTGCCTCATCGTTACATGCAACAAAAGAACTTCGTTCAGGTTATTTTTTTACCCTCCTAATCTCTCCAAGAATCTTTACAATATTAGTAAGTATAAACCATTCTGCGATGCATCATTACATATTTTTTTTCAACCTTTTAATTATGAAATTAAAAAGCCTGCTAAAGTACAAATTATACAGGTAGTACGGTAAACACTCAAAGAAAAAGATAAAGCATATGTTAACGAAATTGATATTGATATTAAGACGCATCTGTTAAAAATTGAAAGCGCCTGCTTTCGAAATGGACAAGATAGCACTTCACCCACAAACTCATTTATTTGTTATTGTCAATTGACTGTTTTATAACGTAGTTTAATTTTTTACTGCAGAAAATGGTACATCTGGTTAATCTGCATTATATTCTGTATAAAACTATTGAGGCAGACTGTTAATTTTAATTTTCCTTCAAGAGATAAGGTTTTGAAATTTTAATTAGAAATATTTAAATATAAATTTTTGTCATTGTAGCACAATTTCTTAAACTAAATGATACAGCATTTTATTCCACAAAAAGAAGTTAAGTGCATTTTAATTTAAAAAGACGTTCTGCAACAAAAAAATATTTTCAAAATTTAACTTTATTTATTTATAGTCCACTAATGTGTTACAACATAATTGGTGTTGTTCTTCGTACTGTAAATATTTTTGGCTGCAGTAATTGAATTACCATATACAATTATACACCTGAATGATCATACCTAAAAATTTGAATTTGAATACTGTAATGTTTAACGAAAGCACTTCATATTAAAAACTAATGTAGTTATACCTTTGAGGAAGCTATTTTTGCTCGCAGCGGCATAATACTTAATAACATATAATTATATCTTGCATAATATTTCTGTTCACAAAAGCTGTAGACAAATTTTTAGAAGAAGCAATTTTGGAGCTATGCGGTAATGAGCGCCTATGTTAGGTGGATCAAACGGTAAATAATTATATAAGTATCCAAATTAAAATCTGTATAAGTAAATTGTATTGAAGAAAACCACGATGGTATTTCTTTAGCAGGCAAGAAATTGCTCTAAACACTTCCTTAAGCTCACCTGCTGTTACTGGGGGCTGTTTATCTTATTGCGATGTAATTTATGGCCTCTCTAACCATTAAAGTATTTTAATAACTTACAGATGGGGTGAAAAGCGGGTGGCCATCGTCCACCTCTCAAGGTGTTTGAAGCAAAAATCTGACACAGCACTTTCTAGCGATAAGGAGAACTGAAGTAAGATAATGTGTCGGTAACAACTACTCGTTGCAAAAATGTTTTTGCTGACCATACTGTAAGAACTGCAAGCTTGGGGGAAAGTAAAGCTATTATGTAACTGGGGATTTGATGGTAGCTCTAGTCATAGCCAATAGAAACAAATGTTCACAAGTGCATCGAACACTGATGTATACATATATACACATATTGGTTGAAGTGAATATAAAAAAATATGTGCGGACCAATCCACATTCATCATCCAGGTCAATAATAAAGCTTACTTTTCAAAAAGAAAAAACCAATCTGGTACGTGATGAGAAGCAGAAGATGAAGGACAAAATTGGCCAACTCTGGATATGCGATATTAAATTAGAAAGTGGCCAACAATACAGCATTAATTGCGATGTTATTTTCAATATTAGATGGCAATATGTGACCAACACAAATGCAATGTCTAAATGTTTTTTTTTTGCAGAGCCAATCTAAAGGAAACGAATATGGAATATGTCCACCTGTTGTTGAGCAGTATCATTCCAATTTGTCAACCCACATTGTCGGATTAGATTTTTTAAATGTATCCGAAACATAATCTACTGACTACCTATTAAGACAATGCAAGTTTGGGAAAACTAATATAAGGAAACTGTGCAAACCACAAAAGGAGAATCCAGTCTGAATTTAAGCAACAATGGGTTTATTAGTTGAAAATCAAAACTAATGATTTAAATACAGCAAGGGCTTTTTTTAAGCTAGCTCCTACTTTTGAGATTATTAGTGTGAGCAAAGAGTTAATTCTTAGTTTCTGCATTATTGTTGGCCAGCAGGTGTCTGATAAATTTAGAGAGATTTAAAGAATTTAGATTTAGATGAAACTAGGTACCTTAAGCTGCTTTTGTATGGCTACTTTTACTATAAGCAAAGTACATAGCAATTTTATTTACAAGAGAGTATGTTTCCCTTTCTGAAGCAGCTAGAGAACGAGTGTGGCTAATGAATATACATTGGTGACCTTGGCTTTGCACAAACTGAATTTATAATTTTTGAAGATAAGGTGTCCTATAACTTTTTAAAAATATTCAACTTCACAAAGCCAAACTTATCCAACTTATCCATAAGCAGTCTTGATTACAAACAAAAAGTAGCCTGCATGCCAGCAACACAAACGTGATTTCAATGATCAAATAAAAAATTTATAACAGGACAACTAAAATTACAAATATCATTCAAAATTGTCAAATTTCCGTTATCTATCATTTTGCATACTTCCAAAATTTCTAAGAAATTTTATTTTGAGCATTTGTTACAAAAATGTAAAGAATTTAAATTATTTATAGTGTCAGTTTGTTTATAGGACAATAAATGATTTGCTAATGAAGAATTTGTAGTCACAATATCAGTATTTTTATATTTCTAATATTGTTTTAAATGTTCAATGCCGTTTGCCTAATATAAACAAAATTACAATCATTGTAAGAATAACTATATACCCCGAATGATTCAAAACCAGAATTTTGTCTTTATTACGAACAAAACAGAAAAACTGCCTACTGTAAAAAAACCAATACTTATTCCATTTGAGTAAAATAATTTAGATAAACTAAGTGAGGCTGGACCAACAAAACTAAGACGACATTAATGGTGTTAAAAAAATTTTGTTAAATATAAAAAAGTATATTTTTGTAATACACACCGAGAAAAAAGAAAATGTTGAACCAACAAAATGTGTGCTGTCATTTTATATTAATTTGGTTCAACAGTTTAACTGTTGGATAAAATAAAATTTATATATTCGTTCAAAACATATTTAATGTCACATAAATGTTAATCAAAAAATAAAAACTTTCAACTTAACTCCAGACATGTTTAATTGAAAGGTTTTATAAAATGTTGTTTCAAAATTCTAGCTACATTAATCTGATTTGCAACACTGTTGTTTTAAAATGCGTACATTTAGATCTAATAGGACATATTACATTTTGAAGAAAAGTTATGTGCCTTTCCGTTTAAGAATTTTTTGTCTTAATTTAATATAGTTGCCGCATGAACGGATAACAACAGGATGTTGATTTAATTTCGTAATTCCTCAGATCAACATGTCACACATTTATATTAGAAGAAAGTGTTGTTTTGCAACGAGGTATGGTAATATTCATTTTTATTGTTGGTAGCACTGCGTAGTAACATACCGCAACATTGTAAGATGTAGTGATTTATACCCATATAGGCAACGTAACTTGGCGTACTAAAATTCCCTGGATGGTGTATGATTCACAGTTAGACAATAATGTTAGGTAGGTAATCCTACATCCATTGTATAATAATAAACTATGCCCATATGCATCTGGTATTTTATAAGTTCTGTGTACAACTTTATAATAATAATAATGTCTTTATTTAGCATATAGCTAATATTAATACATAATATGTTTGCAGAAAAGAAATGCAAAATTAACACTCAGTATTTCAGCAAAAATGTAACAAAAAAAATATATATATGAAAGAGCACCATTATATACACATTCAAAAATTAAAATCACATTTTATTCAAAAGTCTGTAAAACGTATGTCGCCAGCAATCTCACAAAAACATTGTAATTTTCACATCTCTTTATATGCTGTGGTAATTTATTAAAGAGTATCAAGCCTTTAGACATTGTGGACTGAAAGTGTCCACTAGTATTACTCGTACATACAAAAAAATCACCCTGCTGTCTAGTAGGATATGTGTGTACATCAAAATTGTACCTTAAATTGTCATCTTCATTTTTATCTTAAATATGTATTTTAAAGTTCTATTTACTATTCTTTGGTTCACACTCATAACTTCCAGAGCATTTAGCATATACTTGATAGATATGTATCTGCTACATTTCAATACCGTTCTCAAACATCTATTTTGTATTTTTTGAAGCTGCCCAACAGCACCTCTCTGCAGATTGAACAATATACTTCTGCAGTAATCAATATGTGGCAATACAATAGTTTTATATAATAATAAGCTAGTCCTAAGATCAATTTTGTTTCTTATCCTCCACATAAAATTGGCCTTTTTAGACATTTTTCGACATATGAAATCGGCATGCAAGTTGAACTTCAATTGAGCGTCCAGTACAATACCAAGATACTTGATCATATCGACTCTTTCTAACATTTGGTCACTAACACTAACTCTTATATTGTTGTCTATTCCATTTAAAGTATGTTTGCTACCTATCCACATAAATTTAGATTTATTTATATTTAAACACATACTATTATCACAGAGCCACACATGCACTCGTCCGAGGTCATCATTCATCAACTGCATAACAGCTGTATTTCTAGATTCCAAAAGTTGGTGATAATATCTACACTCTAGTTCTCTTAACCTATAAGTTACTTGATTTCTCATCGCTTTGTATACAATCCATGCATCTTCATCATGTGGAAGTATTGCAATTTGGTATTGCCTATCTCTTTTTTTCATTAGTTCAATAACCTCATGATTTATCCATTTTACTATGGTATTTGTGCGAACCAAATATCTACCAATTGGACACATACGATCTAACACATCTGTTACTGATTTGATCAATTCATCAGCCAGATCATATTCCTCCAATTTGTTTCTAGTATTGCTTGTTGTAAGGCAGTAGCATCATAATTATTATATGACCTCCTGTTAACATACTTTTTGATTATCTGCTTTTTATTTAAGTCGATTGAGATAATAGAATGATCACTTATTCTCGGGGTATGAAGAACTTTGTGTTTTAGCTCTTTATTGTTTGTTATCACATAATCAATCAGTGTGCTGCTGTTGTTTGTAACCCTGGTACAATCTGATACAAACCATTTAGCCTGAATATTGTTTGAATCTTATTAGAATAGTAGCTATCCCTCTTTAGATCTATATTAAAATCACCAACCATAATTATTTCTCCTTCAGTTTCTATTAAATCATTAACTATTTCTTCCAAGTCTTGTAAGAACAGGGGCAATTTTAAATTTGGTGGATGATATGTCGCATTTAGTAGATACTTATGTCCATGCAGTGTTACTTCCATTGTAATAAACCATAGGTAATTCTCCTTATTAACAACTTTTTAAGCATATGTTCAGCCTCTCCTGAAATATATATTAGTACTCCACCTGTGTGATTATTATTTGTAACACATTTCTCAAATTTGGAACCATCTATGTGTAATTCACAGTCCTCTATGTCTTCATTCACATGTGTTTCCACCAAGCATATTATAACCGGTTTCACTTCACTCACCAGTATCTAAATTTGACCTTTACTATGTAAAAATCCCTGGCAATTGAAATACAGTATTTTATCCTCGATTTTATCTATATGTGATTGCTATATGTTCTTAAAGCTTGTTTGCTTAGCAATATTTTCTACTATTCTTTGGTAACATGGACATGCTATGTCATAAGCTGTATGATTTATATTGATTTTCACTCCAAGTTTGTCCACTTTTTTGATGCAGTTAATACATTTAACAATCTGTTTATCACATTCATAAGTTTTGTGTGTATCAGAACATCTAAAACATACTAAATCACTTCTACAATCTTTAGCAAAATGATTGTAGCCTGCACACTTATAACACCTAATTATATGATAGTAGTCAGTGATGTAACACCTTCTCCATCCCACATTAATTTTTACGTTAGTTTTGAAAATGTTATAAACGGGACTACTGTTAACCTCAATTATAAGATTTGCATAATTCTTCTTTTGTTTATTCACATATTTTTTTATAATTCTAATAGTAGATTTGACATCATCATTTACTTTGTTTAAATTATTCTGTTCAACAATACTGTTTATGATATCTTCATCATTATAATCCATGAATCTGCTTTCAATACCTCTCACTATCATTCTTGGCATTCTTAATTTTGAATCCTGTACATTATATTTATCACCCATTTCATCTTTTACTTTGTTCTTAATAATTTCTTTTGACTTCGCATCACAACAGGTAATCACAACGCCCCCCTTTTCATGTTCTTTACCTCACTAATACCAACTTTCAGTTTAAATGGATCAATTTTGCCAGTAAGTTCATTTAAAGTCTCCCTACCTGCTTGATCTTTAATTGGTTTTATCATAAGTACTTCAGCATAGCTACTCATATTAGAGTTTGTTGCAGACATTTTAACCTCACTTTCTTCAAACTTCTTTAATTTTCCTTCAAGGTACTCCACTTTATCAGCTAACAATTCATTTTTTTCTTCCAATTCCTTGACTAATTTTCTTAGTAAAATAACTTCTGTATCTTCTTCATTTTCTCTGTTTTCTTCCAATGGACTAACCTCATTTCGGTCGTTGACACAGCATATAACAACTTTCTCATTATTAGTAGTTAGTACTCGTGTCCTGCGTGCTACACAACTTTATCATCTCGAAGAATATTATAAATAGTACTGGCATACATAAGTCTAGTTGATCTAATAAAATAATTTACCTACAAGGTAACAGTGAAAATAGAAGTAGTGTACATAATTTAGTTGAATTTTTATTAAATGTTTGGTGTATAAAATATTTTTACTGTAGTTTTGTAACCCTTTTTGTTTAGTGTATATAGACAGCAGCCAAGCGCAGTCACTCTGTCACAGTCAGCCATGCACGCATGCACCATTGGCATTTCCTGCGTGTTGTCTGATTGTCGGCTTGTCCTACGGTATGTGGTACTGTACTGTGTAGTTAATTTAATACTGTTTTTTAATGTCGAAAACAATTTTACATCATGTACCAACTCAAACTTTCCAGGCTATAAAATTATGCTACATGTACAAGTTGTTTGATTTTCTCTTGGCTGTACCAAACTTTATTTTTTAATGAATGTCTTTACATCTTTTAATATCGTAAAAAGAAATGACTACTTTGTTATATTTTGCACCGCTAAAAATATTTGATGTTTTTTCAACATGTTACATTTGTAATGTGCTGAAAAAAAGGTAAATATCCGCGAAACAAAAAAAAATACGAACATGCTGTTTTTATACAGGGTGTTGACAAATTAGTTGACTTTCCCATTAATTGTAGATCCATATGAATAATGGCATAGCAAAAATATCCTTATTTTAACCGGGGGAATCTACGATTAATGGGATGGCCTACTAATTTGTAACACCCTGCAGGTCAGGCATGAAATTTCTTTAAAAGTCCAAGTGGTTTTACTATAATAATTAAGTCTTCATTGTAAAAATTATACTCGAAGGTAAATCCATTTAATTAATTAATGGTAAAGTGCTTTCGGCTAATTAATAGCCACTTTCAGTACCAAAACCAATTAATTAAAAGAGAACTTTTACAATTATTTTTACTTTGTCAAAATATAGAAACGAGCAAACGACATTAAACCAAAAAGCAACCTATACATACCAGCAACACAAACACTATTAATTTAGACCAAACAAATGATTTAGTACTGGGCAAATGAACGGTCATTTCATATACATAATATGGGCGTTTTCATTTACTTTTTAACTGACTTTGAAATACCTACAAAAAGAACTGGGTGTAATTTTTCAAATTGCTTTTTATTGAAACTTTCCAAATTATTTTAATGTAAAAACTACTTTAAATATATGACAAAATTAAAATTTTCTTTTAGTATAAAGATCAAATTTCAGTTTTAAATCATTCAAGCGTTTATAGTTTTTTTATGCAATGATTACAATTCAGTTCATGTAGAGGTAAGGAGCATTTAAAACCCTTTAAAAAGTATAGAAATACAGCTATTGTAATAACAAATTCGTTAGCTAGTCATTTATTGTTAAATAAACACATGGCCACGCTAGACAATTTACATTCAATAAATTTGTGCAATAAATCATCAAAATTAAATTACTTATAAATTGTAGAAATGTATAAATTTATCAGTGAACAAAATTTTACTATTCTGAATTATTTTTAAATTTCTTTTGCTCATTACTAAATTACTTATTTCGTCTAAATTAATATTACGTTTCTGTTGACCAATATATTGCTCTGGGTCATTAAATTCACACTGTTATACTAATTGTTATATAAAAAATTTGGTATAATCTTGATTTAGAGCTTAGTTATTAAATTAAAAACTAGAACCATGGGCTTAATAATATGATGATACAAAACCAGAGATGCTAAGTGATGAATGTGTTATACTGAATATGTATATGAATATGAATATGAATATGTGTAGAACAAGAAATTGATGAAGAAGCACTGCTGTGTCTTACAGAAGATGGTTTAAAAGGTATAATGCCCAAAATAGGACCAAGAATGAAATTCTTGGTTAAACTGAAACAGCATCAACAATTAAATGCCCTCCCTATTGTCCTTCATGAAGAAGTAAGCCTAATTAGCTTGTTTTTGGTGTCCTAACAATAGTTTCAGCCATGTGTCTGAAAATTATTTTGATACTAGTTCTCCATTCACATCTTCAGCTCAGGAAGATGTTGAAATCATAGATAATAAAAGCACAGTGGATAATGCGTACAAAGAAGGCACAAAGTGGGCATTAGCATTTTGTGGAATCGAAGTCTTCAAGAAGGCTTGTAGGAGTGTGTATCACTTCCTATTGATTTTCAAATTTTGTCTGAAAAAATTTGTACTGTGTTCCCAACCGCAAGAAGTAAGCATCAAAAAGCTGTAAACACAAGGTGCAAATTGATTGACAAATGTAGAAATCTTTGTCGAATGTATAACACCATACAAAATGATGCTGATACACAAGGAGAGAGTGTTTCAGAAGAAGCCAACAATGGTAAATACCATTTGTGAAGATTTTTGGGTTCTATTTTAATGTATATAGAAATATTTTATGTAAATAAATTTACATTTTTATGCTTTAAATGCTTAATTAAAGCAGCAATTTGAAGCACAAATTCAGCAGTATTCTGCCAAAATATCATGTACAGTGAAATTCAGTTTTTTTACAAAGTTTTTTATGCATACTAGTATAATATTAGTTAGAATCAAACATCTTTATTAAATGAATCCCATATATTGGAACTATTTTTCAGACGCTAAAAAGAGTGGTTGACAAGATGGCAAGAACCTTGGCACAAAGTACTGAAAAACTGGGAGCAATTGTTTGTTCTAAGACAAAGGAACAAGAGTACCACCATGGAGGAATTTATAAAAGAATGGCCAGTACTAAAGCACAAGGACGCTTACACTCTAGTAATACAAATATGCCTAAAACATTGTGCAAACATTAATGTATAATTTTCTGTAGGTGGACAGTGATTATAATCGAATGTTTAAGAGTGCAGAATTTTCATCTCTGATCCGAGAATATGAAAAGTGGGATATTTTTTTTGATAAAGTTAGAAATTTAAAAAAGAGCAGATGCTGTATTGGCAGAATTTTTAGAGTCTCTATCATCTAATATCACTCAAGGTAACCAACATGTAGTAAGACTATTTGTATCACCAAATTCATGTATTAATTGCAGACTTAAAAAACCCCATACAAATAGCTGCTCTGTCAAATATTTTCCCGCCTGTTTGTCGCATAAGACACAAAAAGGTGCAATGGAAGCCCACTATAATTGAATGTCAGGCAAGCTTGATAAATTTGGTACCGGTAAGCTTTTTTTTATATCTTTGTTGATACCCTTTCTTAAAATAATATGCTAGAACAATGTATTTTAATATTTGTTACTACTCTTATTACATTGTTAAAAAATGTGTGTCTATTTTTAGGCACCTGGAAATATTGAAGCGTGCATCACCAAAAGAGGAAATAAACTGGCAGCCTACAACCTTACAGTGCAACCTTTTATAGTGGTTGTAGGACGTTCTTTCACTGAGGTTTTAGACACCTATTTGATCATTGATAGTAACGTACAGAACCAGTTCTATTTTGCAAGCACTAGATTTTGCTTTCAAAGCATTAATGCTTTGAACATAAGCTACCCAAATGAAAGTGAACACATTTGGGTTATGATAGAAAGGGCTTTATACAAAATTAATTGTGATGCTAAAACTAACATCCCTTTTGTGCAGACAATACTAAAGGACTTGGAAAATAATTAAAACAATCTTTGAATGTTCTACTACGTACCTTGTGTAATAATTTGTTATTCAATATGTATATATGCCCAGTGTGTGAGAAATCACTAAATGAATTAAATGATGCCATAAAACACATTAAAGTGAGACACATGTTCTGTTCAAAGTTTGCTTGCAAACAGTATAATTGTGAACATGTTTTTACTACTTTAAGTAGATTTAAAAAACATTTAAAAACAAAGCACGTTTATTTGGAACCACAGAATTCACAAAATCAAAATTTACATTTTGAATTTGAATGTAACGGTATAGATTTTGAAGATAATGAAAACACTACCGGTGATGAAAAATTGTTGGAAAAAGAAATTAATGTACTCGAGAATTTCATGTTAAAACTCGCATCAGAAACTGAATTGTTCATATCGATGTTGTATAGTAACTACTCTTTACCACGAAATGTAGTACAAAGCCTTGTAACCAATATTTCCGAGTTGCTTAAGGAACCCTTAGAATTAATTCTGTTACACAAGACAATATTCGAAACAAATTGACTGCAATGATAGATGCAATTCATAAAAATTAAAAAAATTATAGATCAGAACATTTACGGCTGAAATATTTAAAGGGTACAAATGATCTAATTACTCCAGTATTTTTAGTTTTAGGTCAAACTGTATCTGAAAAAAAGAATGAATCTAAAATTATAATAGAAACCACAAATGCGACATGTCAGTATATTCCTATTGCTAAACAATAAAATCATTTTTGGAATTACCTAGTGTTCTCGAAACAATTTTATCTTATATGTCCATACTGAAAACTTCTGATTCTGGCATAATAACAAATATTGTTTAAAGTAAATTGTGGCAACAAACTATGAAAACATTTAATTGGCATAACAATTTTTTTGTATGCTGATGATTTTGAGCTTGGCAACCCCTTAGGTAGTCATGCAGGAATTCATAAAATTTGTGGTACATATTTTTCAATAGGTTGCTTACCACCGGAGTACACCACACAACTGGAAAATATTTTCTTGCTGCAACTGTTATACACCTCTGATATGAAGCAGTTTGGAAATGATAAAGTTTACAATAAGATCATATCAGATTTAATTACGCTAGAAACAGAAGGTTTAAAAATTAAGTATAMAAATGGTTTCCAAACAATATATTTCAGTGTAGCTTTAATACCGGGGAATAATTTAGGTTTGCATAGTTTATTAGKGTTAACAGAATGTTTTCGTGCAATTTATTATTGTAGATTCTGTCGCTGCCATAAAAATGAAACAGGCTTAAGTACTTTAGAAAACGCTTCATTTCTACGAACCCCGGAAAATTACGAAACTGGTTTAGCTAAAAATGAGTGCGAAATAAAAGAGAAATGTATAGGGCATATGTTGCCAAGCTTTCATCTTACAAAAAATCTCTCTTGTGATATTATGCACGATATATGGGAAGGTGTATGTCGATATGACTTCGGTAATATGCTGTACTATTTTATTTGTAAAAAAAAATGTTTACCCTCGAAACCCTTAATAATAGGCTAAATTTTTTTAATTTCTTGTATAAAAATAAGCCACCAAGCATTTCTAAGTCGCAGTTACTCCAGAAATGCATAATTATGTCTGCCTCAGAGATGTGTTCCTTTGCAAAGAACTTTTCACTCCTACTAGGGGACTTGGTCCCAGAAAGAGATGCTGTTTGCGAATTATACTTAACTTTAATTCAGATAATTGACATTATTACTTTCATGGTTGTACACCTGCGGACATAGAAAATGAGACAACCTAGTCAGGCAGCATATCGGGCGAGATATTTTGGTTCACAATCCTTCTGAGTGAATCAGCACAGCTAGTTGCCGCGTAGTGGTGCAGGTAGAGCCATTTACATTATTTCACTGGAAGTTATGCTACCGTTAACCACTCCTCGACGTTTCAAATTTCAGATATTATTCGAAAATTCATATGCTTCTACCCTCACTAGTTTACTCTGCTCCGCTTGGTTGACCAGGTTCCAGTTTCATTTAATTGCTGACTCCCAATGATGAAGTTTAGCAAAGGTGAATAATTATCATGACTTACAAGCAGACAGCAGAAGATACGACTCATTTTTTTAGTGAAAGTAAGTTTGTGTTTACTTTCACATTTACTTAACTATCCATGAGCACTTTGGAATCTTTCTAAACTAAAATCCGGATATATTATTTAATAACATTAGCTGACTTTTAAAAAACAAATAATTAAAAATTGTGCAGACATTGCAATATTACTGGTTGCAAAATGAAATTACTACAATAAGTATGCAGGCAATTTAGAAATTAGTGAAAATCAAATCTAACTGAACATAACAGAAACATTGATATATAACCTTAATATAAATAAAAAAGAATCTTATTATTATTAGTATTAGTTTGGAAAAGATTTTTTTCTCAAAAACGGTTAACTTTAGACAAATTTGCAGGGATGCAAAAATTATAGATACTTGAAGCGCCTTTACAATGAGGTAAAGTAGTTGTGGTTATTTACTACTGTACAGCAGAAGCAAAAGAAACAACTTCTGGTTTACGAATAATGTTTCTAAATAAGTCATAATCAACTGTAAAAATTCACTAACGTATGTTAATTTTTTACATAGTTATTAAAAAAACTATTTTTGTTCAATTCTGGAGGGCTGTAACTTACAGAGTTTTCAATTAGATAGGCAATAAAAATTTATGTTTGTTGTAATCAGTTACAGCAGATTTTAAGTTGATGTCTAGCACTGTAATCCTCACACGGAGGAAAATATGTCACATTTCCTTTTATTATATTTTTTTTATAAAAGCATGTTTAACAGTTATTTAACAACAATTATTTGGAACACTAGCAAACTAGATCTGTTAGCTGCCTTTAGTTTTCAATCAGATTGGGCAATGCAAAAATCGTATATAGTAATTTTAAACTGCATCAACATTCAAGTAATCTTGCAACAAGATTTGAGGGGACTTAAGTATAAGCTTAAGCGCTTTGGGGTCTGTTATTACCTGGTTATTCTGCGAAACTCGATGCAGGTAAGAACAATATTGCATTGTCACTCCTCCGTATTTGTGATGGACTACTTACCTATACTTTCCAGTATTAAAACTTTTATGGTCCTTCGGCGACCCAAGCAGACGGCTCCATAGATACCATGTTTCGTGGTAAAATTTTTGTTCTAGCGTGCCCGGACGTAGTTCACACAATGCGAGAAAAATCGCAATCAGTTACGAGAGCCATTCTGAAATATGTTAAAAGGCAAAAGTGCTTGAATAATTGCTTTTATTGTCTTTTACGCATAATGGTAAAAGTTCTGATATAAGTAATTTTATCATATCTTTAAACATGTCAATATGAATAAAATTGATTTAAATATTGAAAAATGGTATGGAATTATACTAACAAAAAAGTTCAAAGTGAAATAGGTATTAAATTGATTTTAGTATTGTTTCTGTGTGGGAGTCCATTAATTTTCAGAATTTCTGGAAAAGTGCATCCATTTATATGTATAGGTATAGTCTTAGCAACTTAGATGGCATATATAATTTAAATTCCCATTTGTGCATCAATCTTAAAAATACGAATGTAGATTGCGTTTATGTGCAAATGATATTGAACAAATTTTGTTTTCTAACTTTATTTCAGAATAGTTCTCTGAACTATCAAAGTTTTAAATTTTTTTAAATAATAAAGTCCCGCGATTATGATTTTTCTGGCTAATAGTTCTTGCGATAGGTGAAATAATTTCAGGCGCGGCCGAACAAAAATTCTGCCAGGTAAGATGTTATCGGTCTATCCGTTTGCATCGCTGAAGGGCCATAAAAGTTTTAATACCAGAAAGTATAGGTATGTAATCCTTTACAAATACAGAGGTGATCTGCAATATTGTTCTTACTATGTGTACTGCATCGAGTTCCGCAGAACTACCAGGTAATAACAGATCCCAATGCGTTTAAGCTTCTTAAGCGGCTCAAATTACTACAAATGATACTATTTTTGCGTCACTCATTCTCATTGTAAACTAAGGGCAGCTAACAGATCGATCCGGAAAAAGCACAGTCTTCGGTTTACTAGTTTGCTAGGCTTCCAAATGCTTATAATTAAGAATGCAGTTTTAATTTTTAATGCAAGTTGTCAAGTTGATAAATAACTGCTAGGGATGCTATTATCCAAAAAATGTAATAAAAGAAATGTAGCATATTTTCCTAACAAATACTAATAATAATAAGATCCTTTTACTTATATTGACGTTATATACCAATGTTTCTATTATAGGTATTCAGTTTGGATCACCTTTGAAATGTCCTCGCCACTGATTGTAATTTTCAGTAATATCTAAATTGACTGCACACCTCTTTGTAGTAATTTCATTATGCAACCTGTAGTATTGCAATGTCCTTGCTCAATTTTCTTTACAAAAAATAATTTGTTTTCTTAAAGTAATCTAATGTTATTAAACAATATAGCCGGATTTTACTTTAGAACAATTCCAAAGTGTTCATGGCTAGTTAAGTAAATATGAAAACTTAATTTCACTAAAAAAAGTTACATTTTCCCCTGTCTGCTTGTCGGCTGTGATAATTATTCACCTTTACTAAACCTTATCATTGCGAGCCAACAAATAAATGAAACTGGAACCTGGCCAACCAAGCGGAGCAGAGTAAACTTGTAAGGGTAGCAAGCATATGAATTTTCGAATAATATCTGAAACTTGAAACGAGTGTTATAACGGTAGCATAACTTCCAGTGATATAAAGTAAATGGCTCTACCTGTGCCGCTATGTGGCAACTAGCTGTACCGATTTCACTTAGAAGAATTGTGAACCAAAATACCCCGCCTGGCTAGATCGTCTCATTTTCTATGGCCGCGGATGTACATCCAGGGTATGTAAATTTATTATCAACACATATATCGGAACATCACAGCATGTATATTGAACCTTTTGGAGAATTAAAACCTAAGCATCATTTTTTAACGCATTACCCTGGATTGTTATGCAAAATAGGTCCGATATACAATGTTTATTCTATGCGTTTTGGGGCCAGACGTAAACAATTTAAAGCAACAGCCCATTCAGTTACATCTCACAAAAATATTTTATATACTTTGGCATTAAAAAATCAGTTATCAGTTTGTTACCGTACACTTGCTATGAATGGATTTAAAAACATTTTTCAGTGTGGTGCAGAAGATTTTAATTTTTTTAAGTTCAGATTTTCTCACATTCACGACTTGTTTTAATCATACTGTGTCTGAAGAAGATTACTTTGCTACCCTTTCAATTAAAATAAAAGGAATTAAATACACTCACAATTCAGTATTAGTTATATTTTGTTGTTAGTAAGCAGAATACAGAAGCTTTTAGTGAACATTATCGTGTGTATGAAATAAAAACAGCAAATGAGAGAGTATGCATAGCATTGGACGATTTATATACTCGTAATTACGWACCCACTGTAATACAAACTATTCAAGACAGATATTKAGTAGCACTTCCCTAATGCACATCACTATTATAACTGAAAAATTAGTTTATACTCACACACCAGACATTTATCATATGGCATTCAACCAGTTCATTAGTATTTACGTAAATATGTTTTATTTACTCATAATGTATTTATGTTTAATATAATAATGTTGCTTACTTACTTACTTGTACGGAATKCGCTGGTTGCACAAACACAGATCAATTAATCACAGTGTTAACCTGTGATTAAGCCATGAGTTTTTTTTTAGGCATTCTTACTGATCTGCGTTTGTGTACCCTGCCCTATACGTTTATTTTGAAAATATATCATCTTATATATGTTATTTCGCATTATTAACCCTTCCACTGCATTAATCAAACAAATAAAAAATATTGAAGTAAAAAATATTTAAAAAATGGAACATGAATTCATATTCGCTTGGTCGAGCTGTAACCTTGCATTAATGTATTGTTTAATTAGCTTATGTAAATTTCGCATTTTTTGTATTTTTTTAAGTTTTGTTGTTATAGGATTTTTTTCCTTTTTCTTTAAAGTTGCAATAATTCCTTTTTAAAATAATACAGACAAGAATAGATCAATGGTGTTAAAGTAAGGTTAGGTTGACAGTGAAAAAGAAAAGAAAACATTTTCTTGTGCCTGGAGCATTCAAAATAAATGAATAAAAGACAACAAGAAAGAAGTAGATCAGACTCCCTTTCAACCTTGGAAGAAATATCAAAAAGGAAAAGGAACACAGAAACTCCGGAAGATTTTGAAAAATGGGAAAACCAGTAGTATAGATAGACCGATATTGGGACCGCCACAACCGCCACAACCGATTCTACGCCCACCGCCACCACCACAGGTACACCGAACCTGAGCCCACCACCATAGCTTCCTAATAAACAGGGTTCACTAACCTGATCTTGACTGTTCGTTACTGAAGCGTAAACATTTGTGACATGCAACCTGATACCCACGCCTGACCGCGTGACATTAGACGGGTAATCGTGAAACCTGTAATCCGACATGGTACGTGACTTCGTGACTTCAGGTATGAAATCGTGAAAACCTATAATTTGACATCGTGTGTGACTTCGTGACTTTAGCCTTGAGAGCATGAAACCTGTAAACTGATAGTGCTACGTGATTGCGTGATATTTATTTAATCCAAGCGGTATCTAGTATGCCAACTATTTGTGTTTTCAAGTTATTTCGTATTCTGGAACAAATACACTAGCATTACAATACTCGGTGGTTTTGACATACCTGCAAAGTAATGTATGATTTGTAATAAGATTTTTACGCTATTTTATATTATATAGAATTTAATACTAAAGTTGTGATTTAATGGGTACAAATTTAGGTGCTGTTAACAGAATAAGACCAAGCACTACTTTTTGTTTAATATTTATTGCACATTTCTGGATCATACACAATTTTATTCTTATTTCATAATATCATTTCTAACATACATATTTTGTTAGCGTTCAAAGGAGATAAATTAAGATACAACTCTATTTCTTTTTCAATTTCCTGGCTCCTTAATTTCTTTACTTTGTTTAGTACTGAAGTATAAAAACTCTGAAAATCTTGACGCATCAGATACTCTAGCTTACAATTTACAATATGTGTTATTTGAAATAAGTTTTTTGTTGTTTCATACCTCAAGAATATCTCGCTGTAAGGTCCGATTATTCTGAGCACCTTATTACAAATCATACATTACTTTGCAGGTATGTCAAAACCACCGAGTATTGTAATGCTAGTGTATTTGTTCCAGAATACGAAATAACTTGAAAACACAAATAGTTGGCATACTAGATACCGCTTGGATTAAATAAATATCACGCAATCACGTAGCACTATCAGTTTACAGGTTTCATGCTCTCAAGGCTTAAAGTCACGAAAGTCACACAACGATGTCAAATATATAGGTTTCACGATTTCATACCTGAAGTCACGAAGTCACGTACCATGTCGGATTACA
>QCXZ01000086.1:13599451-13667789 GCA_025024175.1 Rhyzopertha dominica | reverse complement strand
ATTACAAATCATACATTACTTTGCAGGTATGTCAAAACCACCGAGTATTGTAATGCTAGTGTATTTGTTCCAGAATACGAAATAACTTGAAAACACAAATAGTTGGCATACTAGATACCCGCTTGGATTAAATAAATATCACGCAATCACGTAGCATATCAGTTTACAGGTTTCATGCTCTCAAGGCTAAAGTCACGAAGTCACACACGATGTCAAATTATTAGGTTTCACGATTTCATACCTGAAGTCACGAAGTCACGTACCATGTGGATTACAGGTTTCACGATTACCCGTCTAATGTCACGCGGTCAGGCGTGGTAATCAGGTTGCATGTCACAAATGTTTACGCTTCAGTAACGAACAGTCAAGATCAGGTTAGTGAACCCTGTTTATTAGGAAGCTATGGTGGTGGGCTCAGGTTCGGTGTACCTGTGGTGGTGGGCGGTGGGCGTAGAAATCGGTTGTGGCGGTTGTGGCCGGTCCCAATATCGTCTTATCTATACTACTGAAAACCAGATTGCTAGCATTTAAAAAGAGCAGGAAAGTTGTAAGAATACCCACTTGAGGAATTCAGAAATTAGACCAGAAACACCGCCGGAGGAAATGGAGGCTATAAAGAAAATGCTAGAAGAAATGAAGAAGGAGATAATAGAAGATGTTCGAAGAGGGCAAGAGCAGATAAAGGAGGAATTACAGAAGACCCAAGAACATATGGAAAATATGAGAAAAGAATGGGAGCGAAGAGAAGCAACATGGAAACAGGAAAGGACGACATTAGAAAAAAAGAATAAAAGTATTAGAACTGAAGATAGAAGAACGGGATAAACGAGAAAGAAGAAACAATGTTGTAATAAAAGGTGCCAAGTTCAAGGACTTCAATTTAAAGGAAGACGTTAAAGTGTTTATGCATGAGAAGCTGGATATAAAACCAGAAATTACAGAAGTATTTAAAATAGGAAAAGCTGAAGAACACAAGATGATTTTGGTTAAATTTAACAACTGGGAAGATAAGAAAGAGGTACTGGTAAATAAGAAGAAATTAAAGGGGACTAGAATTATAGTGGAGAATGATTTAACTGAACGGGAAAGAGAGATACAGAATACAATAAAGGAAGGGGCTATGAAGGAGAGAAGTAAAGGAAAGAAGGTGAAAATAGGGTACCAGAAGCTATTTGTTGAGGACAGAAGGTATGAATGGGACGCGAGAGATGAAACTCTAAAAGAGGTGCTGCAAAAACACTGACAATGGAGGGAACGAGAGAGGATCTATTAACGACGGAAAATGCTATGAAAAAGGGGTAACGAACAGGAACACTATAGGAAAGAAAAAGGAGATCTACCACAGGGTACAATGTCCGGGGATAATCGACAAAATGGGAAAGAAACGGGGGAAGTAATGTAAAGCTAAGTGATTCAATGGGTGGAAGCAAAGATCGGCCAATGAATAATGCATCAGGTGAGGATAAGAGAGGGAAATGTGAAGATCATGGCTGTATGAAGACTAGCAAAGCAAAAACATGGCCAAAAAACAGGAAGATAATATGTGTGGGTATTTGGAATGTACAAGGGTTAAATAAGGTGGGGAAAAGTACAGAGTTAGTGGAAGAGATGAATAGGTATGGGGCTGATATATTGGCAATTCAGGAAACAAATATGAAAGACATTAATATAACAAAGATGCAGAATTACATATTTTTTAATGGAGGAGGACAGCAAAACCGACTTGGAACTGGCTTTCTGGTGGTAAACAATCTTAAGATGATGATAGTGGACTATAAAGTTATTAATAGATTAAGCTACTTGCGGCTAAAGGGGAAATATAGAAAATACACATTGACAAATGTTCATGCCCTCACAGAGAAAGAGGATGAAGAAGAAAAAACAATATATTATGAGACACTGGAAGAATTAATAAGAACGACGCCATCTTTTGATATTAAAGTAATTTTGGGGGACATGAATGCCAAAATTGGGAAAGAAGATAGAAACAAACCCACTGCTGGCAAGGAAAGCCTACATATGGCAACTAATGATAATGGTCAAAGGTTAATCAACTTTGCGGCAGCCCAGGGTTTTATAATRAAARGMACAATGTTGAAGCGGAAAGATATACATAAAGTAACATGGGTTAGTCCAGACAAAAAACGAGGAACCAGATTGATCATATCTTAATTGAAAAGATTCACGATGCACTAATAAATAAAGTGAGAACATCTAGGGGAGCAGGACTTGATTCAGATCATCTGTTAGTAATTGCAAGTATAAGACAAGTGGTACCCTGCATGAAAACAAAGAAGGGAAACATTAACAGACGTTGTCTAGAGAGTTTAAAAAGCGAGGAGAAGAGAGAGATATTCAAGAGTAAGATAAAAGAAAAATTAGAGAATCAACCACGACAAAGTAACATAGATGAGGAGTGGCAATTTTTGAAGGGAGCATTTAAGGAAACAGCTGACCAGTTGGATACAAATACAATAAGCAAGGATAAGCATTGGTTCGACGAGGAATGCAGAAAAGCAACAGAGAATAAAAATAAAAAAAGATTAGTTTGGCTCAAGGACGAAACACAGGAATCCAGGGAGGGGTATGTAAATGCAAGAAACATAGCACATACTATCTGTAGACAAAGGAAAAGAGAACTAGAAGAGAAAAAAATTGAAGGAATTAAAGATACATATACTCGGAAAAATGTGAGGGAGTTTTACAGAAATATAATGAAAGAGAAGGCAGGATTTATAAAGAATGCAGTGGGATTAAAAAATGAAGCGGATGAACTACGTTTGGAASAAGAAGAGGTTATGGAGGTGTGGAGAAGCTATTATAGGGACCTGTTTTCTGGGGACATAAACGACAAAATATTTTTACACAGCCATGAAACAAAGGAAAAGGATGTTCCAGATTTTGAAGAGTTTACAAAAATTGTAAGCATTATGAAAAATAATAAAAGTCCAGGCTCAGACTCAATTCCTGTAGAGTACCTTAAGTGTGCAGGAGATGAAACCTTGATCAGAATGTACGATTTAAAATTTCAAATAAATAAATGCAGTTTCTTACAAGAAGAAACAGAATATTTAGGTCATAAAATAAATGCTAAGGGTTTACATACAGCTGAGTAAAAAATAATGGCTATTAAAAATGCACCCGTTCCTTCAAATATCACCGAATTAAAATCTTTTCTGGGATTAGCGAATTATTATGCTAAATTTATTAAGAATATAAGTTTAAAATTAAATTCCCTTTATAAATTATTAAAAAGTGACACCAACTGGCATTAGTCAAGAGAACAACAAGAGAGTTTTGACATGATTAAAAACGATTCAAGTTCCGCTCCAGTTTTGGTTCACTACAATCCTAAATTTAAATTAAGTCTAGCATGTGATGCCAGTTCTTATGGCATAGGCGCCGTATTATCTCACGTGTATAGCGATGGTGATTCAAAAGCCATAGCATACGCTTCAAGAACGCTAAGTAATGCGGAGAAATTTTACTCTCAAATAGATAACGAAGTGTTAGCTATTATTTTTGGAGTAAAAAAATTTCATGACTATTTATATGGTAAGAAATTCATTCTTCTGACAAACCATAAACCACTGATTAGTATATTTAACCCTAAAAAGGGTATACCCGAATATGCTGCAAATAGATTGCAACGTTGGAGCATAATGTTAACTTCATACGAATACGATATTAAATATATCAAGTCTAAAGAAAATGGCAATGCTGATGCACTTTCCAGACTGCTAATGAAAAGTACCAAAGGCAATAAAAGCTGATTATGGTCACATATTGTATATTGAAGAAGATTTGGCAATAAATCACAATGAAGTAGCAATCCAAACAAAAAAAAGACCCTATTTTAAATCGAGTATTTGGTTTTTGTTTGCGTGGTTGGCCCACAGATGAAATCGCTGAAAATATGAAGCCATATATTTGTCAAAATGAGAAGAAGTATTGAATCTTACTCATCTCTGGTAGTTAAACCAGGATTGACCGACCATTACCCAGTAATATTGAACATAAAAGCTCTAAGCGTAACCCAGAAGATCAACAGCAACGCACCTTGTGGGAGAAGCAAAATCAACTATGAGAAGCACAACCATCACCTACAAGAAGTTAGTTGGGACAATCTATTTGAGACGCAAAATGTAACTCAAAAGGTGGACATTTTTATTGATGTGGTTAGAGACGGAGTGGAGTCCTCTTCCTATGTGACCAGGGTTGCTGTGGGGGCCAGAAAGCCTTGGTTGACTGGCGGGCTGATGCATTTTGTACAAAAAAGAAGCTCTGTACTTAATATCAAAAAGATTTCCAGGAAATCAAATTCACGAGGATAACTACAAAGCTTACAAAAATTGGCTTACCTTATTAATCAAAAAAGCAAAAGCCAAGTATTATGAACATCAGATCATGACTAATAAAAACTCCATGAGAAAAATCTGGCAGACAATAAGGCAGTGCACTTTGTAACCAAATCGAAGCTATGAGGGACGTAAATGGCATTACCATAACAAATAAAGAGGACATAGCTAACTCTTTAATGTTTATTTTACCACAATCGCTACAAACATGGCAGCACAGATTGGTGCTGTTGGAAAAGATACACCTTACATGCGCAAGTGCAAGAACTCTATGTATCTGACAGAAATCACAGAGAGTGAGATACGGCAACATGTCATGAATCTAAAAGTTGGAAAATCTCCAGGACCTGACAACTTGAGTAATTTAACATTGAAAAACACAATAGGCAGTATTGGACACATACTTCTGCATATTTTCAACTGTATTGTCAACAAGGGGCAAGTTCCTCAACAGTTTAAAGAAGCAATAGTGATACCAATTTTCAAGAAAAAAGGGGATCCACTCAGCATGGGAAATTACAGACCGATATCCTTAACATCATCAATTTCAAAGGTATTTGAACTGTGTCTTGACAAGAGAATAATAGAATATGCAGAAAAATACAGCCTGCTCAACTGTGATCAATATGGTTTCCATGCTGGGAGGTCAACCGTTGGCGCAATCGCCTCACTTACAAAATTAATCAATGATTCACTGGATAATGGGGGTGCCTTCTCTGGCTGTGTTCTTTGATCTTCAGAAAGCATTTGATTTTCTCGATCACGGGCTGCTGTTGAGGAAACTGTATATGCTCGGGTTAAGAGGCAAGATACATTCGGTGCTGAGCAGTTATCTTCAGGACAGGATGTAGTGTGTGAGACTGAATGGTATCTGCAGTGATCCTTTGACGTTGCCGTGCGGCGTACCGCAAGGTACAGTTCTAGGACCTACACTTTTTATCCTTTATATTGATGATTTGTTTAATATACCAACACAGGGAAAAACTATTGCATATGCTGACGACACAGGGCTATTGGAAAGGGTGAACTCAGACATGGTCCAAATGAGCAATTAGTTTGAAGCTAACCTGCTTACAGTTAATGTTAGCAAAATTGCGTATGTGACCTTCAGTAACTACGTTGACGACCTCCCGGATGCAACTGTTGTTCGGCTGCACAAGCCAAATTGTGATAGTGTCTGTGATTGCAGTTGTACTTCTCTAGGGTCGGTGCGTGAAACTACCTATCTTGGTGTGACATTCGACAGTCACCACAGATGGAACTCACATGCGCAAAATGTAGCAACTAAACTGAGACGTTTGCCTTTCATGCTAAAAAGGCTATCCAACATAGGTATTTCTATGAGTAGGATAGTCTATAATGCTTTGTTCTTGCCTGTGCTGTCTTATGGAATAATCTCATGGGGAGCTGCATGCACCTCAGTAGTGCAGCCTCTAATTGTGTTACAAAAGAGAGCTCTTAGGATGATGCATCAACGAGGTCCTTTCTATCCATCAAATGAACTTTTTCTCAACTCTAAATCTTTAGAATTACGTAAAATCTATTGTAGAGACATTCTAGTATTTCAAAATAAAAGCAGCATGTTGAACAGGTTAGACCATGGAGTAAATACTCGTGGAGCATCTGCCTTTAATGTTGTAGTACCCAGAAAATGGAAGGCAGTGGGCCAGAGATGCTTTGACTATGTAGACCCTAAATGTTTTAATCTCTTGCTACTTGAAATAAAAAGAACACTACACCTGAAACGTTTCAAAGATAAAATTACTGAATGGTTAGTGATAGCTGATGTGACTTCATTATTTTAGGGCACTTCTGTTGTGATTGTTATTGTTTAGAGTTAACTCATTCACTTGTTAAGTAGAACACCTATTGAAAACACTTTTTAATACCTTTCTCTTTTCCACATACAAGTACTTACTGTACTTCTGTGGATATTGTCTTTTTTTGTTATATTTTGAAATTTGAAAATTAATTTATGTATTATTTCTGTATATACTGGGAATAAAGTAATAATAATAATAATAAATATTACAATAAACGAGATCAGTTGCATGTTGAGCATGGATATCTGTTATGGGGTTATCGCATGGTAATTCCATCGAAACTTCAAGAATGTGTATTGAAAGAGATTCATTTTGCACATCTGGGCATGAATAAGTGTAAGGCATTAGCTAGGGCTTATGTATGGTGGCCCAACATTGACTTAGATATTGAAAAGTTGTGCCGTTCTTGTAAAATTTGTAATAAAACTAAATCAAACCCTCCAAAGGTAGCACTGCATCCATGGCCCTCCAGCAATGCTCCCTGGTCAAGATTGCATATTGATTTTTTGGGGCCACATTTTAATAATGAGTACTTAGTCATTACCGATGCTCATACTAAGTGGCTAGAGGTTTACAAACAAATTAAGGATTTAACGGAGATGTTTGCGAGATTCAGGTTACCTGATAAAGTTGTTTCTGATAACGGCCCCCCTTTTACTTCCGAAGAATTGCAAATATTTTTCAAAGCGAATGGTATTAGGCACATTCGTACGGTGCCGTATCACCCGGCAAGCAACGGAGCTGCAGAAAATTGTGTTCACAGTGTCAAATTGGCGTTACAAAAAGCACATTTGGAAAATTTAGATATAGATCAGGCCTTAAGTAGATTTTTACTTCATTATCGTATTACATTACATGCTTCTACCGCGATGAGCCCAGCTGAGAAACTATTTCACAAAAAGTTGAAAACTAGACTTGATTTATTACGTCCAAGTAATAATAAAACTGTAGAACTCAATCTGGAGAGACAAGTTCGAAATTATTCGGGCTCTAGCAATAAAACTGTAGATTTACGTGATCATGTGTGGGTAAAGGACTATAGAAATCCAATGACACCTAGTTGGACAGAAGGAGAAGTAATAGGTAAGAGAGGTTCAGTCATGTATGATATAAAAATGTCCGATGGAAAGGAAACTGTTAGACATGCAGATCAAATTCGGAAAAGTAACAGTAGACACAGTTTAAATTTTCCAAATGTTAATGAAGAACTTGATCTGGATGTTACTACTGCATTAAACGAAACAAACGAAACACAAAGTCAAGTTTTCATGACAGAAAATGAGGAAGTTATAACAGAAAATAAATACAATTTGAGGCCATGAAAGTAAATTAATTAAACACTCATTTATGTATATATGTAAATAGCTCAATTAATTACATGTTAATTTTCAATTGAAGGGTAAGGGTGTAGCGTAGCAATAGTTTTACTTCCACATCCAACGGATGGGAAGTATTGTATCGCGAAAAAAAATTTCAAAAATTTTTATTTGCTCATTCGCTTTAAAATGGTCGAAAATGCAAAAAAACAAAATTTGAGCAAAAAAAAATTTCTTGTCTGTGTGTCTGTAAGTCTGTGTGTCTGTGGTACTGTTTGTGGACACGATAACTTTCGAAAGACTTAATATATGAACTTGAAATTTGGCAGACGTATAAATCTCAACTACCCAAAGCGACCTATTGTTTGTGGGGTAAGTAGGGAATCGGGAAGGGGGCGAAATTGAGGGGTAACTACCCTTTTTGCAAATTTTTATTTTTGTATATTTTTTTCGTTTTAGTATGTGATTAGTAGTATAACTGCGAGTATTATTAACTCTTATAAATTTTCGGTACAGCAAACTGTTTAGAAGATATTAGCAAAAAAGCGTCACTTAAAAAAAAAACGGTTTTTCTTAAATATCTCCGAATATATTTAATATATTCAAAAAATGAAAATGCCATCAGATAGGAAATAAAATTTCTCACAAAGTGTCTTAGAAAATTTATCCAAAATTTTGACATTTTCGAAATATTTCCAATAAACCTATTTTGATCCCTGCTAGTACGATTTTTTTAAATTTTGGTATTATATAGAAAATCACATTTCTGATCAGAAAGCGCTCTTGTAATTTTTTTGTTAAGTTAATAATTATCGAGTTATTTGAAAAAAAACGATTTTAAGATTTATATATTTTTGCTAATATCATGAGGACGGTTTGTCTTAGAAAAAAATGTGTAGAGAGAAAAAAATGCTCAAAAACTGATTACTAATCGTACAGTATAAAAAATAAAAACGTAAATGTACTTTTGACAATTGAATGTGGAAGTATTGATTCAATTTGCAGCGGTTTTATTGAATGTTTTTATGTATCCCCGGCACCTGACTGGGAGTTCACGCATGTACGAGCTCCAGTGCTAGGCATTATTGTACTGACCGCACTGAAATAAACGTTAAGTTGAAATAGTGTATAATTGGTGTGATTTGCTAAATACTAAATATCGGCCACTACGCCACACATACCACTAAACTTAAAGATGCAAACAGGTTGGATATATATTATTGACATATAATTTTGTATGCTCTTGTCACTCATTAATAATCAATCAAAGCTCTCCTTATTTGTTTCGCAGAATTAGATATCACACACATAATCTGAACTTAAGACACAGGGATTTGTTGTCTACACTATACAGGGTCCGCCACCTAAAACTCCCCAGGTTTCGCTTTCTAGCCTCTCTCTCTTTAGAACGAACTTTGTACTTGATTTATTTAAAAGTTACTCAAAATTTTGGGGTTTTGTGTGCAGCGATTGGTATGCAGGCATAGTTTGTACCATAATAAGCTACTAAACACTTAAAAAATTGTGAACAACCCTATTTAAAGAACATGGCGGTGACTAGTTTTTCTTGTTTTTCACTAAGAAGGAGTAAAAATTACGCATACATGGTAATGATACAAATTGAAGAAGACAAAAATCGACATCCAACTATGAAGCAATATTTATTATACAGGGTAAGGTTAAAAAATATTTACGAAAATTAACTTTATTTGCAAAATATTACAATATGCAAAAAAAATTTTGGACCCTCACTATGCTATTTTTAAAGAGTTCAAAAAGATCTACAATTTGACATATAACATAAGGTTGTACCTGAAAAAACAAAGAAAATACGAGCCTGGGGAGTTTTGGGTGGCGGACCCTGTATGTCTATTTTTATAGAACCGCAATATTCCATCACATTTTTATGTATAAAATATATTCTCCTTATAACTGTGTACCTGTGACATGTAAAAGTCCACTGCATTTAAAAATATAGAGCAATTCTTATAGAATAAATTTTTCATTTTTATTGTTATGTTCATAAATACTGTTTTCTTTTTAATGTTTTTTTTTTGTTATTTCTAGGCCAGAACTTTGACCAGCTAAATGCTTATTTTTCGTCTTATTTGTGTGTAGTATTGTTATGTAATTAAAACTTAATGTATATTAGCATTCTTGTATCTTTATCGTATGCTGAATTTATTTAATTTACTACACACAAATAAGGCAATATTATAATTTATTATTATGAAACTTTTTCCTATTTGCTGAAGCTGTATCTCCACTATACATTAGGAGTATAAAGAAGTTGGAGGGCACTGCATTTTACTGACACATTTTATTTTTTTGTGGTGGCACATAGAAATATGTGGAATTTATTAAGGGTGTAGGGTAGCCCGTTTCTGCCCATGCTATTACATGTAAAACGATTTTACGTTCAGAGAAGCCAATTTTAAAGCCACTGCTCCAATTTTTTGATATGTTGTTCTGTATACAAATCTCTAGGGCACTGCATTGCGTATTTTTAATTTTTCCGTAAAATTTTTGCTAAAAAACGACTTTTGTTTTAGCATTTGCTTAATATGCATATATTTCGGTTCATCAATAAAATTTTGGAAAAAATAAAATGCTGTACCCTTGGAATTGAACACAAGAATGTGTAGACATAAAATCAATTTTGTATGTAAAGTATTGTAGGAGTAAAATCAAAAAAACATACGAAAAATGCATAAAATCACGCCCCACACAGGTAACCGCCCTTAGTAATACCTAATTGTCTGTCGTAAAGTAGATTTCGTCCTATCCTGAGAGGTCTGCAAAGAACTTGACCCGAGGCATTCTCTCATTGGTAAATGATTAAGATTTATTGCACTTCACCCTTAAATACATTGTAATATTTGGGCGCTATACGAAGAATAAGGCGCTTTAAATTGGCAATAAAAGTAAAAAACACAGAACGTTGATAATATGTCGTCTAGCAAGAATTTCATGTTTAAGCAGTTAATTTAAAATTTGAGGATTTGATTACCTTTATGCTAATATTTTTATGTTTACATAACATGCAAGCTGTTGTGAACACAATTTCATGTTGTGTACCTACATACAGTGATTGGACCGTTAGTGACACGAGAGTAGTTTCAGGCAAATTTAATATTGCAATAGTTCTAGCTATTCCATAAAAAACACCTAATTGACGAAGTTATTGTACTATTTGTAAAAAGTTGTAAAAAAATTGTCTGACTGTGTCGTACGGATTTTTCTAGGGTACACTTTGATATAGATTACAGGTGTGACCGAAACGTCAGTGCCATTTTTACAGCGTTTTTACCAATAAGCTTTATATAGTTTTCAATTATTTAATGTTTACCATTATTCCTATTACTTGTCTACAGTGTAGGTATACCTTACCTTTACAACCATTTTCTAACTGAAATAATTATTGTCTTTCGAGAAACTTTTAATACAATGCCGATGATTATCCCCGAAAGGACGAAATTCTGCAAATCTTTTGAGCGGCATCAAATATTTGTATACTTTGAGTATTACGAATGTGTCTTGGTATGTCAGATTATTTGCCCCAAGGAATAAATAAAAGCCAAGTAGCCCCAGCCCGTATAGTAGTTCTAAGTTACATTATTGTTACCATCACTTTTTGCAAKTCTTTACGTTCCAGTAACACACTCAAAAATTCTTTTAGTGCAAAATTGCATTTTTTTAAATAAAAACCATAGCTGGCCTTGCCATGGTCGGATAGACCTGTTATTATTTCATTTTTAATGATTTAATCAGATTTTATGTTTACACCAAAAAAGTTATGGAACAGGAGAACACACCATATAGTATATATTCAACAATACCTAATAATATAACAAGAACTTGATAGATAGTCGACTATTTGCTGCTGTTGTCTTTGATTATTAATGCCAATTTGGTCGAGTTAAATTTTGGAGCACTGCAGTCGAGAAAATTTCAGACAATGTAAATAGTCACTGATTTATCAAGATTGATTTGCATTTGTTTGGATTATTTCCTGAATCAAATTTTAGAATACATTGTCGATCTTTTGATCAGAAACGCTACCGAATCGACTGGATCTTTTTGTCTCTGATATTTTAATTTATTTGACATAATAGTGTACTTGATTTGAGGTACTTATTAATATAGTCAATTCTGATATTCGATTTGTAATAGTCACTGTTATCGGCATCCGATTTTAAGCCGTAACTACGAATGTGATTTGCCAAAATTTAATTTTGACAGATGAAGGAAGTAATCTCAAACAATAATTTTGACAGCTATGTCCTTGGGCGCAACAATAACAAAAAACAAAACAGGTTAGCCAAATTAATATCTTAAAACTTGAAAAAATACATACATCAGTGAATAACCAATCCAATGGGTTTCCCCCGGAGCGGGGTTGTAAAATGTACGATAATTTTCGTATTTGTACAATTTTGTTGCTCGTACGATGTACGATACAGCCCATATTATACTTCAAATTTATATATTTTCAACTATAGACTCGTATTTAATAAAAAAAAGTATACAATAGGGCCTTTTTCCCTATCGGAGTGTATTTCGCTGTTTTGTGTTTTATCAGGCTTATGGATTCAGTTCTATGATCTTGCTTTATGTTGTCAGTTGCGGTCCTGTGTTCCGGTTTTCAATTTAACATTCACAAGTTTACAAAACCTATGTCGTATGCCCTGAGCGAGACACGAGACTCAAACCAGCAGCCTCCCTAGCCATAGGCAGCTACCAATGGACCACAGAGGCCGGCTAATAGATTATTATGTCAGCATGTTAGAGGTTTTGGGAATTTGACGTATACATCAAAAATATATATAAACATGCATCTGTTCTCATTGTATCTCCAGTTTAGAAACCACGTTATTGATACCAGACTATTAAATTTTTCTTATATTATCAATCTATACTGCTTACCCAAATAATTCTTTGATGTTAAATGGTGTTGTTGACTGTAAATAAATAAAATAATGTAAAAACGCTATAAATGTTCACCCTCACATATGTATTGCTTCATCGATTATGCATACTGTGTTGTTATAACTACTACTTATAAATAGTATATTTATATAATATTTACTTCTCTATGTAATGTAAAGGTATACAGACCGTCAATAAACTATTATTATTATCAAAACGTCAATCTGCGAAAGCCTATTTCTCTTTTTAGACACCCACGGAATGAAGAACTCGCATGTAAGTTATTCGTGCAACGTTGTATAAATTTTAGCATTTGAATATCATACGATAATGTACGCTTAGAATGTACGATCTTTTCAGCGCCATCTTATGATAATTTAGTTTGCTCTAGTTCACGACCCTCCCCCGGAGTTTCAGAGCAACCTCTTTATCTGCTCTTTATTTTTTACATAGAATAACACTTTAATAAAAAAATTTAGCAATTAAGCTAATATATGTATAACGGGTATAACGCTATACCGGATGGCAATATGAAGTAATTATCGAAATTTTGTTGAACAAATTAATATGGGCAGGAATATTGCAAAATGCTAATTTTCCTACGCCACTATCATGGTAGTACCTATGAACAATTTCATAGTGAACGAGTGTTTTAAATAATAAATAATTTATAGAATGATGAAAGGAACCATTTGAATGTCGATGCATAAGTGACAGTTTAACGTGTTTTGTTTTGAATTCTTTCAATATTATATTAATTTAATTAAGAGTAAGCAAAAGACTATAGAAGATGGTATTCACATTACATAACATACAAATTATGCAATCGTTTATGTGTATACACAGATGTAAAAAAATTTGCAAAATATATAACTTCCGCGCTTCACGTGCTTTCATTAGTTTTCATTCCGTGGGGAAAATGACGCCTGTCAAGAAGCGCTGTTATGTCAGAAGTCATATAATAACCCGAACAGAAATTTATTAGCAAATAATTGTTTCACATTAAAAGATTACAACATAATTACAACCAAAATGTTAAAAGCGAGAAGAAACCATCCATTTTATCCACTATCCATTAAGGCGGCGTATCAGCTCTGTTCAGCCTGTTTGAAAGGAGTGTTTCCATCGAAGTGAAAAAAATTCTGAATAAAATTGAGGAATTATATAAAGAGGAAGAAAATTTTTCATTATACTTGTAGTTATCATTGTAAGTATTTGAAAGATAGTGCATCTTACAGTATTTACTGAAATAATTTGTGATATTTTTTTAGCCAAGTGAAATATCAGGTATTAGACAGAACTTGCGGAGTAACACTAAAAAGAGAAAGGAATATACTTATTCGGTATATATTATGAGCAACTTTCCAAGCAGGTATGTAAATGAATTGGTAATATCTTGCAATTATCGTGTAGCTCCAGATTAAAAATCAACATATTATTATATTGAAGGAAACTAGAGTAAAAAAAATATTTTAAATTAAAAGATCAGGGGATGAAACAGGAAAACACACTAGCCAAACAAAAGTGTAATAACACTAAAATGAGTATTAATAGCTATCAATGTTTGAAGCTTTCAGGAATATTGGACAAAACAGCCAAATTTCATAAGTTATGTGCATGTATACAGAGGGATTTATTTTAAGTCCATTGAAACTGAGTCAGTTATCAAGAGGAAGATATGGAGTCATAATTTTTTTTAAACAACATTTACATCATTTGGCATAAAAAAAATATCAAAATGAGCATGATATAGGAAAAATTGTTACTCATCATGTGCATAAATAACATTTAAAATAATTACATACAGAAGTAGGCAAGCAAATGTTAAAAGGATGTTTAGTCACTTTACAATCCAAATGACTCCTCAAAAAAATTGTTCGAGCGAGTAATATGGGTTTGCTCTTTATACTCTTTCCGACTCCAGTAAGCATCTATATCTTGATTTTATGAAGACAATTCGAAAAATAACAAAAATGTCAACTAATATCAATAAATAAGAGTTACCTGTAGATTCCAGTGAAGCAAAGAATTCACAATCCTCAGATGATAACATTTTGTGTCTATTGATGCCAATCGTGTTTTTGCTATTTTTTTTTGGAATTGATGAAGTTTAACAAGTGTCCTGGTCCAGTCTGAAGTATATAATTATCTAAAGCCAACTTTGTAATAATATGACACAGACACTAAAAAATTCTCAAACAAGTAATTTAAATACCTATGTGATCTGCAATCTGCAAGTTTAATTAAAATGGTGTGTCTAACAGAGACTGAATAAATCCAGATTTTAATGATGATAGGTTATGGTGATAGGCGACTCTGCAGTTATCAGGAGATTTGTCAATTGTTTAATTTAGAACACTAAATCAGACCTGCTATTGCCCAATCTACTGTTAGTATATAAATTTGCGAAAATCTGATCAGCCTAAATTAAATGACGACACAAAATTAAACATTCTATTTGAAGCCACAGAAAGTCTGATAGTAATAAATTAGTGATTCTAAAATAACCTATGGTGGAAAAAATTGTTTTTCAATTTGACACTAACTTACATGGTATTGATAATATAGTATTGTCTCGATTTAAAAGGTTTTCATAGGAAATAATTATTCATTGGGGTGATTTAGTAGCTTTACAATACTATAAACTCAAATTTTCAAGTGACAATAAGAAGAAATTACCAAAAAACCCAATGATGAGACTGATCCCAAAGTGTTTTAAAAAAAGAGAAGTATCAAAACTTGCAAGAATTAAAAACTGTAATTCCTGATGCCTAGCGACATAAATACTAAGTTGTATCTACTTCAATATATATAAAATATTGCTAAATGTTTAAGACCTTTGTAGATAGTATAGAATTTCTATTATTGCTTTGTAACCGATTTTGACACCAAGTTTATGTTTAGTTTGCGGTTTACTTGAAAGTTATAGTTTTATTTAAACTATTTTTGATAGGTATCTACCAAGTTTTAGTTCTTAACATTTTTCTACTGACAAGTTTTGCTTTTAGTTGAATATTTGATTTCAAAGTGATAATTATTAATAAATACTGCATGTACCTGTTTCAAAACCATGTAATGGTTAAAGTGTTAAAAACATAATGTACAGTTTTTTTTCTACCCCTAGAACATTTTTAAAAATCTGACTTACACTGTTTTGTATTTCAGTCAGAAATTTGGTTGTGTAAAACTTTTTTTTGCTAATTCTAAACTTTGTCAATTCATTAAATGTGCAGACTAAAGTCACTTGATGTATGTAGTTTTATTTATGAACTTGTGCCCAACCCAACGTGCCTGTTTTGATTATTTTTTTATGCCAAATGGTTGAATTCCTTAGTTAATAAGGATTCAAATGCATGTGGTTCTATTTAAAAGAACATTTGATGACATCATGTCTTTGTCATAGTAACAGCATAGACTGTTTTGCTTCAATAATCTGAAAATAAATCTCTTTCTAAATCTTTAGTTACCTGTTTCAGTGCTTTTTGAATTTTATCAGTTACTTCATCGACACTCTATAATCAATTTTTGTCTGCTTATCTGACTGTTTAGGTGATTGTTACCAAAAATTATAGGGTAGGAGTATGCACTGTGGCTAAACATTGAATAAAATCAATTTCAGTTTTAAAAATGTGAAAATCAATGAAGGAAGGGATACATAAGAATTCAATGATTTACTCTTCTTGCGTTTTTTTTCTCAAATGAATAGTTGTGGAGCCTGTACGAAAAGTTATCTATATCAATGAAAAGCTCCCTGTTAAAGAAGCTTCTACAACTGTTAAAGGGTAGTTATCTAGGTAGTAATATTGGAATCAAATTTGACAATTAAGTATAAACTTTTGATGAAAATCTATCGGTCCATAAATGAAACAGGTAAAGCTGGATTTAAACATGGGTGTCAATCAACTGTAACCAAGTTACAAAAGAACCGATGAAAAGATAATCATTTTTGCCCCTAGTGGACATAAATTATCAGCACAAATTACCCCTTATATGCACTGAAAAAAGAGCTTATACAGAGGGTGGTCAGAATCATTAATTTGGAAACGTCACCTTTGTCCTACCACAGCAAAATAATTTTTTGAAGAATAGTAATTAGTTTTAAGATCTGTTTTATTTTATCACCTTGCCGTTCTTGTAAAAAAGGTTGACCTTAAAAATTCATACTAGTATATCAATGGTTATTATGATTAATTTATTATTACTTTCTTTGCCACGTCTAACCTATATTTGGTAAAATATACGATTATTGAAAGTTGTAAAAGTCACAAGATTCTGGAAATAAACTGTTTGAATAATTTGTATCATAAATATAATTTTCCTTTGGGGGTTTCTAAAAAATAAAAGCAATTAAATCATTGAACATGGTTAATAATCGCATTGCCATACTAACAAAAATCTAATTAAAGACAAGTGCACTCATTTAATATTCTTTGGTCCCGCAAGGCACCTGTGGTGAACTTTATCACATTAAAGACACCCTTTGAGCGGCAGGTCAAAATTCTGATCAACTAATCAGTTTGGGAAAGAAACTGTTGTTATCAGGTAAACATCTTTGCATCCTAATTTCTATTGGGAATTTTGGAATGGTAGTTTTTACCCATTGTCAGCATTTTTACTTGACAGTATTAACGTAATACCCATAACATAATTTATTTCCCTGTTTGATGTAAATGGGTTCCAAAAGCTTCTAATTTCAGAAAAATCCAAACTTTTTACATATGGCAGTATTTATTACTTTGTCCATGCACATTTATTCTTAGTGCGACATAGTTTTCTGGAGTATCAACAGCGTTTTGATTTTAGAAGAAAACTTTTTTTTACTTGAAATGTCTAGACGTCTTGGTCAAAAACAATCAACATTAGAGCTGCGAGGCAAGACAGTTGGTTTGGCTGAAGCTGATTTAGTTAAAAGTGAAATTGCTGCAAGAGTTGATTTATCGGTAAGTAAAGATACAAACAAAATAGGTAAACTTATTTTTTAATGTAGTGTGGCGATAGTCTACCAAATATTAATTAATTATTAACTTTATTTCCAAATTAATTAAAAATAGTAAAATATTCAGAAGCCTTATTAAAGTGGAAATAAGTTTAAATAAATTGTTTTTTATACAGAAACGTTTTTAGATTAGTCACGATGACTTAATTGGATATAATTTTAGGTAATTTTTTTTTTAATTACGATTAGCTTTACCAAACACCAACTATTAGCTGAAGCTTTAACATACTTAATATACATATTTTTTGCATAGGCTAGGCAAGTCCAAACATAGCTTGCTTGATGTCGTGAAATATGAGATCGTCCTCTACAGACGATAATGCCTGGGAGAAAGTGAATAACCACGCAACACCAAGACCASCCTCTTGTAAATTTTGTCTGAAATATTCCATTTACAACAGCTCTTCGCATCAGAGAGGAAACACTTATCAACATGAGTGTGACTACATTTAGGAAACATTTGAAGGAATCAGACTTAAAATGTCAAATTCCCGCAAAAAAATTAATAATAACTCCTGCTATAAATAGTGGCGGCCAGGTTATAATTTTGCCAAGAAAACTTAAGAAAAAACTAGCGAAATATTATTTTCACTAACGAAAAAACATGCATGCCTAGACGTCTTCAGGAATATATAGACAATAATGGTTATCATGGAAAATATTAACGTTTAATAATTGTAATTGTAAATGGTTTGACAAGGAGCGTGACTATGCACTGCAACTACAATTTAGGGCGAGACATACAATGTTGGAAAATAATACATAAACAAATAGAGAAAGATATGCACAGGAGAGAAGAATGGTGAAAAAAAAAATATCACACATAGTTAGTGCGCATCTAGAACACCTTCATGCATGATATCGTGTGAGTATGTTATACCTGATATGATCAGTGTTATTAAATTCATTTATTCATACCAAGTGTATTAATAGTAACTCTTGAACCTAACACTAACACGTACAAGACATTACAGAGAATGGTTAGAATGAAGAAAAGGAAGGAGGCAGAGAAGGCTGTATGGCATATTGAGGAGAGTTACAAGAACAAGGAATTACGATGTTTTTACTAAGAAGTTAAGAAAAGTAGAGAGAAGTATAATGGACAAATAAGGTACCTGAAGAAGAAGGATGGCAGCATGGTTGGTAATACCTTGGAAAAGTTAAAGTTATGGAAGAACGATTTTGAGAGCCTGTTCAAGATAGAAGACAAAGGAAACCATGAAGAAGTAAATGAAAGAATAACAGAAACAGCAGGCATTAGACAAGAAGATGAAGAAATAAAATGTCCCATGGAGGAGGAATTTAAGAAAATGATAAAGAAAATGAAAAATGGAAAAAGCTAAGGGGAATCAGGTATTTAGGTAAAGGCCATCAAATTTGGAGGTGAACAGTTGCAGAGCAGAATATATAACCTTGTGGCACTGCTGTGGGAACAAGAAAACATTCCTAAAGAGTGGAAAAAATCTATAATAGTCCCTTTCCACAAAAAGGGTAATAGGGTGGAGTGTGTTAATTATAGAGGGATAGCATTGCTGGACACATGCTATAAACTGTTGTCACACTGTATAAACAAACTGAAACCATTAACAGAAGCAGTAATAGGGTACCAATGTGGCTTCAGGAGAAATAGATCTGTGATGGTCCAGATTTTTGCTCTACGACAGACATAGAACAATTGTCAGGAATATAAGGTGCCGCTATACACATTGTTCATAGACTTTAGACAGGCGTACGATACGATCAGACAGGATAGTCTCTATCAGGCTATGAAAGTGTTGAATATTCCTAGCAAGCTAATAAGCTAGGAATAACAATTACCTTGGAGGAGACTGAAGGAAGGGTGCGCACATCAGATGGCGAGTCAGAGGAGTTTTGGCTGAGGAATGGAGTGAGACAGGGAGACCCTCTATCCACACTACTATTTAATATAATTTTAGATATGGTGATTAGAGAAAGTGGCCTGCTGAGAGGTGGAGTAATATAAGAGCAGTCGAACCACTGTCTGGCGTACGCCGGTGATATCGCTTTAATCTCCAAAACAGAAAAGACTGGAGGGTGCAGCAAACAGCTTAACAATTAATATGGGAAAATCTAAATTTATGATCATCAGGGGCACAAAGAATTTAGATCAAACATGTTTAACAGTAGTGTCGGAAAACAGGCAAGTGGGAGTGCAGGTTAGTGAAACAGGTGGCATGAAGGAAGAAATAACGGCAAGAGTGGCAAAGGGAAATCGAGCAATGAGGGCCATCCAACACATCTTAAGGAATAGAATTGTGTCACAGAACGCGAAAGTACAGCTGTATCAAACTGTTCTGAGGCGGACAGCAACATATACTGCAGAAACATGGACACTCATGGGGGCACAAAGTCAATTGCTGGAAAGGTGGGAAAGAAAAGTCTTGCGGAGGATATACGGGGGAAAAAAGATAGATAATTTATGGGCTCAAAGAGCAAATCAAGATATCAGGCAGCTGTATAGCAGAAGAGATTTTTGCACAGTGGTGAAAGAGATGCAGTGGTTGGGGCATGTACAGAGACTGCCATGAGGAAAATTCTAGGGACACGGAGAAGAGGGAGACCAAGAAAAAGATGGCTTGAGGAAGTGGAACAGGACTGCAGGCACATGGGATACAGAATTGGCAGAATTTGGCAAGGGACCAAGAACAATGGAGAAGAATTAAAATAGTCTTGGGTCTTTAAGACCTGTCAGAGCTATCTCATATATATAATTGTAATGTTAATATTATGAAAGATAATTGCCTGAATTCATTTATAAATGAGCATACGTAATGTTTTATTGGGTTTATTTTTATTTGTAAATAATAAATATAATTAATATTTTTTGAATTGTTTATTTAAAAAAAAAGTTTGATTTATTTTAATTTTTTGTTTAATTGAATAATTCAAATTTGTTTAATTTTTATTTATAAAATAGAATTTTATTTTAAGACTTCAAGAGTCTGCTTCTTAAACATAAAAAAGCAGTTTTTTATTATTATTATAAAAACATTTTTAAGTCAAAATTATACCAAATATCGTTTATTTTGTCAAATACAGACAAATTTAGGTCATAAGTGGTAAAAAAATAATCATAAATAAATCATAATTAAATAATTAATGTCTTATATTTAATAAAAACAATGACTAACTTATTTTACTTAATTCTATTCAAAATTGTGGCGCATATTTATGTTACTTACGTTAATTCCCAATAGGAAATAAGATGCAAGGATGTTTACCTGTTAACAACTGTTTCCTTCGCCAACCAATTAGTTGATCAGAATTTTGACCTGCCACTCAAAGGGTTTCTTTAATTCCATGAATGAATTGTGGTAAATCCAACAGTTAGTATGGCAGCAGGATTATTTACCGTATTCAATGATTTAATTGCTTTTATTTTTTAGAAACCCCCCAAAAGAAAATAATATTTACAATTGTCAACAAAAACCAGCTGACTTTAGTGTAGCGAATGTGTGTGTGCCAACGCCGATGCTTGAGATGGGCAGTGGACGAGAGATGGCAGGACAGTCGAAAATTAGCCGCAACGAGGAAGTTTGATGTACACAGGTAACGGGCAATAGACGTGGTTCGGTTATGATCAAGACGAATATTGTATTTATATTTTCATTATTTTGCGTTTAACTATTCTAATGTATTTATTAGCTACCAAATAACTGACTCTTCACGTAACACAATTCAAATTATTCAAACAGTTTACAACTTTAAATAATCATATATTTCACCAAATATAGGTTAGAAGCAGTAAAAAAAGGTAATAATAAATTTATCATAATACTCCTCATTAAAGTAGGTATAGGATATTCATCTGACAATAGAATCAAGTGGGTAAATTATTTATAACATTATTCTGATGTTATTATGCATTTCGCATAGAATCTTAATTTAATTTCTGTTATTAATTTCCCATTCATCTTAAACTTAAAGGTAATTACAATTCATTATTATTAATCATTTGTAATATTACACATAACATTCATATCCCTTAAATAAATAACATTTATCTTATTATATAAACTTTTGGTTGTAACTTTGGGCTTACGAAAATTATTGCTTTTAATTAATGAACAAATTTAAATTAAAATGTTAAGCGTGATTATTTTATAATTTTAAAATTAATTTAGAATTTTAGGAAAATTTTGAAAAATATTCTTCATCATCCTTTTCAACCAATAAGTAAAATGTTATTATAAATCATTTTAAAGATAGATATTAACATAAATACTGGTTCATGAATGTCGATGTTGACAATATATTCATATTTAGCAAATACCCCAAGTTTATGCTTGACCCGTCCTCTTCGGGCCGTCCCAACTTTTATAGGGGAGACATTTTTTAATTTTCTGATAATACTTATGTGTAATGTGCTGAAAGGTTGCTGTTTTTTGGTTGATGACTTCTGTTATTGAATTTTGCAAGAAAATTACTTTATGCATTTGAAATCATTTTGTGTTGTATTATAAATTTGAAAACGAGTAAAATAGAGAAATTATTTTGCATTGTGTAATATTTTTGAGGGCAACATACCAAAGAAATTACTTCAAACGAAAATTAAGCAAATGATTGAAATGATGAACTTATTGCTAAACATCTTACACAACAGCTTTKTAAAACTTTTGTATCCRATGGTCTACTAAACAAAATGAATCTAGTAAATTATACCTAAAAATGTTTAAATTTCAGTAAAATTCTGACTATTTTGATTTATAGATATTGAAGCTCGGATTGCATACAATTCTAACTCTGATAGCATAGGATATTACGACAATTTTAATTTTAAAGAAGAATAAGTTAACAATGTAACAGCAAAGAAAAAATTCGCTCAATCAGGAACTCAGTCTCAAAGGCAAAAAATACCTTGGTTGGAGGCATACAGCAAATTAGAGCAAAACTTGCCATTATGCAGAACAGCGGGAATGGAGCCTAAGTCAACTTTGTTTGTTTTCATTTTGTAATTCTTAGAACAGGAAATATAAGGAAATTAGTAAAGATCAGCGCAAAGACGTTTTGGAGTGAGCCAAAACAAAGGAAAGTTTCAGAAAGACAGAAACATGTAGAATAACAAATTGAAAAAGAAAACATTCCAGTTTGTGAAATGTTCCTTTCAACAATTGACCTAGAGGAATGGCAGGTTTTAAACTGAGTAAAAAAATAAAATAAAAGGAAGCAAAAAAACTGGGGAGAAAAGAATGTTATGTCCGAGACTGCCCAATATCTTCATAACCATCTTTTTAGAAACCTTCAACAAAATGCCTGTTAAGAATTGTTATTAGATCAGTGGACTGTAATGAAACACTAAATGATTTAACGAACAAGCTTATACTTACAGCGTATTTTACACATTTACAGCTAGCGCAAACAGCACCAGAAAACTTTTCACTCCACAAACTTTTCCTTTATACACTCGAAGTGCATAAACACATTTTAAATTTATATGAAAGTACATTTGTTAATCACAAGCATGCGAAATGCTGTGATTGATGCACAAAATATAAAAACGTGTTCAAGAATAACTTTTCTCCTCTACTAACAACTTGAAACTGACAATTTTTAAACCCACTTGCCCCAAAGGCAAAGGGAAACAAACTTCMGCAATCTATCGCCAGATGGCAGATAAATCACAAATTCAAATTTATGTGAGAATGGTTTCTAACAATGCCWTTTTAGTATTGCCACRAAGACACCAGCAGGTTTATATCTAAAGCTTCAAAAACTTTGCTGATCTTTATAAAGCATTTCAGAATTCATAAACACAGATGTGAAAATCATGCATATTGCATTATATCAACCAAAGAAAGATGACTGTGATACAAGTTGTGGCCACAAAGAAAACAGCATTCGTGAAGAAGAATTACAATGATATCAAATGGAATGGAACAGATTCAGAGGAAAAGACCATAGACAAAGATGAAAGCATGAAAGGCACTGTATATGTTACATGTATGGACTTGGAAGCAGTAAGTTTGTTCATCTCTAATGGTAAGTGTGTTTTATTTTAGGTTGAAACCGAGTTTTCACAACTATACTATTTACAACCTCTGCACGAAACAGCACTTGCTATGGGTTTGAGGAAACTCAATCTAATTAACAGGTTTCCATGTTTGTCTCTTTTCTTCTTAGCTATATTAAAAGAAAGATTAACAATGGTTAACCATGTGATAATACATCAGACGGATGTTGTAAATATCAGAATCGAAACACAGCTATAACTAATGCTGTTCTGCATTTGACAAAGGAACTATAAATCACAATTATTCAGATTACATAAGAGTAACAGAAGAAGCTACAATAATAATAATAATAATAATAATGGTTTATTAATTTAACACTTCTCTTACTATACATATGTGTAGCAAGTAAAGTATACCCCCAAGTAACATTTTAAAAGTTTAATTAATTTTCCACAGTTTTATGATAAATTTTATCATAAGTTGATATGGTAAAATAGTTTTAGAGTTGTTGGTATAAATTAAATTATAACTTGCAGTCAGGTATAGCTTTATAAGAAAGGCTTATGAAGCCCTTTAAAACTGGATTAAAACCCTTTGTATTTCAAGTCATTGTAATCTTAACACTATTTTATTGTTGATAGATTGCTACGTTTATATGATTTATAGTACATTAGAGTCAAAAGGTAACAATGAACCTTCAAAATACATTTTTAAAGCGTTTTTCAAGTTACTTTGATTAATATAATTTTTAAATAACTCAACTAAACCTATCAATTACGCTACTAAGTATTTTATAAAACTATGTGTGTATATAGTTTTAGGATTTCTTTTGGCAGACCAAAAAGAAGACCCTTATAAAACAAATTATTCTAAAATTACTATCTTTAAAATTATGTTATTTTTTGTGTGCTAAATCCGATTTGTACTTATATGTCAGCTGTGTGTTATAAAATATTGTGATGTCTACTTTTTACGACAAGTGGTTTACGTGCAAAGAAAAGCAGCAGTATTTATAGAAAATGATGGCAATTATCTCAAAAGATATAAACAATGACAGTACCTAGTGTGCAAGTTTATGTTTTCTACAGAGACACGAATGTACAGTTTTATACCAAAAAAAAACATGCAGAATTCACCATATAACTATTAGTTTTTATCGCTGCTAGACACAAGACTCTAGTTTTATAACAGGCCTACATAAATCAAAAAAGTATTACTGAAGTGTAAATTGCCACATGCAAAGTAATTTTTATTTATTAGATATATATATATATATATTAAGCAACTCAAGCCGTTTTGATTTTAGTGTATCATACCTTGATTCAATATGGATTTACAAGTTTTACAGACATCTTGTATCAAGAAAAGATGAGATAAAGTGTCAGCCATATTTGACATTTTATTAGAAACATTTTGTATAAAATTAAAAAAGAATAGCATATCCATTGATTATAAACAGATGCAAGACTGGTGATGCTGCATACAGTACAAATTACTCAAATTTTTTTATAAAAATATTTTAAGGTAAATATTACATATTTTACTGACACATTATTTTTTTATGTATATTGTATAGCATTGCATCAGAGAAGAGTGATTAGTTTGTGTTTTTTTGGTTATAGATTCATGGTATCAGATGATCATAATATGTTAACTGTAGCTATACGTATTTATATTAATGTCTGTCTGCATGAACCATTAAAGAGAATAACAAATATTATAAAGTGCTTTGCTAAATACAAATTAAAACAGTATATATTATTTTAGTCATTTTATAATCTATGATAAAATACTTATGATATTTTAGTACAGTTTTAAACTAGCAGTTTTTCAAGTAAACTTTAAAGTCTTATAAGAGCTTTATAATTAATTTAAATATACATTTATGGTTTACATAAGGAGTATTTTAAAATGTAATTACATCACAACTAGGTTTCAGGTCATCTTTATATTGTGGACTTCATAATAATTATTTTAAATAAGGTTCTCCTCTTTTTTTTAATTCCTTATTTTGGTTTTAAATTTTATTTGGAGAATGTTAGTTTTAAGCAAGACATTAAAAAAAAGTTCTAAAGCTAATCTGCCTAAAAATAATAGAACTTGAATTGTTATTTGGGATAATTACCTACATCTTATATATGTCAGTTAAATAATACAAAATAAAAAAATTTTACTTAAAACTACACAAACTGTTCGCATCTTTCATAATGTAAAGGAAGAGCACTAAATAAGCACACACCCTAATAAAATAAGGTTTTTTTGTAATGCTGGTGTTCTAATATGTTGTCAAATATATGAATGAAACTGTGTTCATTTTTCTAAAAACCTTTCAATTTTGTATATTAAGTCTTATAGAAGACCAATTTAATACTTGCGACTATAATTGAAGTGGGGTAATAGAATAGTATTGTAAACCATAATTTTGGTTTATTGGGACAAAAAGTTGGAAATTTGACGGAAATATTCCAGTTTCTTGTCTATCTTCCTAGTAACAAAACTGATATGTATAAAAAATTTTACTGTGGATGTAAAAAACACCTAAATATTTAATTGAAGTTATTTATTGTAAGACACAATCCTGATTCAAGAAACACTTTTTACAGTTTTTTATTTACCCTATTATATATTATATATTATAAAATTCTTTTGAACAAATGTAGCCACACAGATTTCATTTAAAATATTTTGAAGTGCGTAACTTTGCCGCTAGGTGGCGCATTTAATATGACATCAAAGAATAGTTGCTTTCTCCAAAAAGTTGCAATACTACAATGTTGGTCTAAAATAAACTTATTGCAACCTATGTTTATGTCTTAACACATTTTGTTTGAAAATTTTTTTTGTAGTTGCTATGGTAACGACAATAGGACAAATCCTCAAAATAGCATAACTCAAGTATGGTTCAACCGAATTTAACGAGTGGTGGCTAGTTTTAAAGTGAATTTTATGGTTTTCAATATAATCATAAATAACTTATAATTTATTGCAACTGTTTGACAGTAGGGGGCGTTAATTGTAAAACTTTTATATTTGTTCGAATATCTTTAAAAAATCAAATGCAACCCTAAAGACTTTTTTGTTGGTTGTTATGGTATGCTTATTAATCAAGAAAGATAAAACCGGAGGTCGATATCTTTTTCCGTTTCTGGGTTATAGTAAAAAAACTTCAAATTCGTCGTTTGGTTCACCTATTTTTTTTTTTAATTGAAATAAAATTAGGTTATATTAAACAAAGGTCACGCGTTTACGCATAAATAACGGCTTTTCTCTGGTGTTTCCAATATAAAAAATATAATACCAAATTCTTACTGACACTAGCTGACCGTTAGGTACTGAATTTATAAAGATAGTTAATAGAGTACGGCGACCATGAGTTTTTCTTGTTTTTCATTAACAAGTAGTAAAAATGAGGCATACATGATAATGACACAAATTAAAGAAGACACAAATCGGCATCCAGCAAGTATAAAGCAATATTTATTATACGACATAAGATAAAAAAAACAACAAAAAAACACTTTATTTGTAAAATATCATCTGCAAATATTTTTTGAATACTCACTATGCCATTTTTAAAGAGTTAAAAAAGACCTTCAATTTGACATTTTGCTTAAGGCTATAACTAWAAAATAAAGWAAAAAATATGAGTCTCGGGAGTTTTAGGTGGCGAAAAATAATTATTGACCCTCAAAATGTCCACCGCTGCTGGCAAATCACCGTCTAACCTAACCTAATAAGTCGTAAAGGTCTTTTTTTTAATGTAACCGCATTTTCTAATGAAAAAAATACCTGAACCCAAAGACGGATTCGCAGTTTTTTACTATAACCAACAAACAAAGAAAGATATCGACTTCCAGTTATTTTGAAGATTTGAAACTTCTATCCTTCCTATCGTCGTTGTCATAGCAACTAGAAAAAAAATGTTCGAACAAAATTTATTAACAAATAAACATAGATTGCAATGAGTTTATTTTAGTCCAACGTTGCATTACAACTTTTTGGAGAAAGAAGCGATTCTTGGATATGTCATATTAAATGTGCCACCTGGCGGCAAAGTTACGCACTTCAAAATATTTTAAATGAAATCTGGGTGGCTACTTTTGTTTAAAAATTTTTACCTAAAGATTCTAGCACGATTAGTTTCCAAAATACAGCCGCTGTCCAGCCTTAATCGATCACCCTGTATATAAACATACTGTACTAAATACATAAAATAACTTTATATCTGGGAAAAAATTGAATTTTATAATAATAATAATATATTTGTGCTTGAAATTACATTATAAAATTATGTTGAAGCATGTCAGTTATACAGAAAGTATACATGTAGGTAAGTACAATTACCAAACAGGAGTATAACAAACAGATGCTTAAAAAATACAATACAAAAAATTAATTTAGAAAATCACTCTTGGAATAGAATGCCTCCTGTGTCCACTTTTATATAGGGAGAAAGGTACACTGCTTATATCAACATCAACCTTTTTATAGAAAAATGGTGCAAAGCAATTCAATGCAATGGGGGTCTTACTAGTTCTACAATAAGGGAAAACCAGTCGATCCCTACCAGTAGTATCGTAATTATGAAGGTCTTTATGGGCGATAAAACCACTGTCATTGTGCTTGGCCCAAAGTAGGCACCTATAAGTATCCCTATAGGGATGGCAATGTTAAAATTTGATATTCCCATAAAGCTTCCCTACATCCTTACAATACCCCAACCCTGTAATTGTGCAGACAGCTTTACACTGAAGGCCAAAAAGTGTAGAACTGTGGGTGAAATGCCCTCCTTCCTCCCAACAAGGCATAATCAATCCGGATTACTATGAAAAAGGCTGTTAAACATATTTCAGTACTTGCAGTTTTCACACAAAATTTCAGACAGGTGTTTCCAGATCAGTTTAGTGTCATAATAATAAAACACTTGTTTAATCCTAGTTCCAAACTTTTATTTTTGGCAAAGCCAAATGCCAGCATTTCAACCGCCAAGCAGCCTTCTTCGGTGGCTTAACAAGTATAACTGACTAACTCCAAGAAATCCTACACACTTTGTTGTTGTTGACATTTTTTAATGTAAAAATATGATTTTGAGTCTTATTTGGAATGAAGCTTAAACAGTTTTCGGCAAACCAATCTCCCGCTTCCTGTAAGCCTATTTCCATGTTTCTACTGGTGGTTTGAGTGTCGGTGCCTTTACTTACAAGACTTGTATCGTCATCAAAAAGTAGTGTCTGTGCTTCAGGTCTTAAACTGCAGGTTGCTGATGTAAATCAGAAATAGGGTCGGGCCTAAAACCGACCCTTGTGGAACACCATGACTTACGAATCCAGCAGTTGACATTTTCGCATTAAAGTAGACAAACCTGTTGTCGTTTGAAAAATTCGATTAAAGAACAAGTGGAGTTGGTAAAACCGAATATTCTTAATTTATTGATCAGCAGGTCATGAGAGACAATCATATGCACGGCTTAAATCGCAGAAGGTAACACCTGTCAATTCTCCGTTATCAAACCCTCTAGCAATTTTTGAAGTAAGACTCGTAGTAGTCCTTTTATTGTTATAGCTGCTTCTAAAGCCAAACAGAATTTCCAAATAAATCATGTTTCTCAGCAAAGGCCTTAATTTGTTTTTCTAGTAGCGATTCAATTATTTTACTGAAAACCGGGATCAGTAAAATGGGTCGATAATTTGACACATGATGTTGGTCACCTATTTGTGCACAGGAATGACTACATTTTAAGCACTATAATGAGATTTTTGATACATTTAACTGTAGGAACAGGATATGAAAAATGTGCTGTCTCTTAGTTCTTCATTTTATTAATTGCCTCAAAAAGATCGCTAAAAGTAATGTTATTAAAATGAAAAGGAAATCAATTAGGTAGCTTGGAAACAAGCTGATTGAGCGTATGTGCTTTGTCTCACTTGATTTATCAGATAACTCTGACGATCGTTTCGACCTAGAACGGTCATTGTCAAAGAGATAACAGCGTTATTCTTGTCTCCTTCGATGTGTCTAATCTTTTCACTTCTATCCCCCTAAATGAACTTTTAACAATCCTCAAAAATAAAATAGAGAACTGCCACCTGTCAAACACAGAAAAAAACTGAACTACTGAATATTGTGGAAATTTGCATAGATCAAAGTTATTTTACGTTCAATGACACATTCTACAAGCAAGACGATGGAGTGCCAATGGGTTCACCTTTATCTCCAGTTTTGGCCAAAATTTTCATGTCAAATTTCGAAAAAAAGCTTTTTGCAAAGAAAAATGAAATTATTAAAAATGTATTATTCTGGACTAGATATGTTGATGATATTTTTTGTATTTGGACGGGAACTGACAGGCAGTTGGATGTATTCTTAAAATTCTTAAATACAATAAATAAAAAGATTCAATTTACCCTAGAAAAAGAAAAGGATGGAGTTCTTCATTTTCAGGACTTATCAATGTTGGTAAAAAATAGTAAAATAGACTTTGAAATTTATAGAAAACCAACACAGTCAGATGTTACAATCCCGGCTTCTTCAAATCAATCGTTACAGATTAAGCATTCCGTGTCTTATAGTTTAATAAACAGAAAGTTTCGAAAAAGAATTGACGACAATTAAACAAATAGCCTTTAACAATGAATACGACACAAAAATTGTGGACCAAATACTTAAAATGCAATATAAAATTAAAATACAAAGGATGCTGTACAATGCTAACATCAATGAAAAAGAACATATTTTTGCCGCAGTAAATTATGTCAAAGGAGTTACTGCTTGTGTTAAAAATAGGCTGAATAGGTTCTGAATAAAAGCAATAGAAGTCAATAAGTGCAATTTGGGAGGTCTTCTAGTTAACAATAAGCCAAAATTCAATAAATTGAACAAAAACGGCATTTACCAAATAAAATGCATGCAGTGTGACATGATATACATAGGACAATCAGGTAGAGCTATTAAAAACAGAATTAAAGAACATGTTGCGAATATAAATTCAAACAAAAGCACAATAGGTTTTGCTGACCATTGCATAAGAAATAACCATCACTTAGATGAAAACGACGTCAAAATTTTGCATTGCGAAAGGAAAGGTGAAAAACTGAACCTTTTAGAACTTTTGGAAATTAAAAAAGCTCAGCATCAGAAAAAACATTTGGCAAATACACAAATAGAAATTCCCACGTCCAGTACACCTTTGATATTGCCGAAATTATAAAGTCGACCTTCAAACCCAGGCGAGATATTTTACAACTGTATTTTACAACCCTTGTAAAAAAGGGGATGCAAACAAAATTCTGCACATCTGAGTTTAGTATAACGCTGTTATCTCTTTGACAATGACCGTTCTAGGTCAAAACGATCGTCAGAGTTATCTGATAAATCAAGTGAGAAGCACATACGTTCAATCAGCTTGTTTGCAAGCTACCTAATTGATTCAGGATGTTTCACAATGAATGCACCTTTGAATCCATTCAACATATTGAAAAGGATATGGCGGTATTAATTTATTGTCATTTTTAATTAAACTTGGTGAGGCTTGCACAGGATACTGTCAATACTGCCCAGAAAGTAGTTATTAAATGTGTCAGGCTCAATATTTGGTGTGACTTTTTCTGATATTCTTTTAGATTTGTAATTACTTATTACATCCCAACTTCCCTTGGCAATTTTATTACTTTTCTAAATGTAAGAATCTACCATATTTTTTTAATGCTGTCGATTTTGTGCCTAAACTTTAAGTAACTTGCTTTATTGGCTTCCGATGGGTACAATTTACAGTATTCATAATAAAAATTTTAATTTTCACACATACTTTTTATTTTAGGTGAGAACCAATCCAAAACTAGACTGCAGAGGTTGTTATATTTAATTACTTTTTTGGGAAAACAGTATTTAATATTTTAAGTTAATGATAATAAAAGGTTTGCAAATTTTTTATCAATAGTGACAATTGCAGCATCAACAAAATCAAAGGTGCTGGATTCAATACTGTTGTATAGCTCCTACAGACCAGAATTTTTTATGTACATATTGGAAAGGCAACTTCTCATTTTTTGGAAAGTTTGTAACAGTAGGATTTAAAATAACTCAGAGTCCTCATACTTATTTTATTCACGCACTATACACAGTAACAAAATTATATAATTTCGAAGTCAGCTCTACTTCCTTCACATCTCGCCTTCAGCAGCTGGATCTGCAGGGACCTGAACGGTGACCTTGTCCTTTGGACTATCCATGAACTTTTGCCTGATTCCATATAGCTCATCAGATAAATGTGTGCATGGTTTTAGATGTTCTTAGGCAACTGGTGCTCTTTGACATTGATTCGGGCGATAATCTAACAAAAGTTTGTATAGGTGTTCTAGTGTGTACTGTTATCTGTTATTTTTATACATACCTGTAGTTATTTTTGGTGCTTGGTGCATACCCACACCGCGTGACTGTGTAGCCATTATTATCCATAACCTCAAACCTCAACACAGTGCTGCCACACTCCGCGGCCGAGATTCAGTAGATTAGTGTATCTAAATTAGGTAGATTTCGGTTTCGGTAGATCTAAAAACGTAMAGGTTGGGGGGGGGGGAGGCAAAGTCTTGTAATAACAATACTTCTCGGAATATAAGAATTAAGACACTTATGTACTAGCATAGAGTTGCTTGACTGCTGTAAGTTACTTACATTCTTATCTGTGCAAAGTACTACCATACCATACTCCTTAAACTATGGTACTACCCATCGAGGTGTCTGGAGTCGGTTGTTTACATTTTCAAGTGAAGTCAAGATAATAGTCACAATCAAAGGTGGAATTGGAGGAAAACAGAAACGTACAGTTGACCAGAGCAATACTCCATGCATCGTGCGATTGCCCGTCTTCACGCGTATTAGATGGTCCACTGTACTACTGGTGTTTAGAATGTTCTATATGTGTTGAGTAGTGTGGTGTAAATTTTTGGTTAAAAAGAGCTTATTGCGAGCTGTTTAAGGACAAGTCGTATAAAAAATTAATCCAGGCAATGGTGCGGATGCGTCAAGTATGCAAAAAGGTGGGCTCTAAGGAGAAAACTGTATTATTTCACCGTTGAGCATTGTTTAGGTTATGTTTATATTAGTGACACGACATCTGGCGGCAGATACATGAAATATTAAGAACAGTACTTTAATGCTAGAAAAGGGCGGGATTGTTGTGTAATAGGGCTGTTTTTGTTATATTGTATTAGCATTTTTAAACTGTGGGCAGTGAATATTATTAAGAAAAAGAGGATACATGTAAACACAAAAAGTATGTGTGATATTATATTACATTAGTAATATGCGGTTATGTGGTAAAGCGGTTATCATATAGGTTATTGCCACGAGTGTGTTTTGGTTACCATTACCAGTTCCTTTGCAATAATTAAATTGAATATACTCGTTTGCGTACCTACCTGTGTTTCATTATGCGATACAGACGAGTATATTACAATAGCAAGTACTGTTTATTTCCGCCATTTGCAAAGCCACACTGGAACCACCAACGGTCGATAAACTCTCCTATAGAGGATTACTGTTAGTGGTAGACATTTTAAAAATAAATATTTGTAGGTAGAAGAGAGCCGATGTGTTCAGAGGAAGTACTTCAGTGATGCCTAATGCGGATTTTGATTTTATGTATTTCTTTTTATTTGACAATAAATTTCATTTTCGCAGTTTCTGAATTTTTTTCCTTATATTTGTATGTGAAGAATGTCGAGTGTTTTCTCGTTAAGTGTTGATTAATGAATACTAATGCTAGAACTGTGTTGATGCTTTCATTTGGCCAATACTTTTTTCCCGCTTGTAACGAAATTAAATTAGTGTTGTACAAAAAATGTTTCTTTACAAACCAGAAGGTTATTTTAAATGTTTTAAGTGAACGAATCGCATTTTCTTTTTTGAAATTCAATTATATTGCTACTTATGCAATAGTGGTGTAAAATGTACAGTTGTTAATAATGCTTTGTTAAATAATTATTTCAAGGTGCGTTGAAATAAACTGTAGCCTCAGATTTAAATATAAGAAACATAAATACTTTATTTTTAGAAATACTTATCTAAATATATTTATAGCTTCTCTCTTGTTACGCACATGTCTTAACATCTCAGAAAATCTTACCAAACTGTTTGGTATATCAGGTTTATTTATTGTTGCTTCAGAGGTAATGTATTTTATATTTAAACATACCAAATAAATTGTTTCACTAGAAATAATGTACATAAATTTTTTTGTAGCGTATGTGTTAGTCGTAATACTCACAAAATAAATCCTTTGTCTCAGCATTTTAGATGATTTATAAAAAATAAAGCAGATCTCAATGTAATAAGTAAGTAAAATCAACATTCACAGTTAAATTAATGCTGCGATTGTGCCAGAGTTTGCACGCCATGACATTTACCTGGGTTTCCCTAATGCACGAAAAGCTTGCCTTTGACTCAAAATTTAGTTTCTATTCTAGTTATTGCGACAATTCCTTCAATGATATAACATTCCACCCTTCCTGTATAACATTGCCGCTGAAAGCTTTTTTGATTTTCAAATATATTGTTACGGTTCTTATTAAGCGTGAGCCCAGACGATTTAAAGGAAACCACAATTACTAACGAACACTACTTTTATTTACTAATTTCAATAATTAAGAAACGTATTTCTACTACACGTCGCTGTCGCGCTGACTTGATCCCTCTCTTCCTTTTTGTGCCGACACGAATCTACTAGATCGCGTTACACTGCCCCCGTCTAAAAGATCGTTCGTCTCGAACAATCTTCTACACCTCTAGATTACTTCCAGTGTACGGTGCCAGGCGATCCAGATGCACCACCTTCAGTTTTCCTTTGGGCTGCCGCTGAATCCTGTATACCACGTCGTTAATCCTCTTGATGACCGTATACGGACCCTCCCAATTGGGTATTATCACTTTTTTTTGAAAATTACGTAAAATGAATCTTGAAGTGCATATATATCGTACGCCATGTTAAAAAAAAAACAAAAAAATATTTGTAGGCAGAGAATTCCAGGTCTGAAATTCGAACCTTAGGAGTCACCGCCAAAACGCTTCTGTCCAAGGTTATTCAACCCTTGACGTCAAGTGTCACGTAAACATGCTGTTTAATGGTGTAGTATCATTCTTGTATTGGAAAAGTTTTTGTGTGGTGTTTATTGAAAGGACGGTGTAAAAGGTCGCACCAAAAAGTGATTTGTGTAGTTTTACAAGCATCTATTACTATGGAAAACAAAACAAGTGTTGTTTTGTACATGGTTACATAGACAAGGGCATGGTTATAAAAGTACTTCAGTCAGTACAGCTAACAAAATTTTTGTAACCGTTCCTCGAGATTATCAACGTATGAAAAAGTTGTTTAAGGTCCCTGTTTTTCTGTTGTGAAGATCATCTTAATTCTTACTGTAAGTTTTATTATTCTTTTTGGGGTTATAAGTATTTACCATTCAGTTTCCATTTTGTTATAGTATGAAGGGGATATGAAAAATTATATGCGTTGATAGAGGGAAACACTATAATAAAGAACGACGTTGTGCCCCATATATTCGACTGTTAGCCAGACCGGAAACGAGCCACAAGAGCCCCGAAAATAAATGGCAATTTATATTTATTCTGACCTCTAAAATAAATGTCAAGTTTAGGGTACATTTTTGATTCTTACATTTTTATGTTTACAAATAGTATGTTTCCAACAACCCACTGTGATCAAATTATCAATGCTACGTTAATTTGATAAAAAGTTCACTTATGCTGTTGCTTTTATGTTCCTCATCTCCGCCGCGTTGAACTGCTCGTCGCTGTACAAATTCCATAACAATGAAGTCATAACTCATAAGTATTTCACTTTTTCTTGGCGTACTTAAATTCGCTTGTCGCAAAATGAACGCAAACAACAAACTGATAAATTGACGGGCTGAGGCTGACGCGTGSGGCGCTGACCCCAGATGTAAACAAGCGGCCATTTACCAGACACCTGACGTCACGGCCAATATGTTCGCATTTTGGCGGTCCCTTTAAATATTCACATTTTTAATATTAAAAATACACCTTACAAATAATTTTTTCGAATTTATAAGCTGTCACAGCTGTTTTGTGGATTAGATGCTATCTATTAATATGTAAATAAACAATAAACGGCTACATCTTCTTGCCCAAAGAAAAAAAAGTTTGAAATATGTATATGTTAAATTGTATTTAAAGTTTAAGTAGCAGATATTTAAAAATTAATAATTTTGGTAAGTAAGCATGTTGGTTCGGTTCGTCGTCCGACCTAGATAAGATTCTTGCAATATAATAATGACCGCGCGCTGCTGATAAAGCAGTAATAGGTAAGCAAGTTCAAAGTGTATAGCTAAAATACGTGTGCAGTAGGCTCAACATAAATGGGCGATAAGTTAAACGAACTTTATGAGGAATTAGTCAGCATTAAGAAATATTTGTCAAAGTTGAATATTGACAGGCGTGCCAGAGAGCAAGCGAATAAACGAAAACAAGATGCAATAGAATTGTACAAGGAAGCCCAAACTTATATTAAATTAATTAATGCTAGAATTGAGAAGTCAGAGTTAGGACACGAAGAAGTAAAGTTAGCTAAGGAACTAGTTGTAGGAATAACTGATACAKATGCGTCGATATTAAATTTAACATCAGTAGTGGATCCTCCAACCCCAAAAATGGCTAAATTTGACTTGAAGACCGCGATTAGCCTTTTGCCTGTAATAGTAGACGACACTGAAGAAACAGTCCTTCAGTTGATAGAAAGCATTGAGTTATACGAACAGATGTTAGGGCCTACAGAAAAAAGATTCATTAATTAAATTTGTTTTAAAGACTAGGTTGTCTTCAGTTGCTAAACTTAAACTCGAATCGAACTATGCAACAGTCAATGATTTAATACAAGGAATTAAATCAAATCTTTTAACAAATAAGACATACCGCTCTTCAGGTCCAATTATCAAGGGCTGCACAAGGTAAAAAGTCAATTTCTGATTTCGGTACAGAGTTGGAAAAACTATTTGTAGATTTGACAATCTCACAAGCTAACGGCAATAAAGATGCTTACTCGATTTTAAAACCCATAAATGAAAAGAACGCAATAAAACGTTTTGCTGATGGATTAAATAGTACAAGACTAAGCACTATAGTAACGGCAAGAAATTTTGCTAAGTTAAAGGATGACATTCAACTAGCAGTAGATGAAGATTCTACTAGACCAACATCTTCATCTACAGGCCAACAGATTTTTTCGTTTTCACGTAACAGAGGTAGAGGTTACAACGATTCATACAGGGGAAACAACAATTTTAGAGGTAGAAGTCAAAGATACTTTTATAGCAATTCACGACGTAGAACAAATTATTCGCAAAGTCAACATGGAACTGCGTATAGACATCCAAGTCGAGATAATACGATATATCTATAGATGGAGTAAATGATGTATTATGTATACCGCCCAGATGTGAAGTTGTAAAATTTTTGAAAACAAGTATGCGAGACGAGTGTGTGATATTGGCGAATGAATTATGTGAAGGTGTTTTTATGGCGAGCAGCATTGCAAAGCCAACAAACGGTCAAATTCCTGTAAAAATTATGAATACACGAGAGCAACAAATCATTTTAAAGAACTGTGAACCAGAAATATGTAGTTTAAATGAGTATGACATATGTGAGTTTGAAAGAAATAGTATCAATAGTTCACGAGTGAAAGAGTTGTTTAAGATAATAAATTTTAATGGTTTAATTAAAGAAGAACAAGTTAGCATAGAAAATATATGTGCAAAGTATTCAGATATTTTTCACCTACCAAATGATAAGTTAACTGTAACTAATCTATATCAACAACAAATAAAGCTTAAGCAAAACGCAAATCCTATATATAAAAAACCGTATAGAACACCCCAAGTTTTGAAAGCTGAAATGGACCAACAAATTCAAGACATGTTGTCTAATGATATTATCGAACCGGCAAGTAGTCAATGGTCATCTCCAGTTTTAATAGTTCCTAAAAAACCAGACAAGTTAGGTCAAAAAAGGTGGAGACTAGTAATCGACTACAAATTATTGAATCAACAACTAGAAGACGACAAATTTCCTCTTCCTAATATCACAGAAATTCTAGATTCAGTATCAGGAGCCATATATTTTTCTCATTTAGACCTTAGTCAAGGCTATTACCAACTAAAATTAGATAAAAAAAGTAGACCTTGTACAGCTTTCTGTACAAGTCAAGGTCAATTTCAGGTCAAACGGCTGCCGATGGGTCTTAAAATTTCGCCAAGTGCATTTTCCAGATTAATGACTATTGCTATGACAGGTCTTAATTATGATAAATGTTTTGTTTATTTAGACGATTTAATAGTATTTGGAAGAAATTTAGACGATCATAATACAAACCTAATAAAGATTTTTGCTAGATTAAGAAAGATGAATTTAAAATTAAACCCCGCTAAATGTGAATTTCTGAAAAAACAATTATTATATTTAGGTCACATAATATCACCGGAAGGAATATCCCCAGATCCAAGTAAAATAGAAGTTTTGAAAAAGTATCCAGTACCTAAAAGTACGGATGAAGTAAAAAGATTTGTAGCTTTCGCTAATTACTATCGAAAATACATACCAAACTTTGCAGAAATTGCACTACCATTAAATAAATTAACAAGAAAATCGGTAACTTTTAATTGGACAAACGAATGTGAAAATTCGTTTGAAGCTCTTAAAAATTTACTTATTAGTCCTCTAGTTTTAGGTTATCTTAATTTTTCCGAAGATAATGAGTTCATTTTACAATGTGATGCATCAGGTATAGCTGTAGGAGCAGTTTTATGTAACAATAATAATCGTCCAGTAGCTTTCGCTAGTAGAGCTGAATTATCCAACAATTGCAAAATTACTTTTAGCTATAGTATTTGGTGTTGAACATTTTCGACCATATCTTTTTGGCAGACGATTCAAAATTTTGACTGATCACAAACCACTAGTGTATTTATTTAATCACAATTATCCTTCTAGTAGATTGACAAAGTTTAGATTATGTTTAGAGGAATAAAATCAAATCTTTTTGATGCAGATGCACTTTCCAGAATAACAATTACATCAGATGAATTAAAAGAATTACAAAACAATATAACCTGTGCATTAACGCGCGCGCAAGCTAAAAGAGTACAGGAAGACAACAAAGGGATTGAGAATCACAAAAATGGGAATTTGATAAGCGATTCGCCTGATCAACCAAAAGCTGTTGAACTTCTTAAAAAACCGGAAAATTGCGTAGAGTTAATTGAAATTGAAAAGAAAGAAATTGAAAATATGAAAAAGATAGAATCGATTCTTATGTCAAAGAAAGGATGCTTAATGTTTGTACCTTCATTAAATAAAATATTTATACATCCGGATGCTCGATCAACAATTACTCCAGAGGTATTGTTGAGAGATTTGGAAGAAATGTGTAAAAAAATTAAAATTCGCGAACTATATATAATTAGAAAAGAAGGTAATGCATCATTTATTGAAAAGCTAGCTAAAGAGATTGGAAAAAATACGAATTGGTCTGGGCCCCACTAAACGAGTAGTCTTAAACGATTTTCATTTGCTTCCAACTGGTGGACACGCAGGTATCCATCGTATGACAACTAATATCAAAAAGTATTATTTTTGGCCAAACCTGATAAGCGATGTGACTGCAATTGTTAAACGATGTGATAAATGTCAAAGAAATAAACATTGTCTGATGCGAAAAGAACCTATGACAATTACTACAACCGCTACAACAGCGTTTCAAAAATTATTTCTAGATGTTGTTGGACCGATTGATAGAGATGATGATGGTTATCAATATATCCTTACGCTCCAATGTGAGTTATCCAAATATATTGAAGCATATCCTTTAAAATTTAAAGACACAGTAAATGTTGCAAGGGCTTTTGTTAATAATTTTATCCTAAGATACGGCTGTCCGTCAGAAATAGCGACTGATAAAGGAACAGAATTCATGTCTTCTACTATGGCTGAAGTGTGTAAGTTACTAAATATTACAAAATTGAATTCAACCGCGTACCATCATGAAAGTATTGGTGCACTTGAAAACACTCGTAAGCACCTCGCAGCATTTTTAAGAAATGTAACTGAAAATAGTTCATTTAATTGGAGTTCGTGGATTCCTTATTGGTCTTTTTCCTTCAATACAACTGTACATACAGAAACTAAGTATACGTCATATGAATTAGTATTTGGTAAAGTATGTACTATTCCTTCTAATGTTTCAGGAACTAGTGTTGATCCATTATATAAGTAATTATCCATTAGAATTAAAATTTAGATTACAAATGGCGCAAGAAGATGGTCGTAAAAACTTAATTAAGTGTAAAGAAGTGCGAAAAGTGAAACACGATGCAAAGAACGTGCAACTAGTGAAATATAAACAAGGTGACTTAGTATTAATAAAAAGTGAAACCGGTAATAAACTGAGTACGGTGTTCGAAGGACCTTATGAAGTAATTAAAGATTGTAGTCCTAATGTGAGAGTGTTAAAAATAAGAAAGAAACGTTAATTCATAAAAATAGAATTAAAATGTACCACAAATGATTAATTAAGTTAAGCTAGGGAATCTTAGTCCATCCAAAAAAAAATTAATCACTGTCCGAGATAAATTTTTTTTCTTCTGCAAGGGAGGTGTAGTGTAAGCATGTAACGTAGATTAAGAGTAGGGATAAGTAGGTTAGTCGTAAGTTATAAATGCGGGTACTTAGCGCAAAGTGCGAGACCATAATGAGTTACTGTAAGTGTGTAGCAATATAAGCCAAGGAAAATTTAAGCGTTTTCTTTTGGGAACCTGCCATCATCACAGAGGTCTCCGACCCTGAATCCCGACGAATTCGCCCTGAGGTCGTACCGAGTCTTCATCCGATCACTCGCTAATTTAATGCTGCCTCTTGTCAGATCATGGACATCGTATAGGGCCTCTTGAAGTTCATCCACGTAATTCTGCACATCCTTTCGTTCTCGTTCAGGCGTTCCGAAGGCGAGATCACATGGCAGCCGTAGTTCCCGACCAAACAKAATTTTAGCTGGAGTTTGGTTKGTTGATTCGTGTACCGCCGCTCTATACGCCAACGAAAACAAAGATAAATGACGGTCCCAATCTTTCTGATGCTGGTCAACTACTTTGGATAAATGCTTTTCCATGGTTTGATTAAACCGTTCGGCCATTCCATCCGACTGAGGATGCAGAGGTGTCGTTCTCGTTTTTCGTATCCCCAAGAGCTCGCATACGCCTTTGAACACCACCGATTCAAAATTTCTTCCCTGATCCGAATGCATTTCCAGTGGAAGTCCATAACGACAGATCCAATTTTCTACCAGCGCTCGGGCAACGGTTACTGCTTCCTGGTTGGGTAGGGCATATACCTCTGGCCACTTGGTGAAATAATCGATTACTACCATGATGTATTTGTTCGTTCCCTGAGTTAATCGGAAACTGTCCCGCAATGTCGAAGGCAATCCTTTCAAATGGCGCACCGGCATTGTATTGCTACATGGTCCCTCGACTTCGTGTTTTAGGGCCTTTACTGGCAGCACAAGTTTCACATCTCCGACACCAGGCCTCAACATCGCCCCGACTGTGCGCTCAATAGAAGCGTTCTCGTACCTTCCCTAAAGTTTTATTCACGCCTATCGGTCAACTTATCAAGAGGTTTGGCAATGTCAGCAAATCCTATGACAAATCTTCGGTAATATGTGCAAAGGCCCAAGAAGCTTCTAAGTTCACGCTTGTCTCTCGGCTGGGGCCACTCGCACGGCGACAATCTTCTCCGAATCGGTTTCAATTCCATTGGGTGAAACCACATGTCCCAAAAATTTTACTTCCTTTTGGAACAGATGGCACTTCTTGGGATTAAGCTGGAGATGTGAGTTTCTTGGGCGTCTGAAGATTTCTTTTAAATTCTGCAGATGTTCGTCAAAAGTTCTACCGACGACCATGACGTCATCGAGGTATACTAAGCAGGTTTTCCAGGTTAAGCCATGGAGGACTAGTTCCATCAATCTCTCAAATGTCGCCGGAGCATTATACAAGCCAAAAGGCATGACATTGAACTGGTACAGACCGTTTCCAGTAGAAAATGCTGTCTTCTCCTTATCTTCAGAGTGAATCCCAACCTGCCAATACCCACTCTTCAAATCCAGGGAAGAAAACCACTGAAATCCGGCGAGCATGCTGAGAGTGTCGTCGATACGTGGCAACGGGTAGCTGTCTTTCTTGGTCACGTCGTTCAGACGCCGGTAATCAACGCAGAAGCGTGTAGATCCATCTTTCTTTGTCACCAAGACCACCGGTGAAGACCAAGGGCTTGAAGAGTCTGATGATCCCATCTTCTTTCATCTTCTCGACCAATTTCGTCACCTCTTCTTGTTTTGTGAATGGAAGTCTTCTCGGTGGCTGTCTTATCGGTTTGACATCGCCGGTGTTGATGCGATGCTGCACGATGTCTGTTCTGCCCGTGATCTTGTCGCTGATAGCAAAAGTCCTGCTTTCATCACGAACAAACATTAGGGCCTTTTGTAATTGATCGCCTTCGAGGTGTTTCCAATCATCCCGGAAGAATCCCTCTACTTCACTGTCCTGACTCCTAAGTTCTTCTTTGCTCACAGGTCTCTTCCTCATGAAACTCTTCTTCGCAACGAACAACTTGTAGTGCATAGTGATATCGCCCGATGTGATGTCCCTTCTTCAACGTGACTTGATTTTCACACAAATTAGCCACACGGATAGAAATTCGCCTAACCCCGGCCTCGGCGAGTGCGCGTGCTACCATAACCGGGGGTTCTTTTCTCATGTCTAGGTTACTTGTCAAATCCGGTTCAACAATTCCAGTCCGGTGTCCCCCAGGATCTTTCTCTAATTCGGCTAGCACGATCTTTTCAGAATTCCTGGGTATACGGACTGTTTCTGAGATGATAACCCTGATGTCATCGACAGAACCAGAAGCAGAATGCAAGGACAATTCCTCATTTCCAATACGTAGCATACGGTTGCTGACATCCAGTACGAATCCACACCTTTTCATGAAGTCAAGACCTAAGATGAATTCATCCACAATAYCCGCTACGACGATCTTGTGGACAACCTCAAACCTTCCCAATTTCAGCCTGGCTTCTACTAGCCCATGTACTCGTGCTGTTTCTCCCGTTGCTGTCTTCAGGACCAAGTCATATCCTACTAATTGAAAGTTCCTTGTTGATTTCAGTATATCTGGCCTCACGATTGATAGGGTGGCTCCGGTGTCGATGGTTATAGTACAGATCGTTCCGTTGACGACTCCATCTATTAATAGACTGTCATTTTTCTTGCCGAGTCGTGAGACAGAAATGATCCTAGGGGCTTTCAGGGGATCAGCTAGCGTGCGCACCGAAGTGCTAGCTGATCTTAGTTTTCCGACGTTCTTGAAGTTGAGGGGCCAGAAAACTCCACGGGATTCCTGCGCGTCGGCCCCGGTCGGCTCTACTAGATCGCGTTACAATATACAGTTTACGCTGTCTGGATACTTCGAAATAACACTTCGTACCTCAATTTTATTTCGCTCCGTTTCAAGCGAACTTGAAGCGAATATGGCAATTGATTTGAATTTTCAAAACGGATGTCAGCTTTTACGAAATTTGAGAAATACTGTGAAAAAAATACCTCAAAAGCCTTATCAATAAAATTGGGTTGACGTTATATATTTTACGCGCGCGACATTCGGATTCCGGTGAGTCGGCCTTGTGCTGCAACAAATACGCTGTTGCCATAGTAAATTGCCGTAGTAAATGGCAACATCGCATTTGTTGTAGCACAAGGCCGACTCGCCGGGATCCGCGCGTAAGATATATAACGTCAAACCTACTTTATTGATGGGCTTTCGAGGAATTTTTTTCAGAGTATTTCTCAAATTTCGTAAAAGCTGACATCCGTTTTGAAAATGCAAATCAATTGCCATATTCGCTTCAAGTTTGCTTGAATCGGAGCGATATAAAATTGAGGTACGTAGTGTTATTTCGAAGTATCTAGACTGTATATTTTTAAACAATATAAACTGGTCCATTTTTCTCTAAGTGGATATATGTAGTAATGTTTACTTCTATAATAAACCTTCACGAAGTCTATCAAATCCACTATATTCAATAAATAGGCAAAGCGCTTTCAGCTATAATTAGCCATCATCAGTGCCTCATAATGTATACAGGAATACAAAAGAATTTATAAAACTGACATTGTCAAAATCGAAATAAGCAATCTTGAATTCAAACAAAAAAGTAGCCTGTATGTCAAAAGCACAAACATGAAGTCAATGTTCAAATAACGAATTTAGAATAGGACAAATAAAATTACAAAAATCATTTCGAATTGTAAAATTAACGTTATCTACAATTTTGTACATTTCAAGGATTTCTAGAAAATTTAATTTGGAGGATTTATTACAAACATGTAAAGAATTTAAATTATTTAAAGAGGCAGTATGTTTAAATGACAATAAATGATTTGCTAACGAAGAAATTGTATTAACTATATCAATAGTTTTACATTTTTCATATTGTTTTAAGTGTTCATTGCCTCTAATTGAAAAAGATCTTCCTGTTTGACCAATATAAACAGAATTACAATCGTTACAAGAAAAACTATAAACTGCCGAATGATTCAAAACTGGAATTTTGTCTTTATTGCGAATAAAACGAGAAAACTGCCTACCGTAGAAAATATAACACTTATTCCATGAGAGGAAAACACTTTAGATAAACTAAGTGAGACTGGACCAACAAACCTAAGAGGATATCAAATTTTGGCTTCTTCAACATAAATGGTGTTAAAAGAAAACAAACTTAAATTTTGTAAAATATATAAGTATAATTTTTGTAATGATTTGGAAAGTTATTATTAAAAGCAGTTTGAAGAATTACACCTAGTTCATTTTCAAAAGCGTTTAAAGAAAGAGGTAATTTAAAACGTCTGTTAAAAAGAGAATGAAATACGGATATTTTGGGTGTATAACGGTGAAAAGAAAAGTACTTAATAATGTTATCGGTGCATGTGGGTTTATTAAAAATTTCGAAAGATAGGTAAAGACAAGACTGATTTCGTATAATTAATAAATGTAAAAATAGAATTTGAATATTAATTTCTATTTCCTAACTAAAATTTATAGAATCATGAAGAGAATTAATAAATGTAAGAAAATGTTTTAAGTCATTGTAAAAAGGCACAAACCATCATCTATAACGATACCAAAATTTAATATGGGAAGAAAAGGAACTCCTTGCTAAACCGGAATTTTTTATGAAATATTTATTATCCAAACATAAACAAATTTGATTTAAGACAAATTCTGTTAAAGAAACCAAATTCTTTTTGTGAAACACAGGTAAGTTACAATTTAACTGCAGATTATTTAATATTTTAAGACAGTCTTTTGGAGGTATCGAAGGAAATAAATTATTGACATCGAAAAAAAACAAGGAGAGTTCTGGGGAATTTCGAAATTCTTAAGATTATTGGTCAAGTCAATTGAATTTGACTTACTTATTACGTTGTGATCTGCTTTATTTTTATAAATCAAATAAAATACTGAGACAAAGGATTTATTTTATGAGCATTACAACGACCACATTACGTTATAAAAGAAATTTTATGTACTTACATTATTTCCTGTAAAATACATATTCTCTRAAGTAACAATAAATAAACCTGATACGCCAAACAGTTTGGTAAGATTTCCTGAGATGTTAAGACATGTACGTAACAAGAGAGAAGCTATAAATATATTTAGATAAGTATTTCTAAAAATAAAGTATTTAGCATTTCTTATATTTAAATCTGAGGCTACAGTTTATTTGAATGTACCTTGAAAGTATTTAACAAAGCATTATTAACAATTGACACGACACTAATTATTGCATAAGTAGCAATATAGTTGATTCTCAAAAAAAGAAAATGCGATTCGTTCACTTAAAACACTTATAATAACCTTCTGTTTTGTAGGTACTTGCTGACATCATGGATGTATAAAAGAGGGGATCCAGCTTTTCATATGCTAAACTGATGCCAGCATGTGATCACAGTCTAAGCGTTTATTTGTAGAAAACATTGGATCTTCCAGTTGACCAGTTGTGTATGTCCAATGACTAAGCTTTAGGTTCACGGTCACACACCATTTGGGCGTTTGCGTGTTTGCTTTTATTTGGTTTTATTATGTGCAAGACGCAGAGAATGAATTCCATATGATTGTTAACTAACGGTAGCAGTGATAAGATGATCATGCAATGTCAAATGTGCAGAAAGATTGATATACGTTAACTCAATGTTTCATTTCACATGTATGTAACACCCAAGTAGTATTTAAGGTTAAGATTAATAGGCGTGCGATATTTAAATTGCTTATTATGCCGATATTTTACCACACTACTATTGAAAGATGAATTGTTTACTAGTGTATAACAAAAATGAGTTTTATATGTGTGCATAAATCATATTCATACAATATTTTTTTCCTATCTATTATTTTTAGGTTTCCGAAGCATACTGAAGAATGCAAATTACGACACGCCAATGCTGCGGGTGGAAAACAAAGTTTGTTATTGCGCTAACTTCACGCCATTCAGATGTTGGTTTCACAACAATGCGCTTTCTGTCAGTGAGATGCGGTATCCCCTCTTTTATACATCCATGGTCGATATGAACAATCTTAAATTTTTCAGATATACACATCTGCATCGAGCACACCTTCAAATCAACAACAATTTTATATGGCACTCCACCGTTTATTGAATTGTAATAAGGACCCGGTCAATGATCATTACCTTTCATTAATTTAAATTTAATGCATTCAAAAGCAATTAAATTTTCGTCCAAGTTTGAATGTAACAGAATCGCTAATATAAAGTATACTTGTTTCGTCAGACTTCTAGGTAGTTGTAGTTAAATGACACAAAAATAGCAGCTGATGCAGTATCTTCTGAAATTGACAAAAGAATGATTGGCTTTTTGGTAGTGCTTCACAGACTTTCTCAAAGCACGAAGTGGAAAGTTGTAAATTCAGCACTGAGTAGATTATAAAGCAAATATATATTATTATTCATCCGCAGTTTTGGTTTTGACTCGAAGATTTCATTAGCGATTATATTAAAATTTGTAGCGACCATTTGCCAGTAACAGCCTATCTAGAATCCAAATTATAGGTCTGAACACTGCACTGGTGCAAAGAGTACATCATGTATCAATCCATTCATATAAACAGAATCGGCCTTGTGAGCGCTGTTGCCAAATTGATGTGGCCGCGGCCTTCTTAAAGGTGGCCATGCCCCTACCCACGGACTATCTCTCTGTGGATATCCTACTCCCTGTATTCATTTGTATATATGTACCTGTAGAATAGCCAAGCGTATCTKACGGGAATAAAAAAATACTATTACCCAGTAATAATTTTAAACTGTTGGGTATATAAACGACATTAGGTCACCTTTATATGCAATGCACATATATTATATTGAATCTGTAAAAAGAAACATTATTGTGGTACATTTCGTTTAAAACATCCCGAAAGGGGATGTCACAATCATATGCTGTTAAGGACATTTAATATTAATTTTTTGGAAACCAGGAGAATTACTTAAGTATCACATTTTTACATAAGTTAGTGAACAATAAGATTGATTGTATTAGTCTTCTTAATAGGATAGTTTTCATGGTTCCTAGAATTAACTCACGGTATTTTTCGACTTTTTACTGTAGCAATTGCAATACGAATGTTCTTTTAAAATCACCTTTATATCTTATGAGTAGCAATTTTAACAAAATTAACAGTAGTTGTGATATCCAATATCATTCATTTAATTATATTAAAAATCAAATACTTAATTTTTTTGGTGTTTAGGCAAAATTTAAGGTTTCTTTTTTTCCTTTTCTTATTTTATTATTAGTATTAGGATTATTATGTTTATATTACGTATAGGTTTATATTAAGTTTATATCCTAATTAGTTTATTTTCGGTAATATATTATTATTATTAATATTATTATTAGTAAGTATGTGCTGTTTGAAGTCTTATTTTTGTTGTATTTTTAGAAGATCCGGTCAGCAATGGTATTGCTCTTGGCCGACAGACTCGTGTACTGAAACTAATGGTAAGCATAGTATTATTATATTCATTATTGAAAATATATTTTTGGGGTATTTGTTGAAGATGCAGCCACCACAAGTATTCCTGATAGAAACCAGACTTCTCCGACTCCGACTAGTCCAAATGAAGAAAGCATTGTAGTTGGTGTGCCTGATGAACAAATATTTTTGGACCAGCCTTGTTTAGCTTGTTAAAATTTATTATTTTATTTTTATATTTTATATTTATTATTTCATACCATTTCATTTGATTTTTGTTTTATATGTTAAGCCATATTTTATTAAGGAATATAACAGGGGTCTAAAAGCAGAGTTTCATTTAGTGCATTCTCTAGATTATTTAAGGTGTCTTTAGCTTTTCAAGTAACTTATTTCAAGGGTGATAGATGGCACTCATATTTGGTGGAAAATAGTGTTCCTGTCATGTCAGATCGATGGTTCCTGTATATATGTAGATAGTACCATTACTTATGTTACCTAGTAAGTGAAGACAATATGGTTTCCGCTGCTGCAGCGAAATGAGGTGAGGTTATTATTTTTCCAGGTTATTGCGTTCCCAACTGTAAGAAGCGATCAGAGACTGGTTTTAGATTATTTGGTTTGCGAAAGTCATGACTGAAGAATAGCATGTTTTCTGTTTAAAAAAGGAGTGATTAGGCACTTAGAGCTGCTACTTGTGAAGTTAGGTCTAAATGTTACATTATGAATTTCTACAGTGTAAGTAGTAAACTTCCCTTCAATTTTTTGGAGACAATATGGCGGTAATGATGCTATACATGAACAATACAGTGACTTTATAACAATATTGTGGACATATAGTGGTCAACGTTTCTACTGATTGAGTACCAGATCCGCCATGTTTTAACCAAAACAGTAGAGACGGCAAAATCACTCTTTTTTTTTCCTTTTTCCGTTTTTTGTGGAATCAGTTCGTGCGAGTTGGTTGCGGTGCAGACAACACAGCATAGACATGCATTTTATCTTAAGGTTTTTAATACAATTTCTTATTAGGTAACTAGATAGATAATTTATTAGCATTTTTATATCATTCCAATATGTACCTTTAGGATATACATAATTAACTGAATAAATTAAAAGTACTAATTTTGTTTTCATTAACATTTTGCTTACTAAAAATAATTATACTTAAACAGAAATTCCCAAGAGTCTGAATACGAATTCATACTGCACTAGTGTAATCATATGATACATTAGGTGTCATTGTTACACGTAATTTTACTATGTAGCCGACTTAGATAAAATAAATTTTGATGTAAATATAGCAACCATTTCATTGGCAAAGATGTTCATTACTTGCATGTTACTTTTGCACATAAATATGACACAAATATGTTTCTAAACCTAAACAAATAACTTTTACACATTACTTTAAAGAGTCTGTGTCAAATCTATTCTAAATACACACTTTTAAACTTGATTGTGTTAAAAGACCAGACTAGAATCATTCAAGATGTGCAAGTAAAATTACACTTTTCAGAAATTTATATATTTGACAGTTTAGTGTAATTACATATTGGCACTATGGATTATTACTTGAACCTGAGTTGTAAGTATTTTCAAATCTTAAAAAATATTTAAAATACTAATACTTAGTTCTTTTCACAGTTCATTCTCTTTTGATAGAGCTTCACATTATCGTTTTAGTACATCTTCATTTAAGTCAAATCTACAGTGCCGATGTCAGTAATAGAAACGAATATCAAAGAAGGATAATGCTTAATTAAAACGGTTGTTAGATCTTTCCTCTTTTTTTTACTTCTGCTCTTATGTCTTATTCGTGTGTTAGCTTGATTTTCTTTCTTTCTTCAACAAACAGGGTACAACTAAAAACGATATATGTACAATAAGTATATATAAATATTAATAATAACAGATCTTCCGTTTTTTAACAAATGTCTCCGCTTTGTCCTCATAACTTTAGCCTGAATGTCTTCTTCAAAATCTTCTTATTCATTCTTTTTGAAGTAATACTTACTTCACTTACGAGAAGCTATTTTTGCAAATAGCTGAGCTACATTTTCATCCCTAGCATCTGAAATAAGGCAATATTATATTTTGAGCAAGTTACAGCAAGGAATAGGTCGGATCCTCTTTTTTAAATTAAGTATTGTTTCGTTGGAGCTTCGCTAAATTCTTTGTTAAACACTCGATATGACGAAATTTATGTGTCTTAGAGCAGCCAGACAGTTATATTACAATAAATATTGTTATTATACGGTATTTTTATATTAATGTTAAATTAAATGGTTGGTATTTGCAGTTTGCGGTCAGTGTAGTGAATCTTCAAGAAAAGCAAATTTTATACATAAAAATGAAAATGGTTTGAACTTATATCATCGATCCATTTTTTTATTACGGAAACTTATCATTGAGTCCGCAGTAATACAGATGGTGGAAAATTTTAGAAGTACTTGATAGCCTCTCGAATGCTTCACTGGTTTACTTACTTGCTTTACTTAGTTAAAGTAAGAGAGCCGGATTCCGAAGCGGTCCATTTCAGCAGTAACATATAGTTATAAGACTTGCCACTAAGACTGTCAGTGCAACAAAATAGGAAATAGAGGTTTTTCATCTTCAATCAGTGAACTTACTCATAAGTAGACTTTATTTGTCGCTATTACAACAGGGGTAACAAGAAAAGCACAGTACAGCAGTCTTAATAATTGACTCGGACAACGAATATCTCCGATTGGACACATCAGCGAATTCTCGACTACATACCGAGGTGAAATAAAGTTAGAGGATCGCCTAGCACATGCTTTAATCAAACTCACATCTGCTGGCCTCATTTATTGTAGCCTTTTCACATTGAAACCTCCATAACTGGCATTTGTCTAAGTGAGAGCGTCTAGATAATATAAGTGGTTTTCAAATGAAGTGTAACGACATAGTCTGGTCCGGAAGTATGACACTATTTTGGATTTTGAGAAAAACTATTAACAGAGGCCAATTTTCGATAAACCACATATAATGCAAACCTATCCTAAATTTGATCTTTTGTAGATAACTTTCAAACAAGCCATGCAGTGAGATGTAGATTCTGGTGCTTATTTCTATAAGGTTACTGATGAGAGATATTTACTAATTCAAACAGAAATAATACAAAATTTGCTTGGACGATCAGTTTCAGAATTTTCATATTTATACACTTTTTCTTTTTATAACAAACATCTTTAGCAGTTTTTAAAAAATGGTTCCCTCTACTGCATTCCACTTTTGAAATTGGTTTTATTAAACTTTAAAAAGATACATCATGTTACAACCATGATGCTTAGAACTAGTAATACATGTAAGTACAATAACTGTATATAATACACCTCATAGATGCTGACGCTGTTCTTAAAAGCTATACTTAATTAGCACACACTCTGTTAGCAATGGCATCATCTGCCTTTACTTTAAATATTCGGTAGTTATCTTGACTACCATCTAAACCTTGGTACAGGAAGACGGGCATTCTATCTGAGAGGATCCACAAGTTTCTTTCATCATCCAGCTGAAACAGAGAGGTAGTTAGACATAATAATTAGGCGAATGAATAAGTTAATTATTAGATGTAATATACGCAAAAAAGATGTCTTGTCATTAAAAATATCATAAAAGCAATTTTCTTTTGTCTTTTGGCCTTTTATTTTTTGTTGGATTACAGTTCTGACCTACCTCAACTTGTCAAAATTCTTCATTTCAAAAGTGGTAATATTCGCTTCTCCATATCTGTCATAGAAATTTTAATTTGATTTTACTATATTTATGTGCTCAAACAAAAAGTTGTTATTGCACTATGTAAGCCTTATTTTACTGTTGCCTACCATCATTGCTTTACATTATGTGGTATCTTATCAGATCATTATCAGGTAGTGTTTAAGTCGTCATCATACAATCACTGCAAAATCCTGTAAAGAATTTTTCATCTTTGTATACTTTAATGATGAGTTAAACGATTCATATACATCAGTTTTAAAATTTTGCGCCTGACTGAAAATTGCAAGTGTAGTTTCTCAGTAATTGGATAACCACCACTTTTTGAATATGTTGCCTCCAGATTTCATTTTGCTGAGTAATTTTTGTAATACACAATTTGAACATACTTTTCTTTCTGCCTGGTGATCTGACATGAAAGTGGAACGACAAATTCATGAGGCAGTGTCGATAGTAAAATATTAATCTTGCGGAAATTTTTATTGCTGCATAGTAATCAGTTTAAATGTGCTTATTTTGTTTAAAACGAAACTTTTCAAGAAATTATTCCTCTAATTCTAGAGTTAGGAGTTATTTACATAATCAAATATACATATTTTTTCTTATCTGTTATCTTTTAATACGTTTATTTAAAAATTGATATGAAAGTGAGTAATTTTATGCAGTAAATTTTTTCATGTATCTGCTTAGACTGAATAACACTAACTACAGTCATAATAACCAATGATTGCTATATTTTAACACGAACCTTACCTATACTTTTGATAATTAATTATATATAAACTGTAGCAATACTTCTACAGATAGGAACGTATTAAAGTAATATGATTTTTATTTTTTTTAATTGCTGTCACTTAAAGAAAACTGGCAACAAGGGCGGACGCCGCAATAATTATTTGATGAACGTCAAATGTATATGCAGACGCTCTAAAATTGATTAAATGTACGCAAAATGTATATCGGTGACGCTCTTGGACTGGAAAGTGTAAGGACGCCGCAACATCGACCGAGTGTCTGGTACAAAGACTATTTTGTGTGGCCTAGCGACCTCTTACGTTCCTACAGTCACCCAGATTCACAAAATTGAATGTATATTAGTCTAGCTCGTCCGGGGGCGGAGTTATTTCGGGCGGACGCTCTATGGTTTTCTGTAAGGACGCTCTAAAGATAGTAGGATGTAAATATATATATATATATATATATATATATATATATATATATATATATATATATATATTATATATTATATTATATTATATTATATTATATTATATATATTTATATTTATATATATATATATATTTAAAATAATGCAATATAATATACAATTACACTTTTCTGGAAAATAGAATTGCATATTCTGCTGAAAAAGTGAAAGCGAAAAAGGGTAAACACATGTTAAATATGAATTTGAAAAAGCAAGCAACAAAAAAATTCAAAGACAATACTAACTTGTATGAGTTAAATAGTAAATTTTCAGTATTTCCAGGGTATTTTTCTTTCTCAGTTGTCGATTCATGTGCGGAAATAAAAAATAGATTATTTCTCAGTACCAGCAGAACCACTGTTATAGTTCGGCACCACATTGGTAATACTTTATCATTTTAATTATTTTGCAAAACTTGGAAACACATATTACACCGAATGCATGCTACTGGCGGGCTCTATCACACCATATTCCATCTCTTCCACACTGACTATGAATCTGGACTGTAGTTGTATGTTAGGAAGTTAGGAAGCTAGGAAGTGTAATGCACGGTAGCGTGACTGTAATCACGACTACCACCAGTGGACCGCGCTCCGCGCCATTTGTACAGTTCCTAAATAAACAGCTTATAGCATGGTCGTTTGTTCTGGTGTTCTCCTAAAAGAATTCAAGAAATGCAATTTATTGCATCGTGCAGGTCAGTGTCCAGCCTATGGAAAAATCTGTCATTTGTCGCAAAATGAACCATTTTGCTGCTTGTTGCAGATTTAATAAATCTGTGAATACTATTGATGCAAATAATAGTTCTTTGTCTGAAAGTAATGAGAACAATGAATCTATGTCCTATGTATTGGGAGCATTAGAGTCTAATAAAATGGAATTGGAGTGGTTTAAAAATGTACAAGTTTTGTGTAATAACAAAACAATGAAATGTAAATTAGACACTGGTGCTCACCTCAATGTATTGCCAAAAACTGTATTTGATGAACTTAAATTACAAAAAGATTTAATTGGTAAATGTAACATAAGGCTCAGAAATTATGAAGGCACACCATTGCAGGTATTGGGCTCAATTAGCTTGTCTGTTAAAGTTGATGACCAAATTACAGAATTAACGTTCGTAGTAGTTCAGACGAAGGGCAATTCAGCTCCGATACTGGGTATGTCTGCCATACAGAAGTTACAACTAGTAGAAAGAAAAGTTGGTACGGTAGAAGAAATTCGATTACAAAATCATGAAGCATTAATTAAATCATATTCTGAATTATTTGGTGGTATTGGATGTATCAAAATTGATCCAATTGAAATCAAGCTTAAACCAAATTATGAGTCCTGTGTAGTCCCTTGTCGCAAAGTCCCATTCGAGTTAAAAAATAAATTAAAACTATAGCTAGCACGTATGGAGGAAGACGGAGTTGTTAGTAAGATAACAAAGGTAACAGAATTTGTTAATCCGATAATATTAGTAAAAAAGCCTGACAATAATATAAGAATTTGTCTAGATCCACAGAAATTGAATCAAGCTATCTTACGCGAAAGGTATGAGTTGCCGACTTTTGAAGAAATCACAAGCGATTTAGCAGGTGCGAAGTGTTTTTCTGTTATAGATTCATATAAAGGATTTTGGCAGATACCACTATCAGAGCAGTCTGCTCAACTGACTACATTTTCTACACCATTTGGGAGATATTATTTTAAGAGGTTGCCATACGGTTTATCATTATCCCCAGAAATATTTCATAGAATATTTACGAATATTTTCGCGAATATTCCGAATATTAAAATATATCTTGATGATATAATAGTGTATACAAAGTCACGGCAAGAACATGAGGAAGTACTGATTAAGGTGTTTGAAAGAGCAAGAGAATTTGGAGTAAAATTTAATAAGAACAAGTGTAAATTTTATCTAAATGAAGTTAAATATATCGGGCATATTATTAGTTGTGACGGTGTCAAGTTAGATCCGGGTAAAGTGGAGGCGATAAAACGTTTTCCACCCCCAGTAAATACCAAAGAATTGAGTCGTTTTCTAGGAATGGTGACATATGTTTCTCGTTTTATACCAAACCTATCTAACGAAACAGCTAATTTACGTCAACTCAATAAAAAGAATACAGAGTGGTTGTGGACTGATTCTCATGAGAGAGAATTTAATAAACTAAAGCAAATGTTAATGAATGCGCCGGTATTGCAATTTTATGATGAGAAAGTCCCAGTTGTGTTGTCCGTAGATAGCTCAAAAGACGGAATGGGAGCAGTTTTGCTACAAAATAATGCTCCAGTTGCCTATGCATCCAAATCATTGACAGATACACAGAAACGCTATGCTCAAATAGAAAAAAAAATGTTGGCAATTGTGTTCGGGTGCAAACGTTTTCACCAGTACTTCTTTGGAAAATACTTTTTGGTAGAGTCAGACCATAAACCACTTGAGAGCATATTTAAAAAACCCCTTGATAAGTGTCCTCTGAGATTACAAAGGTTGCGTATTACCTTACAGCAATATACTTTTACTGTTAAGTATAAGTCCGGTACTCAGATGTACATTGCAGATGCATTATCCCGTGCTAGTTATGAAAATACAGATTTTGATGTCATAGAAGCAGATTTAGATGCACAGGTCAGTATGATTCGAACTACAAAAATTGCTAGTGAAACAAAACTGAATGAAATCAAAAAAGCCACGGTTGTAGATGAAGAACTACAACTGATTAAAAAATATGTATTAAATGCATGGCCTGTACATAAAAATCAGCTTCATAATTTAGCAAAACCTTTCTGGAAGGTACGCGAAGATTTAGTCATCATAGACGACATCATTTATAAAGGAAACCAAATTGTAATACCCGAGGTAATGAGGGAAGAAATTTTGAATAAATTACATTATCATCATATGGGGATAGAAAAAACAAAGTTGAGAGCTTTAAGTAGTGTGTATTGGCCTTTCATCAATAATCACATTGAATCTTTAATTTTAAATTGTGTCACGTGTCAATCATATCAAAATTCTCAACAAAAGGAGACAATTATCAATCGTGGATTACCTATAAGACCATATGAGATAGTAGCAGGTGATTTTTTCAAATTTAATGATGATCAATACTTATTAGTGGTAGACTATTTTTCAAAGTATCCGGAAGTGATATGTTGTAAAAATAATACATCAAGTAAAGTTATTCCACACTTAAAAACTATTTTCGCTCGTCATGGTATTCCCGAGATATTTTATTCAGACAATGGTAAACAATTTGATAATACTGAGTTTCACACTTTTTTAAAGATTGGGACATACAATTAAAAACAAACACTCCTAGATTTTCTCAGTCGAACGGATTTATCGAAAGATACGTCCAAACGGTAAAAAATTGTTAATTAAAGCACTTAAAGAGAATAAAGATTTGGCATTAGTTCTACTAGAGTACAGAAATACTCCTGTGGACAGACATTCCAAAACTCCAGCGGAATTGCTCTTTGGAAGAAAAATTCGAGGCATATTACCGATAAAGTCAACGCTACTTAAGCCTTATTACCAGATAGACTATCATCAGAATTTACTAAAATATAGACAGACAAAACAGTCAGAAAATTATAATAAAAATGCCAAAGATTTGTCAGAGTTAAAACCAAATCAAAGTGTGATGTTACAACTTCATGATAAGAAACAGTGGGTGCCAGCTGTGGTAATTAAGAAAGATCACAATCGACCAAGATCATACTTAATTAGGACCAATACTGGTCAGATGCTAATTCGAAACAGAAAATTCTTGAAACCTATAATATTGAAACAATCTGACCAGAACTGGACCAATAATACCGATTTTGACGAATTATTTTCACATTACATTAATAAGTTTTGTCCATCAAGAAATAAACCTGTACAATTACCTATTAAGAGTGATAGTGACGCTAGTGAACTGAACCACAAAGTGAAGTAACACAAAGTGTCGAAACGACGCGGTATGGACGCGTGATAAAAAAACCAAGTTATTTAAATGATTATTCATTTTAGATTAAGTATTCAACTAGTGTTGTTTTCGTTTGCTCATGTTTATATCTTAATAACATAGTGTTTTCGTTAGAATAACAATGTTTTAATAATAAGTTTAACCTCAGTTAAAAAAAAATGTTTGCTAGATCTTAAAAAAGAAGGGGATGTTAGGAAGTATAATGCACGGTAGCGTGACTGTAATCACGACTACCACCGATGAGCCGCGCTCCGCGCCATTTGTACAGTTCCTGAATAAACAGCTTATAGCATGGACGTTTGTTCTGGTGTTCTCCTAAAAGAATTCCCAACACAACAGTTCAAACGGGTGTATTGCCGTCGTATATTGCGCGTCGCAGCTATTCGACATTAAGAAAGTGTTGTATGTATCTGTTTGATCGAGTAAATCACCCAATATTTTAATTAGCCTTCGAAGGCAAGTGAAGACCTGATGTATTGCTCATCTAGAGCAGAACAGACTACTGGCACTTTATAATCTTCAGAGATTTACGTATTTCCATATTGCGTTTAACCATTTTATTGCTACTGGTGAGTATATCTAACAAATTTAAATCCTTTGGATGGTTGAAACGGGTGTATTGCCGTCGTATATTGCGTGTCGCAGCGATTCGACATTAACTTGATGTATTATTGCTTGTCTAGAGCAGAACAGACAACTAGCACTGTATAATCTTCAGAGCTTTAGGTATTTCCCAATTGGGTTGAAAATTGTATTGCTACTGGTAAGTATATCTAACAAATTTAAACGCTTTGGATGGTAGAAACGGGTGTACTGCTGCCGTATATTGCGCGTCGCAGCGATTTGACATGAACAAAGTGTTGTAATGTATCTGGTAGGTAGATCGAGTATATCACCCAATAGTTTAATTAGCTTTCGAAGGCAAGTGAAGACGTGACGTATTGCTTGTCTAGAGCGGACCAGACTACTGGCAAATTATAAACTTCAGAGCTTTAGGTATTCCCAAATTGCGTTGAACAATTTTATTGCTACTGGTGAGTATATATGAAACGGGTGTATTGCCGTCGTATATTACGCGTCGCAGCGATTCGACATTAACAAAGTTTTGTATGTATCTGTTTGATCGAGTAAATCACCCAATAGTTTAATTAGCTTATGAAGCTGAGTGAAGTGATGTATTATTGCTTGTCTAGAGCAGAACAGACAACTAGCACTGTATAATCTTCAGAGCTTTAGGTATTTCCAAATTGCGTTGAACAATTTTATTGCTACTGGTAAGTATATCTAACAAATTCAAACGCTTTGGATGGTTGAAACGGGTGTATTGCCGTCGTATATTGCGCGTCGCAGCGATTCGACATAAACAAAGTGTTTTATGTATCTGTTAGGTAGATCGAGTATATCACTCAATAGTTTAATTAGCTTTCGAAGGAAAGTGAAGTCGTGATGTACTGCTTCTCTTGAGCAGAACAGACAACTGGCGCTGTATAAGCTTCAGAGCTTTAGGTATTTCCAAATTGGGTTGAGCAATTTTATTGCTACTGGTAAGTATGTTTAACAAATTTAAACGCTTTGGATGGTAGAAACGGGTGTATTGCCGTCGTATATTGCGCGTCGCAGCGATTCGACATTAACACAGTGTTGTATGTATCTGTTTGATCGAGTAAATCACCCAATAGTTTAATTAGCTTATGAAGCTAAGTAAAGACGTGATGTATTATTGCTTGTCTAGAGCAGAACAGACAACTAGCACTGTATAAACTTCAGAGCTTTAGGTATTTCCAAATTGCGTTGAACAATTTTATTGCTACTGGTAAGTATATCTAACAAATTTAAACGCATTGGATGGTAGAAACGGGTGTATTGCTGCCGTATATTGCGCGTCGCAGCGATATGACATGAACAAAGTGTTGTATGTATCTGTTAGGTATATCGGGTCTATCATCCAATAGTTCAATTTGCTTTCGAAGGCAAGTGAAGATGTGATGTATTGCTTGTCTAGAGCGGACCAGACTACTGACAAATTATAAACTTCAGAGCTTTAGGTATTCCCAAATTGCGTTGAACAATTTTAATGCTACTGGTAAGTATAATTAACAAATTTAAACGCTTTGGATGGCAGAAACGGGTGTATTGCCGCCGTATATTGCGCGTCGCAGCGATTCGACATTAACAAAGTGTTGTATCTGTTAGATAGATCGAGTATATCACCCAATTAATTCAAACGCATTGGATGGTGGAAACGGGTGTATTGCCGTCGTATATAGCGCGTCGCAGCGTTTCGACATTAAGAAAGTGTTGTATGTATCTGTTAGATAGATCGAGTATATCACCCAATATTTTAATTAGCTTTCGAAGGCAAGTGAAGACCTGATGTATTGTCATCTAGAGCAGAACAGACTACTGGCACTTTAGAAACTTCAGAGCTTTACGTATTTCCAAATTGCGTTGAACAATTTTATTGCTTCTGGTGAGTATATCTAACAAATTTAAATGCTTTGGATGGTTGAAACGGGTGTATTGCCGTCGTATATTACGCGTCGCGGCGATTCGACATTAACAAAGTGTTGTATGTATCTGTTTGATCGAGTAAATCACCCAATAGTTTAATTAGCTTATGAAGCTGAGTGAAGACGTGATGTATTATTGCTTGTCTATTGCAGAACAGACAACTAGCACTGTATATATAATCTTCAGAGCTTTAGGTATTTCCAAATTGCGTTGAACAATTTTATTGCTACTGGTGAGTATATCTAACAAATTTAAATGCTTTGGATGGTTGAAACGGGTGTATTGCCGTCGTATATTACGCGTCGCAGCGATTCGACATTAACAAAGTGTTGTATGTATCTGTTAGGTAGATCGAGTATATCATCCAATAGTTTAATTAGCTTTCGAAGGCAAGTGAAGAAGTGATGTATTGCTTGTCTAGAGCAGACCAGAATACTGGCAAATTATAAACTTCAGAGCTTTAGCTATTCCCAAATTGCGTTGAATAATTTTATTGCTACTGGTGAGTATATCTAACAAATTTAAATGCTTTGGATGGTTGAAACGGGTGTATTGCCGTCGTATATTACGCGTCGCAGCGATTCGACATTAACAAAGTGTTGTATGTATCTGTTAGGTAGATCGAGTATATCATCCAATAGTTTAATTAGCTTTCGAAGGCAAGTGAAGAAGTGATGTATTGCTTGTCTAGAGCAGACCAGAATACTGGCAAATTATAAACTTCAGAGCTTTAGCTATTCCCAAATTGCGTTGAATAATTTTATTGCTACTGGTAAGTATATCTAACAAATTTAAACGCTTTGGATGGTACAAACGGGTGAATTGCCGTCGTATATTGCGCGTCGCAGCGATTCGACATGAACAAAGTGTTGTATGTATCTGTTAAGATAGATCGAGTATATCACCCAATAGTTTAATTAGCTTTCGAAGGCAAGTGAAGACGTGACGTATTGCTTGTCTTGAGCAGAACAGAAAACTGGCGCTGTATAAGCTTCAGAGCCTTAGGCATTTCCAAATTGCGTTGAGCAATTTTATTGCTACTGGTAAGTATATTTAACAAATTTAAACGCTTTGGATGGCAGAAACGGGTGTATTGCCGTCGTATATTGCGCGTCGCAGCGATTCGACATTAAGAAATTGTTGCATGTATCTGATTGATCGAGTAAATCACCTAATAGTTGAATTAGCTTTCGAAGCCAAGTGAAGACGTGATGTATTATTACTTGTCTAGAGCAGAACAGACAACTGGCACTGTATAAGCTTGAGAGCTTTAGGTATTTCCAAATTGCGTTGAACAATTTTATTGCTACTGGTAAATATATCTAACAAATTTAAACGCTATGGATGGTAGAAACGGGTGAATTGCTGCCGTATATTGCGCGTCGCAGCGATTCGACATGAATAAAGTGTTGTATGTATCTGTTAGATAGATCGAGTATATCATCCAATAGTTTAATTAGCTTTCGAAGGCAAGTGAAGACGTGATGTATTGCTTGTCTTGAGCAGAACAGACAACTGGCGCTGTATAAGCTTCAGGGCTTTAGGTATTTCCAAATTGCGTTGAGCAATTTTATTGCTACTGGTAAGTATATTTAACAAATTTAAAGGCTTTGGATGGCAGAAACGGGTGTATTGCCGCCGTATATTGCGCGTCGCAGCGATTCGACATTAACAAAGTGTTGTATCTGTTAGATAGATAGAGTATATCACCCAATTAATTCAAACGCATTGGATGGTGGAATCGGGTGTATTGCCGTCGTATATAGCGCGTCGCAGTGTTTCGACATTAAGAAAGTGTTGTATGTATCTGTTAGATAGAACGAGTATATCACCCAATATTTTAATTAGCTTTCGAAGGCAAGTGAAGATCTGATGTATTGTCATCTAGAGCAGAACAGACTACTGGCACTTTAGAAACTTCAGAGCTTTACGTATTTCCAAATTGCGTTGAACAATTTTATTGCTTCTGGTGAGTATATCTAACAAATTTAAATGCTTTGGATGGTTGAAACGGGTGTATTGCCGTCGTATATTACGCGTCGCGACGATTAGACATTAACAAAGTGTTGTATGTATCTGTTTGATCGAGTAAATCACCCAATAGTTTAATTAGCTTATGAAGCAGAGTGAAGACGTGATGTATTATTGCTTGTCTAGAGCAGAACAGACAACTAGCACTGTATAATCTTCAGAGCTTTAGGTATTTCCAAATTGCGTTGAACAATTTTAATGCTACTGGTAAGTATATCTAACAAATTCAAACGCTTTGGATGGTTGAAACGGGTGTTGTATGTTTCTGTTTGATCGAGTAATCACCCAATATTTTAATTAGCCTTCGAAGGCAAGTGAAGACCTGATGTATTGCTCATCTAGAGCAGAACAGACTACTGGCACTTTATAAACTTCAGAGCTTAACGTATTTCCAAATTGCGTTTAACCATTTTATTGCTACTGGTGAGTATATCTAACAAATTTAAACGCTTTGGATGGTTGAAACGGGTGTATTGCCGTCGTATATTGAGCGTCGCAGCGATTTGACATGAACAAAGTGTTGTATGTATCTGTTAGGTATATCGAGTATATCATCCAATAGTTTAATTAGCTTTCGAAGGCAAGTGAAGATGTGATGTATTGCTTGTCTAGGGCGGACCAGACTACTGACAAATTATAAACTTCAGAGCTTTAGGTATTCCCAAATTGCGTTGAACAATTTTATTGCTACTGGTAAGTATATCTAACAAATTTAAACGCTTTGGATGGTAGAAAGGGGTGAATTGCCGTCGTATATTGCGCGGCGCAGCGATTCGACATGAACAAAGTGTTGTATGTATCTGTTAGATAGATCGAGTATATCACCCAATAGTTTAATTAGCTTTCGAAGGCAAGTGAAGACGTGATGTATTGCTTGTCTTGAAGAGAACAGACAACTGGCGCTGTATAAGCTTCAGAGCTTTAGGTATTTCCAAATTGTGTTGAGCAATTTTATAGCTACTGGTAAGTATATTTAACAAATTTAAACGCTTTGGATGGCAGAAACGGGTGTATTGCCGCCGTATATTGCGCGTCGCAGCGATTCGACATAGACAAAGTGTTGTATGTATCTGTTAGGTAGATCGAGTATATCACCATTGAGTATAACTAGAGTGCTAAGCTTACGGCCTAAACATGCCTACCGCGATATGGATATAAAGTTTTGTCTTGGATATAAAGTGTTTAGTAGCAAGCGCGCTTAAGCTGTTATGCGACAGGTGGCGCACCACCGTAGTAGAAAACTGCACGCTTTTGCATTCCAAAAGTGGGGACTCTCATGTCATCATGTCACACCCCCACCTGCGTTGCCAGACATAGAGAATTGTCCCTACTCCTAGCGATTACCTATTTCTCATATAACGACACGGGATGTATTTTTTAATTCATCTTTATGCTGGAAATCTGAAGTAGAAATGGAACTCCTCATACGTTTTACAGATGAATCCTTGAGAAAAAAATATTTTTCAAAATCACAGGTGATTTTTGCATATTCATAAACTGTTCGCATAGTTTGTTGCAGAAAACGCTTAAGATCTGCAGACTGCAGAATCCCTAATTTTATAAATATCGGTGCTGCCATTTGTGGCTAACGACAACACCATAAGTACTTAAAATATTTTGGTAGAAAAGGATCTGTTAAGTTATGCTGTAAGCCAGAAGCTCTGGCACACTGTGTTATTCTCGTTTCGGTCGTTAATACAATTATTATCTGCGACTGACGATGACTGAATGAGTGAATTCCTATAAACCTCTGTACTAGAAGGACTCATATGAATATCTATTAGAGATTCCCCAATTTCAATAAATGAGTGTTTCAAACGTTCCTAACAAGTGTCTGGTGATTTGTTCACCAAATTGTTCACTAAATGGTGCAATATATAGTATAATTCGCGTTCCAAATCTGTGGTGCTGCCACTACTGATTGTCCAAAAATGAAAGAAAAAGAAGTATTATTGGTTTGCAGTTGTCGAAAACCAAAATAATATCTATATTAATGACAATGCTAAGTGTCACAACTTTATGAAATGTGAAATTTACCTGTTCAAAGCGATTTATGATGCTTAAACCACAACCCAGTAGGAGGTAAACCCTAAATCATTCTTATCGGAGGTAACTATGTAACACCGTATTTGAGACGAATGGAGGATACATCAGTACTTGCAGCATCCGGATTATTTAAATTCGCATAGCCACATAGCGATTTTATAATTAGTTTAATTTCGGTTGAAGCTTCTATAATTTACAAGAATTTACTATCGTCTATGTATGTCTTTGGAAATACATAATCGTGTGTATTCTAGAGTGATAAATGAATGGGAAAAAAACATTTGATACTATGAGAGACCACGAAGCAGGAAGCGCTATTATGATWTACGACATATATTGCGCATACTGCTGCTAAGGAGGCAAACCACACGTGTTAAAAATATATACATAGAGGATCCTCAAATAATATGGAGTCTGAAATTTAGTAGATGGGTCTCGGCTAAGTATTAAAATGTTTGGGATAAAATGCAATATTATAAATGGGGATGAAGTACATACTTACAAGAAAATCATTGAAACTAGACCTTACAAAAACTTCAAAGTTGATAAATTGAATGTAGAAATCATTTACACAGATATGTTTTCAATAAATTTAACGAGCGATACTTCATATCCTTTGCAGAACCGAAAATTATTAGACCAAAATATGGATCTTATGAGAAAATATATAAAACTGGCAATGAAATATACAGAAAAAAAATTAAGCTCAAGCCCTAATTCATGAACATCAAGATAATTTAATGATAGCAGTTAATTTTTAGTATATTTTTGTCAATAAAAAGGAATGAACATAATATACAGCAGTTAAATAAGAGATTCTAAAAACAAATACAAATACGCTCGACGCTTGTAATTTGACGTTTATAACGTTTTCACTCGATTGCAGCAAAAGTCCTCGGCGGGAAAAGAATAAATTTTTCAATTGAGATTTATTTTGCATAGGCAGTTGTTCGGTAAAATGAGAAAATAATTCGTCATGTTAAGACGGTTAAGTAAATAAAACGTCAGCAAATACTTTGAAAGAAAAACGTGAGATTTATTATAGTCGAGAAGTTAAAGATATTGTTATAAAAAAAATTTCAAGTATGAACAAAATTATCAACAAACTTGAGCAGATCAGACAACTGGCGCTGTATAAGCTTCAGAGCGATTAGGTATTTCCAAATTGCGTTGAGCAATTTTATTGCTACTGGTAAGTATATTTAACAAATTTTAACGCTTTGGATGGCAGAAACGGGTGTATTGCCGCCGTATATTGCGCGTCGCAGCGATTCGACATTAACAAAGTGTTGTATGTATCTGTTTGAACGAGTAAATCACCCAATAGTTTAATTCGCTTTCGCAGCCAAGTGAAGAAGTGATGTATTATTGCTTGTCTAGAGCAGAGCAGACAACTGGTACTGTATAAGATACAGAGCTTTATGGTATTGCTGCCGTATAGTGCGCGTCGCAGCGATTTGACATGAACAAAGTGTTGTATGTATCTGTTAGGTATATCGAGTATATCATCCAATAGTTTAATTAGCTKTCGAAGGCAAGTGAAGATGTGATGTATTGCTTGTCTAGAGCGGACCAGACTACTGACAAATTATAAACTTCACAGCTTTAGGTATTCCCAAATTGCGTTGAACAATTTTATTGCTACTGGTATGTATATCTAACAAATTTAAACGCTTTGGATGGTAGAAAGGGGTGAATTGCCGTCGTATATTGCGCGGCGCAGCGATTCGACATGAACAAAGTGTTGTATGTATCTGTTAGATAGATCGAGTATATCACCCAATAGTTTAATTAGCTTTCGAAGGCAAGTGAAGACGTGACGTATTGCTTGTCTTGAGCAGAACAGAAAACTGGCGCTGTATAAGCTTCAGAGCTTTAGGCATTTCCAAATTGCGTTGAGCAATTTTATTGCTACTGGTAAGTATATTTAACAAATTTAAACGCTTTGGATGGCAGAAACGGGTGTATTGCCGTCGTATATTGCGCGTCGCAGCGATTCGACATTAAGAAATTGTTGCATGTATCTGATTGATCGAGTAAATCACCTAATAGTTTAATTAGCTTTCGAAGCCTAGTGAAGACGTTATGTATTATTACTTGTCTAGAGCAGAACAGACAACTGGCACTGTATAAGCTTGAGAGCTTTAGGTATTTCCAAATTGCGTTGAACAATTTTATTGCTACTGGTAAATATATCTAACAAATTTAAACGCTATGGATGGTAGAAACGGGTGAACTGCTGCCGTATATTGCGCGTCGCAGCGATTCGACATGAATAAAGTGTTGTATGTATCTGTTAGATAGATCGAGTATATCACCCAATAGTTTAATTAGCTTTCGAAGGCAAGTGAAGACGTGATGTATTGCTTGTCTTGAGCAGAACAGACAGCTGGCGCTGTATAAGCTTCAGGGCTTTAGGTATTTCCAAATTGCGTTGAGCAATTTTATTGCTTCTGGTAAGTATATTTAACAAATTTAAAGGCTTTGGATGGCAGAAACGGGTGTATTGCCGCCGTATATTGCGCGTCGCAGCGATTCAACATTAACAAAGTGTTGTATCTGTTAGATAGATCGAGTATATCACCCAATTAATTCAAACGCATTGGATGGTGGAAACGGGTGTATTGCCGTCGTATATAGCGCGTCGCAGCGTTTCGACATTAACAAAGTGTTGTATCTGTTAGATAGATCGAGTATATCACCCAATTAATTCAAACGCATTGGATGGTGGAAACGGGTGTATTGCCGTCGTATATAGCGCGTCGCAGCGTTTCGACATTAAGAAAGTGTTGTATGTATCTGTTAGATAGATCGAGTATATCACCCAATATTTTAATTAGCTTTCGAAGGCAAGTGAAGACCTGATGTATTGTCATCTAGAGCAGAACAGACTACTGGCACTTTAGAACCTTCAGAGCTTTACGTATTTCCAAATTGCGTTGAACAATTTTATTGCTTCTGGTGAGTATATCTAACAAATGTAAATTCTTTGGATGGTTGAAACGGGTGTATTGCCGTCGTATATTACGCGTCGCGGCGATTCGACATTAACAAAGTGTTGTTGTATGTATCTGTTTGATCGAGTAAATCACCCAATAGTTTAATTAGCTTATGAAGCTGAGTGAAGACGTGATGTATTATTGCTTGTCTAGAGCAGAACAGACAACTAGCACTGTATAATCTTCAGAGCTTTAGGTATTTCCAAATTGCGTTGAACAATTTTATTGCTACTGGTAAGTATATCTAACAAATTCAAACGCTTTGGATGGTTGAAACGGGTGTTGTATGTATCTGTTTGATCGAGTAATCACCCAATATTTGAATTAGCCTTCGAAGGCAAGTGAAGACCTGATGTATTGCTCATCTAGAGCAGAACAGACTACTGGCACTTTATAAACTTCAGAGCTTAACGTATTTCCAAATTGCGTTTAACCATTTTATTGCTACTGGTGAGTATATCTAACAAATTTAAACGCTTTGGATGGTTGAAACGGGTGTATTGCCGTCGTATATTGAGCGTCGCAGAGATTTGACATGAACAAAGTGTTGTATGTATCTGTTAGGTATATCGAGTATATCATCCAATAGTTTATTAATTAGCTTTCGAAGGCAAGTGAAGACGTGATGTATTGCTTGTCTTGAAGAGAACAGACAACTGGCGCTGTATAAGCTTCAGAGCTTTAGGTATTTCCAAATAGCGTTGAGCAATTTTATAGCTACTGGTAAGTATATTTAACAAATTTAAACGCTTTGGATGGCAGAAACGGGTGTATTGCCGCAGTATATTGCGCGTCGCAGCGATTCGACATTAACAAAGTGTTGTATGTATCTGTTAGATAGATCGAGTATATCACCCAATAGTTTAATTAGCTTTCGAAGGCAAGTGAAGACGTGACGTATTGCTTGTCTTGAAGAGAACAGACAACTGGCGCTGTATAAGCTTCAGAGCTTTAGGTATTTCCAAATTGCGTTGAGCAATTTTATAGCTACTGGTAAGTATATTTAACAAATTTAAACGCTTTGGATGGCAGAAACGGGTGTATTGCCGCCGTATATTGCGCGTCGCAGCGATTCGACATTAACAAAGTGTTGTATGTATCTGTTAGATAGATCGAGTATATCACCCAATAGTTTAATTAGCTTTCGAAGGCAAGTGAAGACGTGATGTATTGCTTGTCTTGAAGAGAACAGACAACTGGCGCTGTATAAGCTTCAGAGCTTTAGGTATTTCCAAATTGCGTTGAGCAATTTTATAGCTACTGGTAAGTATATTTAACAAATTTAAACGCTTTGGATGGCAGAAACGGGTGTATTGCCGCCGTATATTGCGCGTCGCAGCGATTCGACATAGACAAAGTGTTGTATGTATCTGTTAGGTAGATCGAGTATATCACCATTGAGTATAACTAGAGTGCTAAGCTTACGGCCTAACATGCCCTACCGCGATATGGATATAAAGTTTGTTCTTGGATTTAAAGTGTTTAGTAGCAAGCGCGCTTAAGCTGTTATGCGGACAGGTGGCGCACCACCGTAGTAGAAAACTGCACGCTTTTGCATTCCAAAAGTGGGGACTCTCATGTCATCATGTTACACCCCCACCTGCGTTGCCAAACATAGAGAATTGTCCCCTACTCCTAGCGATTACCTATTTCTCATATAACGACACGGGATGTATTTTTTAATTCATCTTTATGCTGGAAATCTGAAGTAGAAATGGAACTCCTCATACGTTTTACAGATGAATCCTTGAGAAAAAAATATTTTTCAAGATCACAGGTGCTTTTTGCATATTCATAAACTGTTCGCATAGTTTGTTGCAGAAAAGGCTTAAGATCTGCAGACTGCAGAATCCCTAATTTTATAAATATCGGTGCTGCCATTTGTGGCTAACGACAAAACCATAAGTACTTAAAATATTTTGGTAGAAAAGGATCTGTTAAGTTATGCTGTAAGCCAGAAGCTCTGGCACACTGTGTTATTCTCGTTTCGGTCGTTAATACAATTATTATCTGGCCGACTGACGATGACTGAATGAGTGAATTCCTATAAAACCTCTGTACTAGAAGGACTATATGAATATCTATTGGAGATTCCCCAATTTCAATAAATGAGTGTTTCAAACGTTCTTAACAAGTGTCTGGTGATTTGTTCACCGAATTGTTCACTAAATGGGTGCAATATAATAGTTATAATTCGCGTTCCAAATCTGTGGGTGCTGCCACTACTGATTGTCCAAAAATGAAAGAAAAAGAATATTAATGGTTTGCAGTTGTCGAAAACCAAAATAATATCTATATTAATGACAATG
>QCXZ01000086.1:13443464-13599351 GCA_025024175.1 Rhyzopertha dominica | reverse complement strand
GAAGAAGTGATGTATTATTGCTTGTCTAGAGCAGAGCAGACAACTGGTACTGTATAAGATACAGAGCTTTATGGTATTGCTGCCGTATAGTGCGCGTCGCAGCGATTTGACATGAACAAAGTGTTGTATGTATCTGTTAGGTAGATCGAGTATATCATCCAATAGTTTAATTAGCTTTCGAAGGCAAGTGAAGAAGTGATGTATTGCTTGTCTAGAGTAGACCAGAATACTGGCAAATTATAAACTTCAGAGCTTTCGCTATTCCCAAATTGCGTTGAATAATTTTATTGCTACTGGTAAGTATATCTAACAAATTTAAACGCTTTGGATGGTACAAACGGGTGAATTGCCGTCGTATATTGCGCGGCGCAGCGATTCTGCATGAACAAAGTGTTGTATGTATCTGTTAGATGGATCGAGTATATCACCCAATAGTTTAATTAGCTTTCGAAGGCAAGTGAAGACGTGACGTATTGCTTGTCTTGAGCAGAACAGAAAACTGGCGCTGTATAAGCCTCAGAGCTTTAGGCATTTCCAAATTGCGTTGAGCAATTTTATAGCTACTGGTAAGTATATTTAACAAATTTAAACGCTTTGGATGGCAGAAACGGGTGTATTGCCGTCGTATATTGCGCGTCGCAGCGATTCGACATTAAGAAATTGTTGCATGTATCTGATTGATCGAGTAAATCACCTAACAGTTTAATTAGCTTTCGAAGCCAAGTGAAGACGTGATGTATTATTACTTGTCTAGAGCAGAACAGACAACTGGCACTGTATAAGCTTGAGAGCTTTAGGTATTTCCAAATTGCGTTGAACAATTTTATTGCTACTGGTAAATATATCTAACAAATTTGAACGCTATGGATGGTAGAAACGGGTGAATTSCTGCCGTATATTGCGCGTCGCAGCGATTCGACATGAATAGTGTMGTATGTATCTGTTAGATAGATCGAGTATATCKCCCAATAGMTTAATTAGCTTTCGAAGGCAAGTGAAGACGTGATGTATTGCTTGTCTTGAGCAGAACAGACAACTGGCGCTGTATAAGCTTCAGGGCTTTAGGTATTTCCAAATTGCGTTGAGCAATTTTATTGCTACTGGTAAGTATATTTAACAAATTTAAAGGCTTTGGATGGCAGAAACGGGTGTATTGCCGTCGTATATTGCGCGTCGCAGCGATTCGACATTAACAAAGTGTTGTATCTGTTAGATAGATCGAGTATATCACCCAATTAATTCAAACGCATTGGATGGTGGAAACGGGTGTATTGCCGTCGTATATAGCGCGTCGCAGCGTTTCGACATTAAGAAAGTGTTGTATGTATCTGTTAGATAGATCGAGTATATCACCCAATATTTTAAGTAGCTTTCGAAGGCAAGTGAAGACCTGATGTATTGTCATCTAGAGCAGAACAGACTACTGGCACTTTAGAAACTTCAGAGCTTTACGTATTTCCAAATTGCGTTGAACAATTTTATTGCTTCTGGTGAGTATATCTAACAAATTTAAATTCTTTGGATGGTTGAAACGGGTGTATTGCCGTCGTATATTACGCGTCGCGGCGATTCGACATTAACAAAGTGTTGTATGTATCTGTTTGATCGAGTAAATCACCCAATAGTTTAATTAGCTTATGAAGCTGAGTGAAGACGTGATGTATTATTGCTTGTCTAGAGCAGAACAGACAACTAGCACTGTATAATCTTCAGAGCTTTAGGTATTTCCAAATTGCGTTGAACAATTTTATTGCTACTGGTAAGTATATCTAACAAATTCAAACGCTTTGGATGGTTGAAACGGGTGTTGTATGTATCTGTTTGATCGAGTAATCACCCAATATTTTAATTAGCCTTCGAAGGCAAGTAAAGACCTGATGTATTGCTCATCTAGAGCAGAACAGACTACTGGCACTTTATAAACTTCAGAGCTTAACGTATTTCCAAATTGCGTTTAACCATTTTATTGCTACTGGTGAGTATATCTAACAAATTTAAACGCTTTGGATGGTTGAAACGGGTGTATTGCCGTCGTATATTGAGCGTCGCAGCGATTTGACATGAACAAAGTGTTGTATGTATCTGTTAGGTATATCGAGAATATCATCCAATAGTTTAATTAGCTTTCGAAGGCAAGTGAAGATGTGATGTATTGCTTGTCTAGAGCGGACCAGACTACTGACAAATTATAAACTTCACAGCTTTAGGTATTCCCAAATTGCGTTGAATAATTTTATTGCTACTGGTAAGTATATCTAACAAATTTAAACGCTTTGGATGGTAGAAAGGGGTGAATTGCCGTCGTATATTGCGCGGCGCAGCGATTCGACATGAACAAAGTGTTGTATGTATCTGTTAGATAGATCGAGTATATCACCCAATAGTTTAATTAGCTTTCGAAGGSAAGTGAAGACGTGATGTATTGCTRGTCTTGAAGGGAACAGACAACTGGCGKTGTATAAGCTTCAGAGCTTTAGGTATTTCCAAATTGCGTTGAGCAATTTTATAGCTACTGGTAAAGTATATTTAACAAATTTAAACGCTTTGGATGGCAGAAACGGGTGTATTGCCGCCGTATATTGCGCGTCGCAGCGATTCGACATTAACAAAGTGTTGTATGTATCTGTTAGGTAGATCGAGTATATCACCATTGAGTATAACTAGAGTGCTAAGCTTACGGCCTAAACAMGCCTACCGCGATATGGATATAAAGTTTTGTCTTGGATATAAAGTGTTTAGTAGCAAGCGCGCTTAAGCTGTTATGCGACAGGTGGCGCACCACTGTAGTAGAAAACTGCACGCTTTTGCATTCCAAAAGTGGGGACTCTCATGTCATCATGTTACACCCCACCTGCGTTGCCAGACATAGAGAATTGTCCCTACTCCTAGCGATTACCTATTTCTCATATAACGACAAGGGATGTATTTTTTAATTCATCTTTATGCTGGAAATCTGAAGTCGAAATGGAACTCCTCATACGTTTTACAGATGAATCCTTGAGAAAAAAATATTTTTCAAGATCACAGGTGCTTTTTGCATATTCATAAACTGTTCGCATAGTTTGTTGCAGAAAAGGCTTAAGATCTGCAGACTGCAGAATCCCTAATTTTATAAATATCGGTGCTGCCATTTGTGGCTAACGACAACACCATAAGTACTTAAAATATTTTGGTAGAAAAGGATCTGTTAAGTTATGCTGTAAGCCAGAAGCTCTGGCACACTGTGTTATTCTCGTTTCGGTCGTTAATACAATTATTATCTGCGACTGACGATGACTGAATGAGTGAATTCCTATAAACCTCTGTACTAGAAGGACTCATATGAATATCTATTGGAGATTCCCCAATTTCAATAAATAAGTGTTTCAAACGTTCCTAACAAGTGTCTAGTGATTTGTTCACTAAATTGTTCACTAAATGGTGCAATATATAGTATAATTCGCGTTCCAAATCTGTGGTGCTGCCACTACTGATTGTTCAAAAATGAAAGAAAAAGAAGTATTAATGGTTTGCAGTTGTCGAAAACCAAAATAATATCTATATTAATGACAATGCTAAGTGTCACAACTTTATGAAATGTGAAATTTACCTGTTCAAAGCGATTTATGATGCTTAAACCACAACCCAGTAGGAGGTAAACCCTAAATCATTCTTATCGGAGGTAACTATGTAACACCGTATTTGAGACGAATGGAGGATACATCAGTACTTGCAGCATCCGGATTATTTAAATTCGCATAGCCACATAGCAATGTTATAATTAGTTTAATTTCGGTTGAAGCTTCTATAATTTACAAGAATTTACTATCGTCTATGTATGTCTTTGGAAATATATAATCGTGTGTATTCTAGAGTGATAAATGAATGGGAAAAAAACATTTGATACTATGAGAGACCACGAAGCAGGAAGCGCTATTATGATTTACGACATATATTGCGCATACTGCTGCTAAGGAGGCAAACCACACGTGTTAAAAATATATACATAGAGGATCCTCAAATAATATGGAGTCTGAAATTTAGTAGATGGGTCTCGGCTAAGTATTAAAATGTTTGGGATAAAATGCAATATTATAAATGGGGATGAAGTACATACTTACAAGAAAATCATTGAAACTAGACCTTACAAAAACTTCAAAGTTGATAAATTGAATGTAGAAATCKTTTACACAGATATTTTTTCAAWAAATTTAACGAGCGATACTTCATATCCTTTGCAGAACCGAAAATTATTAGACCAAAATATGGATCTTATGAGAATATATATAAAACTGGCAATGAAATATACAGAAAAAAAAAATTAAGCTCAAGCCCTAATAGGGCTTGATTTTATTTCACGYCGCATGCGCGAGTGCAGCAGCTGATTTTTGTTTTTCGAACCAAGTTGGATCTGCGGCCTGCGGCGTCTGGCTTGTACGTGGTACAATATTAAATACAAAAGTGCATTTTTGCAGAAATTAGGTAAGTATTCTTTAAACAACAGTAATTGATTTTAAAGATTTAGTTTCAATGTTAAAATAGTGTAGTATTTACTTTGTATGTTGTATTGTTGATAAGCAGATATTTACATCATGTCAAAGAAGGTGTGGTTCCTGTTTATTATCTTGTAGATACAGATTTGTTAGATTAATTTTGTGTTTATAACTATTTGCAGACTAATGAAATACTTGTGAAATTCAGTACATTTGTTAGAAGCGCATGATATGTACATATTATTGATGTACCTATCTGTTGATATATTAACAAACAAATCTAAATTAACATTATATTATCTGCGTAGGATAAAATGGACAATCCAGGATCTATACAGCATAGATATATTTATTTAACTGAAGATGATATACCAGGTGCAAAACTAATATTTGAAACCGTCAGTGAACATAGCGTGGCACAGCTGCGGCGGTATTTACAGTGTCGAGGAATATCTGCCTCCAGAAAGAACAAAAATCAGTTAATCGAGCTGTAAGATATTTCTATTTACTTTATATAAATAAATTAATAATTTATTACAGAGTTCAGCAGTGTATTATAAGTAAAACTGGGATAAGTTTGTCAGTAGACGGAGGTAAATGGGCGGAGAATAAAGAAAATAAAATCCGATCAGCTGACCTAAATGCCAATGTGTTGGACAACAATTTAGTGTTTCCTGTAACAGGTTGGTGATATTTTGGATAACACAAAACTGTTATTATACAAATATTTTATAGGATGGAAACCGTTCCTTTCTGAACACATTCCTGAAAGGTTTTGTTATGGATCTATTTTTAAGTTCTTGATAGAGGATGCTGTACTTAAGGGCAAGGATGGAGATATTAATTACGGCACAACAAAACCTTTGCAGAAAGGCAGACAGTTCTTTAAAAGTGGCCACGTGATAAACTTAATGAATAGTGTTACAGCTGTACATAAAAATTTTTGTGTGAAATGTGAAGTATATGCATCAATGTGCAGCAAAACATATATTGTGATGGTAATGATTCACTGTGAAACCGGTTATATAATAGATTCATCATGTATGTGCAAAGCTTCCGCAATGGGTAGATGCAACCATGTTGCTGGTTGTTTGTTTGCCATAGAAGATTATGCAATGACATTTGGTTATACACCTCCAGCTTCCACAAGTGTGACATGTTCCTGGAACCAAGGAAGGAAAACAAAAGATGCAGCAGCAATAATGAAGAGAGCATATAACAACAAAAAGGAAATGCAAAGAGTATATGACTTCAAACCCTTGAAAAATCTTAAGTCCCCTCCAGAAATAAATAATAGTTTATTGAAAATGTGTGAGGCATATCCACAGTCTACAATGTGGGAATTGCTGCTGGACTATGTCTACGAAGATTACATGCTTTCACCGGAGAGATTGCCAGTTTTAAGATGCAACATCCAAATTTTACAAGAAGCACTTTCCTTTGGATTTGTCGAACCAAGTGAAGTTCCTGGAACTAGAAACCAATGTGACAGCGAGCGATGGACTCAACTGAGGAGGGTTTTGATTACCGCATCATGTTGCAGTAATTTTTTGAATGCAAACAGTAATATGTATGAAAAACTAAAGGGCCATATGTGGTTTCCCAAATTCTTTAAAAGCAAATATACTGAATATGGTAAAGTAAACGAACCAAGAGCCAAAGCATGTTATGTTGCTCAAACTTCAAATGTACTGCAAGAAACTGGACTGTGGGTCAACAAAGAATATCCAGGTTTAGGTGCAAGCCCAGATGGTATTGTATTTGACACATCTACTAAAGAAGTTGGCCTTTTAGAGATAAAATGTCCATATGTTTTAAAGGATTATCTATCACATCAAATTGAAAAGTTAGATCCAAAACAAGCTGCCTCTTTTTGTTTGAAAAAAGACGGTTCTGAAGTGTATTTGAAGAAAAGTCATAAATATTATAAGCAAATTCAAATGCAGATGGGTATTACCAAATTCCAATGGTGTGATTTTGTTATTTGGACAGCAAGGGGTATTCACATTGAAAGAATTACATTCAACAAAAAATTTTGGGATGACATGTCAAATTATCTCCTTTCAGTACATTATAGATACGTTTGCCCAGAATTTTTTGAAATGAGAATTCCTCGAAAGCTTTTACCTTTTAAGTTACCAGAATAATACTGTATTATAATATTATTCAATTTTTGTGATCTATTGCTCAGTAAAATATTGTTTTTTTTTTGATTCTGTAGTTTATGAAAGCATTGTTGATATAGTGCACCTATACAAATAAGTGCTTTTTTGGTAAGTATACTATATATCTAGGAACAATTTCCCAAAAAGTTTTGCTGAATATGGGCTACAAAACCAAACCAGTTTATTGAAAACTTTGTTTTCAATAGTACATATTTTTAATACCTAGTTTTTAAAGCCATAAAAGGAACTATTTGTATAAAGGGAAGACTGAAATATATTACCAAAGTAAATGCTAGATTTAGTTTATTTTCATAGTATTTTATACCTGTGCATTTGTTTGTAGGTGTTTTCTAAAATGTAACTACATATTAAAAAATAAGTTATTATTGTTTTAGTTGTTATAAACAAAAAAGTGCATTAAATGATTACAAATTTAACAAGCATCTTTTTTTTAGAAGTTAGAAGGTAACTGAAAAAAATTAGCAATGTGCATTCAATCAGTTTATGTTATCTTATTTGTGGTACATTTTTTTACATTGTAAACACAAGTACAACAAAATTATCAATCACAAATATTGCGGTAATTAAGTAATAACCGGTTCTTCAAAATTTAATAAACAAGCACATACAAACACACATTGAGACAATATTCCTCTCATACTAAGGGATATTACTTTTTGAAGCAAGCGAAAACTTTTTAGGCGACGGACAGCATGTTCTACATAAATTCTTGTTCGTGCTATAAGTTTTGTTTCGACTTCTTCTTGTGGTGAAAGTTTACTTCTTCCTTTTAAAAATGCAGGTATATTTAATGCTACATTTTTTTCATCTGTCAAATCCTTGATCGTAAATCCTCTGTCAGCAAGTACTAGGTCTCCATCTTCCAACAGTTCTAATAGTTTTGATTTTTGTACCAGCTCTCGATCAGTGACTGAACCTTCAAATAACTCGCTCACGAAAGAAATTGCTCCATTAAGGGTGCAACCTGAAAAATAAAATTATTTATAAGATGTTTTTGGTTTGTAAAAAATGAAATTGATACTGCTGCCATCTGTAAATCCAAACTCACTAATTTATGTCTGTATTCAAGTTACCTATTATTATTATTACAACAAAACCATTTAGTATGTTTGGATTCAGTTGGCTTTGATTGATACTTACCAAGTAAAACCTTAAACGTTGTGTGAGCTTTATAATTGGAATACAAATTCCCCTGATGTTCGAAATTTGAAGGAGACTGACATAGTATTTCTGCACAGTCTATTATAACACGTATATTTCTCAGTTTTGAAAATGATGCAGGTAACGACCTTTGCACTTTTTCTTTTGGAGGAAACATGCTTGAGCGCAAAACACTGAATTTTTGAAATAACAATTGAATCCAGGTGGTAAAAATCTTGCTAACATACCCATGAGACAAGCTGAATCTGCAATACATAAATAAAATAAATAATTACCTTCTTAGTATTTTGTAAGCAAACGCTTACCTGTAAGCTAAATCTTGCAAAAGCAAACCGGTTCTTAAACGTAGCAAAGTTAAAATTAATTCCTGCTTAGCAGATAACTTCGGTTTCCTTCTCCTTTCAGACTTTTGTGTCTTATTCCAATAAACTATACTATCAGCCGCTTCATTATCCTCAATAGCAAAATTGTAGAGCATAGTAATCTTGTCGAAAGTCATTCCGGTATAGAAGCGACACATTTTAGAATTTTCTTTTAATTTATTCTCATAGTTACTCATAGTGTTTTTAGCACACTGATGTTGTTTTAAATCCTGCACAGTCTTCTGTAGTTTTAATATTTTTTCATTTAGTGCTTTCTCCTTATATGTAAATCCTGTTTGTGACGATACTGATTTACTGGAAATATTTGCAGAAACACTAACATCTGTATATTTAGCATTAAATCCCACTTCCACATTTTGTACGTTTTCACAATAAGTGTTTGTCTCCAGATTATCACTGATATCTTCAGCTTTACTTCTGATTAAATTAAGCTTTTCCATTATTTCCCGGCCTTTTGACATCTGAAATAAGTTAAACCTTAGGGTAAAATATTATGACAAATTAAATAATGTTACAGCTTACCTTCAATGCGTCCACCTTTTCTAGGGATAAAGGAAACATCGTAGTGTGATCGTAATTCCTTGAAAGTACACTTTGAAAATGCTTACTGCAGATGTATGTGTCTTTGGTTATGTTAGCAATTGAACTGAATTTTTTATCTTGCCTTTTACATTTCCGAACCCATACATCACAATGTTTGCAATGTCTACAGTTTACAATGTGGGTATTGCGAACTTTTTTGTCGTAGATGTTCAGCTTTCTTAATACCAAACAAGGTTTTGGAAAAGCATAGAAAATTGTATTTGGGTCGTATCCAGGTCTGCCTTTTCTGTTATCACTGTTACATTCACCAAATACACAGTGTTTTACAGCACCAAAATGTTGTTTTGATGATTTACTCATTTTGTATTATTATTTATTAATATATCCCCATCAAACTGGGAGCAAAACGCGTAACCAAACACGCTCTGGTGTGAAGTTGGTTCGAAAGAGGCGGAGCTATCATGCGCTTGCGCTGTACTAAATTTCTTAGAAATCAAGGCCTATTCATGAACATCAAGATAATTTAATGATAGCAGTTAATTTTTAGTATATTTTTGTCAATAAAAAGGAATGAACATAATATTATACAGTAGTTAAATAAGAGATTCTAAAAACAAATACAAATACGCTCGACGTTTGTAATTTGACGTTTATAACGTTTTCACTCGATTGCAGCAAAAGTCCTCGGCGGGAAAAGAATAAATTTTTCAATTGAGATTTATTTTGCATAGGCAGTTGTTCGGTAAAATGAGAAAATAATTCGCTATGTTAAGACGGTTAAGTAGATAAAACGTCAGCAAATACTTTGAAAGAAAAATGTGAGATTTATTATAGTCGAGAAGTTAAAGATATTGTAATAAAAAAATTGCAAGTATGAACAAAATTATCAACAAACAAACTTCATCAACTACTTTGACAAACAAGCTTAAGCATATATTCTGGATAATTAAACAGATACGAAGCTCGGCTAAAAAATTAGACGAAGATACGCATTTCCCAAATTTAAGCAAAAAATAGATCAAAATAACTTAAATGTTCTATCTGGCGTACACGGGAAAATATTGTAACTAGTTAGAAAGAATTAGAAGGTAAGGATGAGGATGTGCCAGTTTAAACCTGTGGTCGTTTTATTGACCTAATTTAGTAAACGCTTTGGATGGTAGAAACGGGTGTATTGGCGCCGTATATTGGCAACTGGCACTGTATAAGCTTCAGAGCTTTAGGTATTTCCAAATTGCGTTGAACAATTTTATTGCTACTGGTAAGTATATCTAACAAATATAAAGGCTTTGGATGGTTGAAACGGGTGTATTGCCGTCGTATATTGCGCGTCGCAGCGATTCGACATTAAGAAAGTGTTGCATGTATCTGTTTGATCGAGTAAATCACCCAATAGTTTAATTCGCTTTCGCAGCCAAGTGAAGACGTGATGTATTATTACTTGTCTAGAGCAGATCAGACAACTGGCACTGTATAAGCTTAAGAGCTTTAGGTATTTCCAAATTGCGTTGAACAATTTTATTGCTACTGGTGAGTATATCTAACAAATTAAACGCATTGGATGGTGGAAACGGGTGTATTGCCGCCGTATATTGCGCGTCGCAGCGATTTGACATTAACAAAGTGTTGTATGTATGTGTTAAATAGAACGAGTATATCACCCAATAGTTTAATTAGCTTTCGAAGGCAAGTGAAGACGTGATCTACAGCTTGTCTTGAGCAGGACAACTGGCACTGTATAAGCCTCAGAGCTTTAGGTATTTTCAAATTGCGTTGAAGAACTTTATTGGTACTGGTAAGTATATTTAACAAATTTAAACGCTTTGGATGGTAGAAACGGGTGTATTGCCGCCTTATATTGCGCGTCACAGCAATTCGACATTAACAAAGTTTAGTATGTATGTGTTAGGTAGATCGAGTATATCACCCAATTGTTTAATTAGCTTTAGTTAGTTTAGTTTCATTAGTGTATAAGCTTCAGAGCTTTAGGTATTTCCAAATTGCGTTGAACAATTTTATTGCTACTGGTAAGTGTATCTAACAAATTTAAACGCTTTGGATTGTTGAAACGGGTGTATTGCCGTCGTATATTGCGCGTCGCAGTGATTCGACATTAACAAAGTATTGTATGTATTTGTTTGATCGAGTAAGTCACCCAATAGTTTAATTAGCTTACGAAGCTAAGTGAAGACGTGATGTAATGCTTGTCTAGAGCAGAACAGACAACAGGTACTGTATAAGWTTCAGAGCTTTAGGTATTTCCAAATTGCGTTGAACAYTTTTATTGCTACTGGTGAGTATAWCTAACAAATTTAAATGCTTTGGATAGTTGAAACGGGTGTATGCCGTCGTATATTGCGCGTCGCAGCGTTTCGACATTAACAAGAAGACGTGATGTATTATTGCTTGTCTAGAGCAGAACAGACAACTGGCACTGTACAAGCTTCAGAGCTTTAGGTATTTCCAAATTGCGTTGAACAGATTTATCGTTACTGGTAAGTATATCTAACAAATTTAAACGCTTTGGATGGTTGAAACGGGTGTATGCCGCCTTATATTGCGCGTCCCAGCGATTTGACATTTACAAAGTGTTGTATCTGTTAGATAGATCGAGTATATCACCCAATAGTTTACTTAGCTCGAGTTAGTTTGGTTTAATTAGTGTATAAGCTTCACAGCTTTAGGTATTTCCAAATTGCATTGAGCAAATGTATTGCTACTGGTAAGTATATCTAACAAATTTAAACGCATTGGATGGTGGAAACGGGTGTACTTTCTTTAACATTACCATACGGAATCTGAACACAGAAAACTTGTTGTTTACCTAATTTTGGAATTTTTACTGAATATGGGCCACGCATAACAAATATTTGATTTGACAGTGGATTAACGATTTAGTTTAAAATACGAATACCTTTTGGTGGATCTGAAGTTTCTGCGGAATGGACTGTGTCGTGGTCACCTAAATTTAATATTTCTTGGATATCCTGTGGGGTTGCAGTATGTACTTCACGATATTTTTCTAAATCTGGTTGGAATATCATTGACTATCATTCATAGCATAATTTTCTGCGCGATTAGAAATACATACTAGTATTTCTATGACGATTCCTGTGAATATGTAGTTAAGCATTCGTTCTACTTTTGAACAATTTAATTTATCCAGTCCGCAACCAATTTGTGGTATTGCTAATTTTTTAATTTTCTATTTAATTCTAGAAACGCTGCAAATAGGTCCTGATATAGTGATTTGTCACAATTTCGTGATTCAATAGAAAAATATTTCTATTTTGTACTGAAATGGTGGCAATTTCGCCAACAGCTTTTCCCTGAGCAATGAATTTATTTACGTTTCCGAATTTTGTAGAAATTGCAAAGCAATGACTGCGTTCATTTTGAAATAGCGAGAAACGCAATGAATTAACGCACACTCCTCCGAAATTGAAAAAATTTCTGGATCGATTTTATGAATAATTTTGGGAATATATGAATGTTTAGTTTTAAGAAAAGTGCTAAATGAACATTGATTGTTTAATGTGATTCTGCTTAAGGCATGCGCGTTTGTATTGAATCTTTATACTCAATTTTGTAATCGAATTCTTCGAGCCTTAACCTCCATCTTAACAATTTTGAATTGGGTTCCTTGAAGCTGAGAAATCAGGTTAAAGGTTGATAATTGGATAATCGGTATAAATGGTAAATTTTCTGACAAAAAGATACGGATGAAAATATTTAGTCGCTTATACTATAGCTAGTAACTCCTTTTCTACATATAGTACTGTATTTTTGTTTCGATTCGTTAAGCGTTCGCGATGCGTAAATCTACTGCTTTGAGCCAATTTTATTATTAACGTCTGTTTACATTTTTTAAAAGCATCTAAATATTCCCTCGTTAATTCTACCTTTTTACCTTATTTCAAACACTTAGTTAATGGTTTGATTAAATGATCAAAGTCGAGATAGCCATACGAAGTTTGATGCAAAAGAAAATATATGGAAAGAAGTATTGCCTAAAGATGAAAATCTGCAAAAAATGCGTCAAGCTCACGATAAACCAACATCAGGTCATTGCGGTCGACTTAGTGAATTTTATTTTTGGCCGAAAATGAAAAACGATGTGGTTAATTATGTGAAGCGTTGTCAAGTATGTGCGCGTTACAAACTGCAACAAAACAAACCCTGTGGTGAAATGTCGTCCTTTCGCGAAATCTCCTTGGCAAGCGATGTGTATGGACCCTTACCGCGTTCACATGGTTATGCGTATATTTTGGTTATATCGTGTTGTTTCTCAAAATTTCCCGTGAGTTTTCCTATGCGCGAAGCAACCGGTAAAATTATAGCGCGATTGGTTGAAGAAAACTTATTTTTATTGCTCGGTGTTGCAGCGGCTATTATCACGGATAATGGATTTCAATTTCGGGGCGGGGAATTTCAAAAACTTTGCGAAGGATACAACGTAGAGCTTTGGTTTACTGCGTTATATCACCCGCAGGTAAATCCTGCGGAGCGTATGAATAGAGTGCTGAAAACCATGTTAGTGTCGTAACGTAACGTAACGTAAAAGACAACCACAAATCTTGAAGTGCGTACTTACCTAAAGTAGCGTGCGCGATGCATACTGCTGTGCACGAGGTCAGGTCAGGTCAGGTCATTTTATAAATTTTGGGCGTGAACACTAAATTTCGGGTAAACTTAATGAGAGGTTTAGTGAAAATAAAGCACATGATGTAGATGATTTTATTGGGCATCCTTCGAAAGCATTTCAGACTGTATCAACCTACCTACGAATTTTCAGGAAAATGATTTGGTTTGTGTTGAGAATCGCGTTCTATCGGATGCAAGTCAAAATATCAGCGTCAAACTGCCACCAAAATACCAAGGGCCATTTAAAATTAAGCGGAAGGTGTCCTATTTGACTTATGATTTAGAAGATAGTGGAAAGGTAAAGAGTATATATATCATGTTCAAGATTTAAAGCCTGCAACTTGTGACAATTGGTAGAATGAAATTTTTACGAACAATCTTGATGCAGTGGTTCTATGTATATTGAAGAGTACTCCAATAACACTGAACGGAATTCCTAATTTCATTTTCATTTAAAACAGCAACAGAACGTTTTTTTGACTAAGCACTACAGATAAATTTATAGAAAGGAGAGATAACAATAAGTCAAATTTGCAGATTTCAAATTTATCTGAAGGCCCGCAGCTCTGATGTTTCACAGACACATGCTTGATTGTTAGGTTGGTATTATATTGGATCGACAGATTATTTTTAACCCATAAGCTATAAAAAATTAAACCATCCTTATCGTATTTAAAGGACACCTGGGTGGACACAGTCACTGTCTCTAATATCACATTGTCTAACTCCATTTTTCTTGAACAGTTACGAATGCTATTTGTTTGGAACCTTCCATTTTCAAACGAGCTTTATTTCTATTGGAAGCTCTTTCGACGCGAGTAACCTGGCTTTGAGTAGCGTTTGGCTTCTTGTATGCCGGTGGAAAAATGTTTGGTAGATATGCAGGATGAGCTTCGATGTTACTTTTCTCTCCACCCATAAATTGCATACTCTTGAATTTTTTGTCGGTATCCATAATGTACCATCATTGCTACAAATAAAAACAATAAGTATTATTGCAACATACCAACACATTCTCATTTTATTAATAAAAATAGTTTATTATTTTAGAATATATTTTATACCACAGTGAAGATGAAAGTAATTTTTTGGAGGTAAAATTATGGGTTACCAATGAATTTTGTATAGTTAAATACTACTAATAATAAATAGAGTAGTTTCGAAGGTGTACTGTTTGTGAAATGTGTCGAAATCATCACACTGAATAGCTTGCAAACAAGCTGATCTCTGTTTGTACTTTGTTTCACATTATTTATCAAACAATTCGCCGATGGTTTCAACCGGAGAGTCATTTTCAGGAAACCTTTCTTAATCGTCGAATTATTCGACAAATAGTGCGAAACAAAGCTCAAACAAAAACCAGCTTGTTTACAAGCTATTCAATATAGTGACTAATAATAATTATTACAAATTTAGTCTTCCATCTTTATTTTATGGCATTCATTGTTAGTCAAGTAAATATGAATGGGTATCCCGAACGAGCGCTAAACCACCCTGAAAACATCCTGTTCTGTTATTCTTGCTACATGTGCTAGATGCAGGGTTGGAATCTATTAAGGAATTCCAAAAAGGTAAAGCCATTGTCCGAGACAGGATTTTTGAACGACGATAAGAAACTGGTGGAGACTGGAAGAACGTAAAAACGGCAAGCAAAAGTGACAATTTTTTTGTTTAAACTGTAGCCGACAGACGACGGCCCGACCCTACATTTTGTTCTTCTGCACAACCATTTCTCGCGTGCCAAGTTGTTTTGTACTAGATATATCGACCTATATACTACAGAACAAGAACACATAACACAGTATCTACTTACTTTTTCCTATTGATGGCGTTAATCCAAAGTTGGTTTCGTTCAGCTTCCCAAACCTGTCTAGGAAATCGATAAAAGCGTATGTTTTTGATGCCACACGAATTCTCAGTATTACTGCAGTCCACAACACAACAATTTCTTTTGAGATTTTGGCATTTTTCACTATATTACACGCTTCCCATACAATATTAAAGCAAATCGTAAACCGATGACACCCAAAAGTGAGAGTGGGCACCACGAAGGCTCATTCACCGTTCCGAACCTCGTTGAATTTTTCGCAGAATCGTTCAAAAATACCGTTTGTTAATTTCTGTATTTTAAGTAGTGTGGCTCTAGTGATAGTGTAAAGAACTACATTCGTAATCTTAAGAACAGCTGTTGTAAAGTGCATGAAGTGTAAAGAAGATGAAAATACTGATAAGGAAATCATCTGTGATTCTTGCAAACAGACCMTACARGCCATCAAATGCGCAGGTTTAACAWGAGGGGAGAGATCAGCTATCTTACAGCAAAGGTTAGGCGCATTAAATACCCGTGCGATACCTGCAATGTTGATCTGACTGCGCTTCGCAAACGTGTGGATACGCTCATGCAGAAAATTCAACAATTGGAAGAATTCAACAAAAATGTTGCAACTGAATCGCTGATTTCGGAAGTAAATGAGAGACGTAAGCGAGTCTCGAACATAATAATTTATAAAGTGGACGAGTCTTCCTCGGATTCCGCATAACAAAGGAATACAGATGATAAGGATAAATGTATAAATATAATAAAGTATATATCGAATGTTAATCTGTATAATACGAAAATATTCCGTTTAGGAAAAAGGGTGGGCGGTAAAACTCGTCCGATAAAAATTATATTAAACAACGAATCTGAGGCCCTAAGCATTTTAAGGTAAAAAAGGAACTTTCCAAAATCGTGCAAAGCTAGTATACAGGCTGATCAAACACCGATGCAACGTGATTACTTCCTGAAAATCAAATCGAAGATATGTTAAAGGAATTCCCAATATTGTACGTAAAACGCAACAAACCTCTGCTAGAGACGACCGACTCATAAACACCTATAAACAACTGAATATATGTGATGTCAATATACGTTCGCTATGTTCCTGCTTCGGTATGTTTTCTGAATTTATTTTAAATCAAAGTTTTGATTTTATTGCTGTAACCCAGACGTGGCTGGACCCTAACTTTCCATCATCTCTCATAAGCTTACCCAACTATCAACTTCTACGTGGCGATAGGGGATCTAGGGGAGGCGGCGTTTCCTGGTATTTTCTGTCGCTATTCAAGTGTAAAATTGTTGATACTCCGGAAGATAATTATCTAGAGTAATTTTGGATTTCTACTAAGTTTAATGAAACTAAAATTGGCTTCGGTGTCTTCTACAGACCTCCCACTGCACCCGTTTCAGCCCTGGACACTAGACATTGCCTTTGCAAAAGTCTGTACTGAGGTTTAAGACATTCTTTTGGTAGGGGACGGTAATATAGACATGTTTAAAACCACATCCGTTAATTACAAAAGATTTTTCGACATAATAGCATGCTTGAACCTGATCCAGTTTATAAATCAACTGACCAGAATAGGAGATACTTCATCTATACTGCTTGAAGTTATATGTGTTAGTAAAAACATTAATACCATAAATCGAGGTGTGGAAGACATGTTTGGTATAACCGATCATTTGTTGACACTGCGAATTACAGTATAGAGTTACGCTATCTGCCACTATACCTATAACATTTCGAGACTTTAAACTATTCGATTTAAGGGAATTTGAAACAGATGCAAGAAAGATCAATTGGCTTTGAATCAATAGACGCTAAATTGGATTATCTTTGTCAAGCGATACTGCTTCTGTTTGATATACATGAAATACAGAAAAAACCTTCATACCAAAGAAGAAACAAAATGTCCCTTACATGACTGAAATTTTAAAGCTTATCATAAAACTAAAGCATAAGGCATTTAAAAGATTTTCTTTAACCAAAAACGGAGCAGATCGACAGTATTATAGAAACAGCTTCGAAATTACCTTTCATCTGCAATTAAAGATGAAAGATCAGCGTACATTAAACATCAAATAAACATGAATAAACAAAAACCCAAAGAAGTTATGGAGGAATTTTTCATCATGGAACATACATAGTAAAGAGCATAAAGTAATTGCCACTCCGGATGATATCAATAATTACTTTTTAAATGATATTACCCATACAACGATTAATAACACAACTGTTGACTTCTACAGAAACCACATCCATCCAGGAGTGAAGTCTCTTTTGACCTTGGAACTTGTTGACGTTCAAGAAATAAAGAAAGCTCTCCTTTCTATAAATACGAATGCTGCAGGTACGGACAGAATTAATTTGAAAATGTTAAATCTTGTCTGTCCTTTTTATAAAGAAGCAATCATGCATATCAATCCTTCTTAACTGGAGAAGTACTTAGATGCTGGAAAATGTCGATTGTTACCCCGCTACTTAAAGTATCCATAGCAAAAAATTATTCTCAGTTAAGACCAATAAGCATTCTTCCGACTATGTCTAAATTAATAGAAAGGGTTGTAAATGTTAGGCCGCAAATGCACTTAGAAACAAATAGTCTTCTTCCACCGACGCAGTCCGGCTTTAGGAAAACACAGCACAAGCACTGCTTTAATAAACATTTGTTGGGATGCCGCGACAGCTATAGATGATCTAGTTTTGAACTGATAGTGTTAATTGACATTAAAGCCTTCGATACCCTGCATCACGAGCTTCTTGCCAAGCTTAAATATTACGGAGTTGCCGAAGCTGCATTAAATTGGTTTACTGGCTACCTTGAAAATCGTTGGCAAAAAGTACGATCGGAAATAAGTTCTCAATGGAAGCTAATATTATTCGCGGTGTGCCGCAAGGGAGTATTCTTGGTCCTCAGCTTTTTTCAATTTACACTGTTGACTTGTACAAATCTCTCAAGGATGTTCGGATTCACCACTATGCAGACACGCAATTGTGTATTGGGTGCAAAGTGGATGCAGTGAACGAGGCAGTGCGCATATTAAATAAATCTTTACAAGAGCTACTCACGTGTTCTAAGAATTATGGTCTTATTATTAATCCTAATAAGACCGTCGCTATATGTGTAGGTTCTAAAAGTATTGTTAAGAAGGTAAAACGGGAAATGACTGACGTCATTGTTTTGGATGGCTGAGCAATTGCTCTGTGTAACACTGTCAGGAATCTCGGCGTTATTGTTGAAGGTAATCTAAACTTCGATTCACATGTAACACACATTCTGAGTAAAGGTTATTTTAAGTTCAAAACCCTTTATAGATACAAAAATTTATTACCGTCAGATATCAAATGGCAAATCCTTAGTCACATTGATTACTGTAGTAGTGTTTGTTACAATTTTTTGACACAATGTTCCGCTAAAAGACTGCAGCTATTTCAAAACGCATGTCTGAGATTTGCGTATAAGTTAAACTACATGCAGCACATTACACCACATTATAATAACCTTAAGATCCTAAAACTTGCTTATCGTTCAACTCTGCAATACGGACTTACTATACAAATTATTGGAAAATCAAAGTCCGACTTACCTATTAAACAGACTGAAGCTTAGAAGAACTGAACATAATTTGTATTGTCGATGTTTGATAGCAAAATAGGTGTCCGCGATAAATCCCATAAGGTGAACGCACTATTATATATATATATGTAACGACAGGCCGAGTGGCGCAATGGAATTTGCCTCGTTACGCGGGCACAMGATGCGCGAGGGCTCGCACAGGCAGTTGTGAATAGGCAGTCGCTCGGAGTGGCACGCTTGCGTTGTACGACTATCAATTTATCATTTTGTTATTAGTTACTTATCTGTGTATAGAACTTGTAAATAAAAGTGTTTTGGGGTGGAGATTAGTGAAGTTCATTACAGTGCAGCGGCGGGATTTACTACGTGCCTGAAAATCGAAAGTTTCGACGCAAGGTGACGCAACAGTGGAAACAAAGGAACGAACCTTTGGTTGAGTATTGTTATCCTTTTATTGGGTTGTTCGAACAAAACAAAATTATTCTAGTTTAATTATTAACTTTTGCAGAGTTGTCTAAAGGAACGAACCTTTCATTAGTTAGTGGTTTGATTTTTTTTTGTGTTACCATTGCGCAGGGAAGAATCTTTCCTGAATTAGCAAGGTTTTTCTTGTGGTTGATTTTCTGAAAGTAACGAAACTTCATTTCATATTTTTATTGTGGTCTCAAAAGGAACTAACCTTTCATACATATAATGGGAAATCATGATACTACCAGCAGTTCATCGTCCGAAAGTAGTGACTCGGAATCTAGACATAAGTATAAAAGGCGCCGAAGAGAGAAGGCTGCCCAGCCAGTCAATGTGAATGCTCAGACGACGGAGGAACGAATAAAATATTTGGAAGAGATAATTAAAGGAATGACAGAAAGTCAGAGGAGAGTGTCACCATTAGATGTACAACCACAGCAGGTATCGTTTAGAAATGCAGCTGACTGCATTCCCATATTCGACCCAGCTGACAAGAAACTAACAATGTCAAAGTGGATCGCTAAAGTTGAACAGTTGGCCGAAGCAAATGGATGGAACGATAATGTTGTTATGCAATATATGCAAAATAGACTGGCCGGTGTAGCAAGGTCGACCAATTGACTGAATATAACTTTACGTGGGCGTCGTGGAAGTCGCTTTTGTTAAAGTCTTTCCCTGAGCATACAGGTTTTGCAGACCTTCTGAGGACAATGCTAAACGGAAAGAAGCAGATCGGTGAGACCTGGGCGGCTTACTACTTTGATAAGTTAGGACTAATAAGGGCGTGCCAGATAGATGAGAAAAATGCCGTTTCTTGTTTGATCGATGGCATTGATGATATCGTCATAAAGACTGGAGCCAAAGCAGGTCGTTATCAGAACCCTGAAGATTTGTATGCCGAGTTTTTAACATCGTTGTCGTCGATCGAATCGTCAAACACAGACATTAAAGGTAGACTGGGGCCCAAAATGACCGTAAAGGATAGATTTAAGTCAGGGCGAAGTCATCCGTATAGAGCAACGAATTCGAACAATTTCATGAAGTGCTACAATTGTCTAGAATCGGGGCACATTTCGAGGAACTGTCCTAAGCATAATGACAACAAACTTCCGAATAAAGCATTAAAGTGTTTTAATTGTTCCGAATTTGGACATGTCGCTCATCACTGCCAGAAACCCAAAAAGAAATGCAACAACTGTAAAATGTTGGGCCATGTGACATCGGATTGCCCGCGAACAACCACGTCGTTGCAAGCGCACTTAGAGTATGTTGGTAGCAAGCAAGTAACTTGTTACTTTGTTGACTGCGAGGTAAATGGTTTGAAGGTTTGTGGTTATGTAGTCACAGGGTGTACTGGGGTCATCGTTAGAAAGAGTGTGATTGATAAGTTGGGTTTAGAAATGCATCCAACCACATGTATCATCAATGGCTATGGTAGTAGTGAAGTGTCGACTTTAGGAAAAGTCAACATCCATTTGAAGGTGGATTTGGTTGAAGATGACGTTATAGCTCTGGTGGGACAAGCCTTCATTAACAAGAAAAACAAGGTTTTGGTAGTAAAGGATAGCGAAATGAGGCTTATCCCGGACAATTCTGAAGTCATCTCCAAGAGTTTTGGGTCTTTGCCACCAAAAAAGGTTTCCTTGCGTGCCGTTGAGACAACAGTTGTTACACCACATCACGTCGGTTATGTTGAGGTAGGAGTAGAAAATGTAGTTGGGGATGTGTTGGTAGAGGGTCAGTTTAAACCATTACTTGGTAAATGTCATTTTATAACGCGGTGTGTAGTGACTGCACCTAGGAGTGTGATATCTGTAATCAATATATCAGACCAGGAAGTCACGTATAAAGCTTCACAAGTAGTAGTAAGGGGTGAAATTTGTTACAAAGAACAATCGCAAGGAAATGTGCAGGTTTTAAGCACGGCAGTTCGACAACCACTGACGATTGCGCATATAGAGGGTCAAGTCGACGAAGGCCTGAGCGATGAGCAGAAACGATCCCTGCTAGAACTTTTAAACGAATTTCGGGGCTGCTTTGCAATGACTTTGGGGGAGTTGGGTAGATGTTCAGGTGTTGAAATGGAGATAAGTTTGAAGGATGATAAGCCCGTAACATACAGACCTTATAAATTGGCATTTTCGGAAAAGAGCTCAGGTGCAAGAGATAGTTAATGAATTATTAGGAAATGGTATCATTAGAGAGAGCACTTCACCTTATGCTAGTTTCATATTAGTTGTCAAAAAAACGGACGATTTACGGTTATGCGTTGACTATCGGGCACTAAATGCGAAGACAGTGAAGGATTGTTTTCCGTTGCCCCGTACTGACGAACACTTAGACCGTTTGAGTGACTGTCAGTTCTTCACTACTTTAGATCTTGCTTCTGGTGACCATCAGATTGTCATGGCCAAGGACTCGATTGCAAAGACAGCTTTTATTACTCCTGATGGGCACTTCGAATACCTACGGATGCCCTTTGGACTAGCGAACGCACCTGCGGTGTTTCAGAGGACTGTGAATAAGGTCTTGGGCCATTAAGATTTACTGAAGCATTAGCCTATATGGACGATATATTGATCCCTTCGCGTGATTTCAACGCGGGTATGGAATCTTTGAGAAAAGTTTTAAATGCATTTAAAGAAGCTAACCTCACACTTAAACTCTCGAAATGTTCCTTCTTTCAAAAGAAGATAGATTACCTGGGACACGAAGTTAGTTGCCAAGGTATTWAGCCTGGGGAAAGGAAAGTGAAAGCTGTTGAGCAGTTTCKAACACCGGAGAATGTGCATCAAGTCCGTCAATTTATTGGCCTTGCCAGTTATTTCAGGAAGTATATCAAGAACTTTGCCCTGATTGCAAGACCTCTGACAAAGCTCACTCGAAAGAACGTAACTTTCATATGGGCAGATGAACAAGAAAGAGCATTTCAGGAATTAAAACGTCGTTTAATTGATAGACCAGTTCTAGCTCTTTATAGTGCCTCGGCGGACACTGAAGTTCACACGGACGCTTCAAAGTGGGGAATAGGAGGAATACTACTGCAGGGACAGGACGAACTGCACCCGATTCAATACTTTAGTAGACAGACAACGAAGGAGGAACAGAGATATCACTCATACGAGTTGGAGACATTAGCTGTTGTAGACTCCCTGAAACAGTTTCGAGTTTATCTGTTGGGAAAGAAATTTAAAGTAGTCTCTGATTGTAGTGCCGTTAGGTCTACACTTACAAAACGTGATTTAATACCTCGTATTGGCCGATGGTGGCTGCAAATCCAAGAGTTTGATTTCGCAGTAGAATACAGACCGGGAGTAAAAATGGGACATGTTGATGCCCTCAGTAGTAATCCTATTGCTGAGAAAGAAATTGTACCCACACTTAGCGTGAATATATCTGAGGATGATTGGATACTTGCCGTCCAGTTGCAAGATCCTAGGTGCGTTTATCTAAAAGAAGTTCTGGAGAAACAGCCAAGTGATGAGGAAGAGAAGATGATCTATGTCGAGTACGAACTCGTCAATGGCAGGGTTTATAGAAAAATGGAGAATGGTTTAAAATGGGTGGTACCCAGAGGAGTACGAAGGCAGATTGTCAGACAGAACCACGAAGACAAGGGACATTTCGGCATAGACAAGACACTGAAGCTAGTACAAGAATCATATTGGTTTTCTGGTATGAGGCGCTATATAAAGAAGCATGTTATAGCGTGCTTGGAATGCCTATACAATAAACAACAGTCAGGAATGAAACCTGGTTATCTGCATCCCATCGAAAATACGTCCACTCCAATGGATACTATCCATGTTGATCACCTTGGTCCGTTTGTACAAACAAAGAGGAAAAATTCTTATTTATTAGTAGTCGTTGAGGCATTTACGAAGTTTGTATTCATGAGACCTGTTCAAAGTACAAAGGTGGGACCAATTTTAAAGTTCTTGGATTCCATTTTCGACACTTTTGGGGTACCAAGACGAGTAGTGTGTGACAGAGGAGCTTCGTTCAAAAGCAAACAATTTGCTGCGTTCTCTCGAAAGTGTGGCTTTAAGACGGTGTATACGGCAACTGCTACACCACGTGCGAATGGACAAGTGGAAAGGTACAACAGGACACTTTTTGCTTCGATTTCAACTACAATGGAGAACGAAGAGCACTGGGATCGAATAGTGGATAAGGTTCGATTTTCCTTGAACAATGTTACGAATACTACAACTGGTAAAAGTCCATACGAGTTATTGTTTGGGTATAAGCCAAGGGCAGTGGGAGATGCCTTTGTTAAGAATTCAGTGGCGATTGAAGGTGAAGGAAGACCTGTTGGGGAACTGCGAGCAGAGGCATTAGAGAAGACCGAAAGAGAGCAGGAAAAGCAGAAGAGGACATTTGATGCTAGGCGACGTAAGCCAGTGATTTATAAGGAAGGACAGCAAGTATTGATCAAGAGTAATGTGGCAACAAACGATGGAAAAGTAAAAAGACTCTTCCCAAGTATCAGGGACCGTTTGTTATCAAAAAGGTTTTACCTCATGATAGATACTACATAGAGGATATGCCCGGTGCAAGTAGATCTCCGAAACCTTATAAGGGTGTCTGTGCAGTTGATCGGATGAGGCCTTTTAGGATAGCAGTTGAGTCAGATGATGAGACAGATAGTGATGACAGTAAGACAGGTAGTGCGATAGATAAGTAGTAGGTAAAGGGGGGTGAGCTCACCAGATTAAATGATAATGATGCTAGCAATGATGAAATGATACTGTTGCTCAGAGGTCACTGCTGGTTGTTACTTATGTCTGTTTAGAGGGCCCGTTACGAAATGGGCGCTCTTGCTTTAAGTGTCTTACAGTGTTCTTATTTATTTACTATAGGCTAGGTGGACCAGGAGATGAACATCAGATTGACTGCTTTTGCATTCCTATTTATTGATAGATGTAGTTGATGTGTTACATGTTTAGTTTATTTTGAAATCATGTTGTCTTGTATGAAGGATCTAATTGTCACTTGTGTTCTAGTGAATAGGATTTTCCTGCGAGGGCGCAGGAATGTTGTAGCGTGGCCGACTGTAACGACCGGCCGAGTGGCGCAATGGAATTTGCCTCGTTACGCGAGCACATGATGCGCGAGGGCTCGCACAGGCAGTTGTGAATAGGCAGTCGCTCGGAGTGGCACGCTTGTGTTGTACGACTATCAATTTATCATTTTGTTATTAATTACTTATCTGTGTATAGAACTTGTAAATAAACGTGTTTTGGGGTGGAGATTAGTGAAGTTCATTACATATATATATATACACACAAGGGTGTTATGAACGAAGAGTTATTTCCGAGTTGCTATACGGTGTACCGAAGCGACCGCAAGTTTGGGGTCGTTAGTATGGCTCGAGGGAGGTGGGGTGTAACTCTTGCAGTGCGTGAGGATATAACCTCAAAGAGACTGGTCATTCCATTAATCGATGAATTTGATATCGTAGCAGCCCAACTGTTCATGAACGGTAATACAAAAATACTAATTATTGTTTTGTATCTGCAGCCTACGTTACAGGCTGTTGACTTCGAGTACCTTACTGATTGCTTACACTGCTCCCTGTAACGATGGTGTTATTATCGTAGGTGATTTTAATGTATCCAACTGGACCACTCCCAGTATAAATGATCAAAAGTGTTAATTTTTAATACTTTTTTGAATACTGTTGATCTCTGTCAACTAAATCATATTATAAACAAAATAACTTTATCCTGGATCTCGTTCTGACTAATCTGCTTTGTGATGTTAAACATAAGTTTATGCAACTCAATCAAACTATCCATCACGAGAGTAAATATAATTTTAAGAAGGCCAATTTTACTCTGCTCTATAGTAAATTGCTTGACGTTGGTCGTTACTCTACGTTTACTGATGCTGATGCTGCAGTGAACTTGTAACATGTGGCATCGCCGCCAACATGCCACAGCCAATCGCAGAGCCGCCGGGATTCGACTTGTTTCATTAGATACATGTCATGCATGTGCTGTAGAACACGCGAAAACGAGGTAGTTCAATAAAGTTTTAAGTTTCATCAGTCTTTATTTTACCGGCAAGCACGTGCATGAGCTTTGTGTGGCACTCACCGTGTTACATAAATTGGCGACCCAACTTGGGCCCAAGTTCCCAAATAGCAGTGAAATACTAGTTCAAAAGACAGGTGCAATCACGCCGAAAAACCGTGTGCCTCGCCCCTCAGTGCCCCCTTCGCTGGAGCTGCGATCTACGGATGCAATCATGGATCAACAACAGCCGTCTACTTCGAATGTGGTAATGAGCAATCAACTGTTCCAAGACTTGCTTCAAGGTATTTTAAAAATGACAACATCCGTGACCACGGTTGAGCCGTTTGCAACGCAACATTCGGTAAGTGAAAACTTTTCCAAATGTCAATCGAGATTCGCTGGTGACAAAACCGAAGATGTAAACGCTTTTATAGACGCTATTACGGTATATAAAGAGTGCATGAACATTTCCGGTGCGAACGCGTTGAAGGGTTTGCCCATGCTATTGGACAAACTAGCAGCAACATGGTTTGGTGGCGCAAAATTTAATATTGCAACCTGGAACGATGCATTAGATGGACTTCGTCATGCGTTCGGACATAGAGCTCCACCGCATCGCATTTTCAGACAATTGTTTGCCCGCGAACAAAACAGTGACGAACCAACAGACGTATTCGTTAGCGAATGCCGCGCTCTCTTCGCGCAGTTGTCAGACGCACCGCCGTTGCACGAAATACACAAACTTGATATTGTGTACGGACTACTGAATAAGAAAATTCGAGAGTTACCTATTCACAGTTGCCTAGAGTACAAATTAAAAGATTTCATCACGCTAATTAGTAAAGCGCGTGCTATCGAGGTTAACCTTCACGAGTCATCTTATACCACGCCCGTGGAGAAGATAAAAAAAGATAGAAAAAACTCAGAAGATGCGCCCGCGCTGCGATTTCTGTAAAGCTTTCGGCCACGTTCAAAACGAATGTAGAAAATTCGCTGGCAGTATACGAAGAAAACGCAAGAAAACATTGTTCGTCCTGCCGTTACCTGTTTCGGTTGCGGTAATCCGGGATTCGTCAGGAGTCATGTCCTAATTGCCAACGTAATGGTACGACGCCGCGTAACGAAGTTATACGTGAAACAATCTCGGACAACGTTGATTTAATGTTTACGAGCGCTTCTGGACCAAAAATACAGGATCTACGTTCACTTCTATTTATTTCTGCACAAAGCATGTCAGGTTTAGCGCAAGACACAGTATTGCAGGTCAGAAGTTAACCCAAAGAGTGTTGAGCTCCAATTATCCACATTGCACAACAACAATGAATATGGTGTCAGCAGATGGGAAAAACGTCTCATACAAGCTATAACTTTTACAACTGTTATAGAGCTTGCAGAACGACCAATTGAGATTGGGTTCATTGGTGTACCGGAACACGTGAATAGTAAGATGTTGCTAGGGATTGATTTCGTCAATAAAGCTGGAATGGTGCTCAATCTAGCGTAACACACATGGTGGTTTAACGATAAGCCCAACGAAGTACACGACTTCCGTTGTTTGACACAAAACAAAGATGTAACAGTGATGACATTAAGCATTGAAGATGGAGAAAGTGTACTGAGAGGTGGAGAGAAGGATCAATTCGACCGACTCTTGCAGAATAACTCTGATGTTTTCGTTAGCAGTGGACTCCCTACGCCTTTTGCTCAGCATGTCATCAGGTTGACCGATGACATTCCAATTGCAGTACAACCGTACCGAATGTCTGAACCGAAGAAGACAATTCTGCGGGAACAGCTAGATGAATTGCTAGAACGGGATATCATAGAGGAAAGTGAATCGCCCTATGCTGCTCCAATAGTATTGGTACCCAAAAAGGATTAAGGATTTAGAGTCTGCATTGATTATTGCCGTTTGAATGCCAAAACAGTACCAGATAGATACCCATTACCGAGAGTAGAAGACCTTTGCATGCTGCCAAACAGTACAAATATATCACAACGCTTGATTTGAAATCTGAATAAAACCCGATGATGCTAAAGTAAGCGCAATTATGAATATGAAAGAACTTCGTAATGTTAAGGAATTGTTAACATTTCTGCAAACCTGTTCATGGTTTAGACGATTCGTAAGTAATTTTTCAGAAATTGCCCAACCCCTAACTACACTAACACGTAAGAATGTCACATGGAAATGGGGAGAAGAACAAAATACAACTTTTCAAAGACCTAAGGAAGCTTTAACGTCCGAGCCTATATTGAAAGCAGCTGAATCTTCACTTCCATACGTTTTACGCACCGACGCTAGTGCGTATGCACTGGGTGCAGCTTTACTCCAGGGAGAGTCACTCACGAAGAGAGACCAGTAGAATATGCGAGTAGATTACTTTCTCAACAACAGAACGAGAAGCACTAAGGGTACTATGGGCCGTAGACAGATTCAGAGGATATCTGGATGGTGCGAAAATGCTAGTTCGATCAGATCATCAACCATTAAGATGGCTACTATCCCTGAGATCACCAACTGGAAGATTGGCCAGGTAGGCTCTTATACTACAGTCTTTTGACGTAGAAATTGAGTATACTCCAGGAAGATGCAATTTAATTGCAGACACTCGAAGCAGATCGCCAAAGTTCAGTACACATAATGAAGTCTGTACAGTGATTGCCAAGCTGGCTACCAAAGGAGCAGCTGAAACTAGGCGCGAACAGATCAAAGACCCTGAGTTGAAGATTGTGATAGACAATCTAGAGAACTCCGACCAATATGAAACCTCAACTGGAGAGAGATGGATGCTAATAGTAGAAGACATTGCCACCGTATGGGTAGAACTGTTCCCATTAACTGCAGCAGTAGACGAAGTGATTCTTCGATATGGAACTCTTCGTAGTCATTAGTGACAATGGAAGCCAATTTGTAAATAACGTAATGCAGAAAGTTGCACATTGCCTAGGTTTCAAACAAAACCTTGTGCCATTGTATCATACACAAGCGACTCCTGTGGAGTGCAAGAATCGAGACCTGAGAGTTCAACTATCAATGCTAACGCAAGGAAACCACACTGCCTGGAAAGCCGCTCTTCCTAGTGTCAGATTCGCAATGAATATGGCATTACACYCCTGCATATTTAACCTTTGGAAGGMAACTACATATACCCGATGATGTACATCGAGACCCCAATTTCCACCTCTGGCAGRTCCACGCCACCCAGGTCAAGAGAGTCCAGCTCCGCATCGAAGAACTTCGCCACGGCAAGCGAGAGCCTCAAACTCCGGTTGCCTGTCCAGGATGCCAACCTGAGAAGGGGGGGGGGGGTGTAACATGTGGCAACGCCGCCAACATGCCACAGCCACTCGCTGCACAGAGCCGACGGGATTCGACTATTCCAATCTTTTTTCATTAGACACATGTCATGCATGTGCTGTAGAACACGCGAAAACGCGGTAGTTCCAATAACGTTTTGTTAAGTTTCATCAGTGTGTCGTGTCATTCTTTATTTTACCGGCAAGCACGTGCATTAGCTTTGTGTGGCACTCTCCATGTTATAAACTATTTTTATTCCATTGTTTACGAAGTCTTCGATACTTGTGTGCCTCGGTGCAGTAAGCCAGCTCGCAAACGCAGCTATCCCAGGTGGTTTACACCGGAAATTATCAGGTACATCAGAACTAGAAACAATCTTTGTAAGTGCTCCCATAAGTGCAACAGCTACCCCTACTTGACAGTAAAGATATCTAGTTTAAGTGACAAAATCAAATCTTTTGTTACCATTGCCTATAAATACCTACTCTCGCGATGTTCAAAGTTCTATATCCACAAACCCCAATAAATTCTGGCAATATATTAATTCAAAGAGGAACTGCTCCAATATTCCAGGCGCCATGAAAAATACAATAGCTCGGAATTAGACAACCCTAGGGATATAGTGAATGCTTTTGCTGACTATTTTTCATCCATGTATCAGAACTCGAATTGTAATAACTCTAAATGTGCTAATGTGAAGCATAACCTTTATGTATTAATCTGACTCAAATAACGCGAAATGATATCATGAAAGCAATTATAAAGTTACAGAACAAATCAACTGCTGGAGTAGACATGGTTCCCAGTTTCTTAGTAAAGGATTACAACATTATCTTCGTTGAAACACCATTTATACTGTTTAACTTAGTTATCAAAAAATCTGTTTCTCTTACTATATGGAAAATGTCACTGGTGTGTCCTATATAAGTCTGGAGATGCAACTCTTGTGGAAAAATTTATAATAATATTAAGGCTTCTCTTTCTCCATGCCAATATGGATTCAGGAAGTGCAGGTCTACCGTAACTAATCTTGCAACATTTATCAGTTTGTTTCGGAGGTTCTGGACCAGCAGGGTAGGGTGGACGTTATATACACTGACATCAAAAAGGCGTTTGACCGGATTGATCACTATATACATTGTAATATACTCAAGGTTCTTTCCAAATACATTAAATGCCCTTCAGAGATTTGTCAATTTTGATATACTTCAAATTCAAATAAAATAACCTAAATTAAACCATAATGACAATAGATGTCAATTTTGGTATCTATCAAAATTAATATATTTCAATTTAGCGTGAATTTGGCGTGATCGTCTAGTTAATTTTACCCAGGCTTACGTTGTGTTAAATTTACCTACCTTGTATTTGGGATGTATTGTTGGGAAAGCTGAAGTGGGAAAGTTGTGACAATAAAACACAAGATTAACCGCAACTCTAAAAATGAACACAACGGTTTTTTATTTATRTAATTTCCTACCTAGCTTGATAGAGTGCCGTGACTCACCTGGGACTATAGGAGAAAAGAGCGACGGCAGAGAAAACCTCCGTCCCAACATAGAGAAATCATGATTAAATAGTGACATAAATAAATCAAATTATCGGTACAAGCATGTAAACAATAACCCAAGTAAACACAAATTATCAATACATACAAATATGTGAGTAAACAAGAACACATACCAATCATAAATCAAGAATAAATACACTAATAAAATATCATCAAGGTACATAAAACATATATAGCAATGGTAAATGGGCAAAAACATAAATGTCAACATCATAAAGAAATCAATAAATATATAAAAAAAACCAACATCAGCAATATCCACGCACAACATTCAACAATAACGTGTTCTTGCCTACAACCACATTCTAAATACAATATCACGAATTTAATCCATAAATGAACATGTTCACGTGCACAACTTGATCATCTATACTAGAAAAGGTAAATAAACCCTAAAACTACTTTCAATTTCAATTCATCTATCATGACTATAAGTTAATTGTAGGCAAGCAAGAAAGGCAGAATATACTATCTAACTTGTCCATATAACTTCCTAAGCTACATCTAATACATCATGTATTTGATCATCTATAAAATGATCTATAAAAGTCCGCATCGCTTTCCTAACATGACAATTATTTACCGCCGTTATTTATTTACTACAAAATCGAAGATCATCTCCCTACCTTTTGTTCAATGTTTCGCGAATCGCGATTATCACACATGCACACATCACACATAATGTAGGTTACTATATTACCGAATGTCAACATTAAAATTTCCAGGCTATATATCTCCCGTCATGCGCGTCAATATCTTAGGTTATCTGAATGCCAGACATGCACGTACCGCATACCAAATCAGCAATACAAATAATAATCAACACATAGAGGACTGATACATTACAACTTCTATCTAAGCTCGATTCCTTCGGTATAATTGACACACTATTGCGATTGTTACAAACGTATCTATTCAACAGGAAACAGGTCTCCTATGGTGGGTACAATTCTCCCGTTTTGTCCAGGCTCTGGAGTTCCACAGGGCTGTAATTTGGGACCCCTACTATTTCTCATTTTTATCGACGACCTGGCACATACCCTGGATACACAAGCGTTACTCTTCGCCGACGATCTCAAAATTTTCTCTCAAGTACATACCGACCATGATTGTAAAAAACTTCAAAAGAAGCTTGATACAGTGTGGAAGTGGTGTGTAACCAATAAACTATGTTTGACTATTTCTAAGTGTAGTACTATGTCCTTTACACGTAAAGTCTGTCTGAATCAAGGATGTATGGCTTTACTGTTAAAAATGCTGGGAACTTTAAAAACCTAGATGTACTAAAGTTACTGGTTTTTGTTTGTCAGACCAAAATTAGAATATAGTGCGTTAGTATTTTAACCCTTGTACAATCAGCAGGCACAGGCTTTGAAAGGAGTGTAAACAAAATTCTTGAAATATCTATTTCAAATGTGAAGGTAGTTATGTAATGTTCTCCTGGTGTCTTCTTGTTTAGTATCAACACATCGTGAAACTTACTCACTTAACTTTGTTCTACCACTGGTTTAGTCAACACGACATCAATAGCAATTTCTTGCTGTACCCACATTACCCGCTTATAATAATTGTTCCCCACTTACCTATACCTATGGTTTTCCACTACTTCTATTTCTAATTGTAACCAGCATTATCAAACGTTTATTCGGTATCTTCGCTATAATTTCATATTGGCCGCTAACACTATATTTTATTTATCATATCCTTCAGCATCACACTGTCCTTACCAACAATTCGTGCGATTCGTTTCCATACCTACCTTGACCATTCTTTGGCAACTCTTCATCCAGTACGGCCGTAGCCGGATCAATTGCAATTTTTTTCCTCCTCGAACCGTCGTTGAAGAGTTACAAATTCTGTGCCGCTGTAATTTTCATCTATCCCCTCACGCCAAAGAGAGGTATGTTAATTTTTCTTCAGTTTTCGGAAATTTCACCCTCCGTATCTTTTAGGGGACTTAGCCCGGACGCACGTGCGTTATTGTATATCATCCAAGGTCTCGAACGTTGCCATTTTGGTTCGAACGAAGTAGTCCAAAATATTCCGTGGGATTTCTCCTTTTTTTGGAAACGCAGCCAAAGTTATTAAATCAATTATCGTGCGAAGAACTCCTAGAAAATCGTAATTGAGGCACATTCACACCGAGTACTGCTGTATCAGGCTCCATAGGGCGGCGGAGAAGGCGAAAAACAAACACTCAAGATAAGTGTTGAAATTTAAAACGGGTACGTTATTGATTAACAGCCGGTACCTTGACCCACAGACTTGACGTGTAATATACTTAAATCTTATTATACACTCAATTCTTTAACGCTGTTTTTCTTTTTGTAATTGGTTTCTGAATCTTCCATGTACAGAAAGATTCAGTGGCGCCCCTTTGTAATAATAATAMCGATAAGAATATTTCAAAGTAAAACAATACTATTTAAAAAGGACCCACGACAGTCCACTGAACGAAGCCGGATAACTAAATTTCACAGGGTGTTATAAGCCCACATGTCCATAATGCTGAGGTGTGCGAGTAGTACAGCTATCCATCCACCACAGTTACCCTCCGAAGTGCTATTATGATCATGGTACTTTACTTGTCAATATGCAATTCTTGACGCGAAGACGCACTGTAAATACAGTTTTGTTTGTGCAGGGGCTAATTACCAACAGGATTGACTCCTCTTATCTGGTCAGTTATTTAAGGTTTACTGTTCCGCGTTCAACAGCATGACACAGCCTGACCTTTTACACTGACAGGTGTAAAACCAATTTGTTGTCGAAATCTCTGATATATGTATATTATGTGTACAAACTTTAATAAATTTGCAAGTGATAATGATGTAAATAACACCGCTTAAGCAGTTGCTGAAATTACGTTCATTGAATGCCTTAACAGTGTCCTAATCTTCATGTATATATTACCTATAGCTAATTCAGTATTTTAATTGTTATGCCTTACCTATCTATAATTTATTAAAAATTATTTTTTTTGTGTTTTGTCCTAAATGTGAACTTTTAAGCTGGAGAGTGTTAATGTTTTGAGATAAACACATTTTTGCCCTAATTTTGGTACCGCACTAGATTTATCGATGAGCTTTGGAATACACTTTCCGTGCATTTTTTTGAAATACTTAAATCATTTCTTTTTCACGTCTATCGTGGTATCGTAAGGGACACACCCAATGTTTTTTAAGCAAAAATAGTACTTCACAATTTTTCTAAAAAGTAAAAATATTTTTCAAATCCCTGTTGATTTAGAAAATGGTCTCTACATTTATTTTCATTTTATTTGAAAAAACCCGCTGCAAATTGAATCAATACTTCCACATCCAATTGTCAAAATGACATTTACGTTTTTATTTATTATACTATACGATTAGTAATCAGGTTTTGAGCATTTTTTCTAAGACAAAAAGTCCTCGTGATATTAGCAAAAATATATACATCTTTAAAATTGGTTTTTCCAAATAACTCGAAAATTATTAACTTAACAAAAAATTACAAGAGTTCTTTCGGATCAGAAATTTGATTTTCTAAGATACAAAAATTTAAAAAAATCGTACGAGCAGGGACCAAAATAGGTTTTTTGGAAATATTTTGAAAATGTCAAAATTTTGAATAAATTTTCTAAGACACTTTTTGTGAGAAATTTTATTTTCTATCTGATGACATTTTCATTTTTTGAATATATTAAATATATTCGGAGATATTTAGGAAAAACAGTTTTCTTTAAGTGACGCTTTTTTGCTAATATCTTTTAAACAGTTTGCTGTACCGAAAATTTATAACTAATAATACTCGAAGGTATACTACTAATCACATACTAAAACGAAAAAAAATATAAAAAAATAAAAATTTGTAAAAAGGGTAGTTACCTCCCAATTTCGCCCCCTTCCCGATAGCCTACTTACCCCACAAACAATAGGTCGCTTTGGGTAGTTGAGATTTATACGTTTGKCAAATTWCAAGTTCATATATTAAGTTGTACAGTTCKATTTGTCAGCTGTGTGKAAAGAGCAGTACCGGTTCACCACCATTGATGCAAGTCCGAMGCACCTAGTCCGMCTCTCGTACTTAGCTGGCACCGGCTTTGTTTAAATTCTCCTGCATATACCTGTTGAAATATGATAGCAGCTTCATTTTCTTCTCGTACTGCGGCAGGTAATAGTCGACTGTCATGTGGAACTCCAGGCCATTTGTGTCTATCTAGTGCACGTTTCTGAAAGAAAAATTACAATGTCAGGTATTTTATTCTGTATTTCAAGTTAAAAGTTCGGTTAAATAATGACGAAGTTTAAAATTTTCATAATTGAGTAAGCTTACTTTCCATTTGGCAGCATGATTATCTTGGATGTATCGTTGGACATAACACCAACTCCCTCGTCGGACAGCTGGTACCCAAATCAATACCTGTCCGAGTAGTCGATCCAAATCAACACCCAGATCACGAGTTGTGCTGCCGGGTCCGACATTATTTCATCTGCTAATTTTTCTTCACGAGCTGGTTTTGTACGAATAACTGCGATGCAAGTGAGATACATATTTATTAGTTCAAATATTTAACGGAACATTTTCTTGTCAATTCAAGGAATTTGCCCCAACCTTAATATTTCAAACATGAAGGCTATAATAGCGTCAGTTGCGGGATATGGAAGCAGTGTCTGGACGCATCAAATACTGCTAACCAAACCTAAGGCAGTGATACGGAGAATGCAGAGAGGGGTGCTTATCCGATTGTCTGGGGGCCTTCTCGACCACGTCGTATGACGCCCTGGCAGTCATTAGGGATGTACTTCCTCTAGATTTTGAAATCAGAAGAGAAGCAGCGGGCTAGGGTGCGGAGTGTTGTCCAGGCAGACAAGATCTAACGAGACGCCGCTTAAGTCCAGCTGACCTTTTCCATCAGGACGATCGAACATCGTCTGCCAGCTGGCACGCAGCGAAATGAATCGTTTCCACCACAACGTAAGAACATCTAGCGCAGGCCAGACGGCCCTACAACCGCCCAGAAGAGTATAAATTCTCAAGCCGATTTCTGCATCGTTCTCAGAGGTCCTAGGATCGTTGAGAAGACGTAGAGGGTCTCCTCCGGCCTAGAACCAGTGGCTACGACGAACACTTGGAGCTTGAAGGCAGACGTAGTGGATTTGCCTCGCACCGAACGAAGCCCTGCGAACCAGAGGCGACTACGAACGCCTGGAGCTTGAAGGCAGACGTGGTGGATCTGCCTCGCTCCGGACGAAGGCCTGCGAATCAGAGACGACTACAAACACTAGGAGTTTGAAGGCAGACGTGGTGGATCTGCCTCGCTCCAGAGGCTATTACGAATGCCTGGGGCTTGAAGGCAGACGTAGTGGATCTGCATCGCTCCAGACGAGGCCGTCTGTCCAGATCCGCCAGAGAAAGCCCCCGGTCCTTCCTGGCGGGCAAGACGTCCGTGCCGCATGCCAAGAGTCACCAGCGAGGTTCACGGCCCTATCCAGGGGGCAAGGACCCGTATCGCCCGCCCAGTCACCAGCGAGCCGTTTGTTTGAGTAAACAAGTCAGGGAAAAGTGTAATTTTAAGAAATTTTAATCCTCGATTGAATACAGTTTGGACTCACCCGTTCGTTTGTAACATGAAAATTTATAATTGTTCTTCTTAAAGCAGACAGATCAAAGTCATCCAAAGTAATTTTTGATTTTCTGTTTATTCGTTTCTTATTTGGGGTGGAAAATACGGTTTTTTGATTGTTTTCAATCTGTTTTGCCTCTTGTTTGATTCGTTTAATTGAGGCAAGACAAACCCCGGTTGCGGCAGCAACTCGTTCTGATACATAAATAAATTATAAAAAATGTTTATTATAAAATTTTACTTTGACGTAAATATTGAATACCCACCTTTGTCAAAGATATTGTTGGGGCGCCTTCGTTCGCTTCTTGTGTCATTTATTTAATGACAGAATTAATAATTTCACGACTTTGGCCGCTCAGAACTGTTTTTTACCTTACTTTGAAAGGACATCTTAGAGGTTAGCAAAGATTAAAAACAAGCAAATAAAAAATATATCTATAATACCTTAACGAAGCACTTAACTTCTAGCAAAACTCTAGACTACTTATGCAATATTTACTGTCTAATATTAAAGTTCAAGAAGAATTACAACTAATAAAGTAAGAAAAAATGGTAAACTAAACTACTGGAAACAAAAAAAACAAATTCATGCAGCAACTACTATAAAATGTTAAAATCTAATAATAATGATAACTAAGAACGTAATATAAAACTACCTGTATTACCTAATAACTTACAATTATACTACTAGAAATGAAAAATGGGATTGAAAGCAAAAGCTACTTTTCTTCGGACTGTACAGATGCTCGCATCACGAGAGCAAAGCGAGAAATGGGATAGAAGCAGTGGAAGGGGATTCATCCACTGCGCAGCCAACTGACGGAGCTCAAGCTACATTTGTAGGGCTGTACTTGGGTAAGTAATTCCAAAAACTGTTTTGGTGTTTCCTAATCGCAGCCCGTCGTCAGCATTTATATTGCACCAGATGCCGCAATTTTAGCGGGAAAAATTCCATTCTGGAAACGTAATGCTGATGTAATTATTGCAATAAACAAGAAGCACAGTCGGTTTTATCAAGTTCAAGGCCAGTTGAACGTAACTTGCAAATTTGGTGTATGGACCGGTGATGATTATGACATAGAAATAATAAAAAAGGACAAAGAATTTTGAAAATGTCATATGGAACCTCACGTTACACGATTTTACTTAGATTGTGTGCTACCAGAGCTAGTAGATTCCTGCCATACTCCTAACCGCTGGCGGAATAAGGTGGTGCCAATTTTAAATTTAAGGAATTTAATAACTAAATTAAAATGCGGTAATCAAATAAATCTAAAGCGGTAGTTCTAAAAAAATCTACCATTACATAGTATTATTTATAGGAAAATCTACAATACAGTACAATCGTACTAATGTCTTAAAAAGTACGCTAGTACTCCTTTTTTGAAAATGCGATTTTACAGTACACTTTTTTTTGATATTTGCGTTTTAGATAGCACTAAAATCGAAAATTGCGCTTGTGTATAAATTTGAATAAATCTGTAGCAATACTTGTTATTCTCAATGTGAAACATTATGTTGCTTGAAAGCAGCGAATAGTCATATGATTCGTAAATCAGCTCCAAACTAACTAAAAAGTATTGTTAAAAACCATATATTGGTTCAGTCTTTCGCTGCTGCAGCTTGTTACAAAATTCGTTCTTTGTATATTTTTCGTTTCGTAGGGTGAGAGTAGACCAACCAGGGCACTGGGCCGGTGTCTATTCACAGTTTATAGATCGACCAGCTCGCAGAGTTCCGTTTAGATGGCACTGAGGGCTTGAGCCTTCGAATTCCCACTTGAATCTATAATGTTCTAACATTGTCGAATGAAATTTATTTACAGCCGCATTACCATCACGATGATTTGGTGTGGTAATATGCACTTTAATTTTGTCTAAATTAAGCAGAATTTTGAAAGTTTCTGATTTGGAAAAATAAGAAGCGTTATCGGCAACAATTTGTTCGAGAATTCCATATGCAGAGAAAAATTTAATAAATGCATCACATATATTAGTCGAATTTTCGGCGACAATTTCATATGCTTGGGCGAATTTTGAAAATTTGCATATGAATGTTAAATATTTGCGCTTGTTTAGTTGAAATACATCCGCATGAACAATTTGAAATGGTCTGGAAGGAGTTTCCGTTAAAACCTGTGGTGTATCTACTGGAATCATGCAATATTTTGCTCGCTGACAAATTTCGCATGCGTTTATAAATTTATTGATGTCCTGTTTTATTTTACACCAATAATAATTTCTTTGTATCCTTTCTAAAATTTCTGAAATACCTAGATAATTGGTCTTTGACTCATGGTAATTTTGGATAATTAAAAGTTTTTCGTCTTTGTCATACAGAGTGTTAACTAATTTAGAACAAGATATTAATTTTTGTAATTTTGGGGACAAAATCTTTGGTGTACACTTCATTAAAAGTGTCTTTCGTCCTGAAATACATGTATGCAGTTTTTCCTGGAATGATTCTTTCAAGTAACAGCTTTTTAATTTCTCCATTAAAAGTCGGTATTGATATGTCGAGAATTTTGTGTCCCGTGTTGTCGTTCTATCAGAGTTATAGTCTGAAGGGCATTGTGACTTATACGTAATTGATATGGTTTGTTATTAATAATTTCGTCCAATATTGGTATTGGGTCGCAAGATGTAAAATTGTTCGAGGAATGTACCGTCTGACTTCTAATGAGCGGTCGAATTTGTATATTCGGAAATATATTGACTCTCCTGAATTGATTACTTGGTTTATCTGTAACTAGGGTTTCTAAATTTCTTTAAATTTTATGTTGGGATCAATTTCGTCATCAATCAGAAATTCGCTTAAAATTTCATCCAATTCGTTATCGTTCATAAATTTTGAAATATCTGAATTTATGTCTCCTGGCTGGTTAATGACTGAATCGGTTTCTAAGGAGTTTAATTTTGTATCTGTTACTGTTTTACCGGTGTAGTTACATACTAAAATTTCAATGCCCGAATCTGAGAATATGTAATTTAAAATTGATCTTACTCTGGACCAACTAAGTTTTTCTAAACCACATCCTAATTTCGGTATTGCTAGCTTTGTGATTTTATCGTCTTCCAGAGATTGTTTTAAATAAGTCCGAATACAAAGATGTAACGAAGTTACAAATTTTCCTTAGCGTTTAGCCAAGTTTCTCCGCGTCTAGTCAAGCTTCAATCCGCCGGCTTATATCCGTCTGAGTCCGCGGTCCGCGGAGTTCGGGAGAACAACGCTTGCTGGTGCCCCTGGTCAGCATTCTAGTTCCTCCGGCTCCAGTCAAAGTAATCAAAAGGACGGCCGACCGCTGCTCAGTTCAGTTGTGAAAGATCCGCTTTCCGGTGAAGCAGCAGCCGTATCCAGGTGAGTGAGCTATAGCTTTAGTGGTAGAGTGCAGTGGCTTTCTTCCCGCTCCTCTTACCATCCTTCCAGCTTCTGCTGGTCCTGACTGTAGCCGTCGAGGCAGTAGCTTGCGGAGTGTACGCTGTACAGGTCGTTTTTCCGTGCAGACTATACTCCTCTAGCGGCGTAGGACGTTGGGTGTTCTCCGTACAGGTCGTTTTTCCGTGCGGAATATACCCGGCGAACTGCCTCTTACCCCATTCTCTATCCGCTCTTACGTATCAGTACCGTTCTTTTTTGCTCCTCTCTCTTTCTGTCTTTTCTGATTGTTTTCCTGCCCGTTATCTAACTCTTTCACACCGCATCCCCACTATCCATCCGACCTGCCACTCGTATGTAAGCTCACTCTTTTTCACCGCTTGTTGCATCATACTCACCGCATCATTTGCCGAGTCGTAACTATATAAACTAGCACCGCTTGTTGCATGTTGCATACCGTACCGCTTTTATAACCGTGGTACTCAGTAGAGCGCTTGCTTCACCGCACCGTACATTACGTAACCGTAGCTTGGCTAATGCTTGAAGGGAGGGGCACGTTTGTTTCTTTACGCTGACCGTTTTTTAAGTTGTTGTGCTWCTCGACATTAATAAAAATAAACTGTGTTTTTKGGTTATTGTTGGTTTTCTTTCTGTACCGCACCGTCCGCACTCCGCTAACATCTTTTTCAGCACACGGCATCCACCCTCGGGTTTTGTTCCCTGGAGTGCCGATCTCCACTGTAGCTGCCCTGGTCTGTGCACAAAGGGTGTTAGTGCACAGCAATCTGAGGAGCATACCTCAGTATAATAAAATACCGAGAAACCGTTTTACGCCGAGCTTAGTGCTTACGTCACCTCCGTACCGTACCGTACCGCTTATTGCGTAACCGTCCGTCCGTCCGCTCTCCAATCCGAAGGCCCGTTCCGCCGCTCAACGAAAAAGGCGTCACATAGGTTTATCGAAATACTTATTTTTAGTTATCAGATAGTACAAATTTCGGTTGTGAATTTTCTGATGCTACGTCTCCGAGATTTTTGTTTTGTGAAATGAGTTGATTTATTCCTCCAAATTTATTTTTGATTCTTAGAGCTAAACCAGCATTCATGAAAAGGTATTTCGACACACAATGGGCTAAGGCATAATCATTCGGCAGTGAAAGAATGTCCTTGTTCACCTCCGTATACCACAGGCAATTTTCCAATTTTATGGATTTCAGAGTCGTCATAATTCAGATTTTCAGGAACTTTTATTCTACTTAATGTATATGCATTAACGTTTAGTTTTCCTTTTTTATAAATGATTTCGTAATCATATTCTTCCAGCTTCAGTCTCCACCTGGCCAATTTAGAATTTGGCCCTTTTAACGAAAATAACCACACAGGCGGTCTGTAATCGGTGTAAATTTTGAAGTGTCTACCAAACAAATCGGGTCTGAAATGTTTTATTGCCCATACTATGCCCAGTGATTCCCTTTCAATCGTAGAGTAACTAGAAGCATAAGCAATAGGTCTATCCTGAAGGGGTGAGCCTTGAGACAATACGGCTCTGATAGCATAATTGGAGGCGTCAGTGATCAATATAAATTCTTTATTGAAATTTTGATATTGGAGAATCGGATCATTACACAATAATTTTTTGCAATTTAGAAATTCTGGAGTGTGTTCTATCTTCGCAACTTGTTATCGGTTTGGTTACCTTTGAAAATTTTTTAATAAAGCGACGATAATACCCAAGAAGGCCTAGGAATGATTTTATGACACGCGATGTCTTTGGAACTGGAAATTTTTTAATGATTTCGATTTATCCGGATTTGGACGTACACCGTCTTAACCAATAATGTGACCTAAATATGGAACAGAATGACAAAAATTCGGATTTGTCAAGCTGAATTTTTAGATTTGCTCTTCTCAACAGAGTAAATAGTCTTTGAATCTGTTCCTGCAAAGACGAGGAAAAATACTCTCAAAATGTTCTCCATGGCGCGCTGAAACGTCGCAGGTACATTTCTGAGGCCAAAAGGCATCCATAAGAATTCGAATTTTGCGTTATTTACGGAAAAATAAGTTTTTGGAATGTTTTGGGGATAGACTTCTATTTGGTTAAAACCGGATGTAAGATCAAGTGTCGTGCAATAATTACAGTTCGCGTATTTCCTGAAAACTCTTTCACTTAAGTATAAAAATATTTATTTATTTATATACAGAAGCACAAACAGTACGAACATAAAACAGTGCTTACAACTTTTTCAAAAATGAAATTAACATATAGAATAAACCACACCACAAAACAGAAATTATTAAACAGAATCTACAATTCCAAGTGGTGGCGGATGACGAAGTCACCAATGACAAGAATATCATGATGACGAGGAGAGGCCAGGATAGATCAAAGCAGCATCGGAAGTATAGGAGCAACAACCCCGGCAAAGCTGACAAAAAGTTCAACTGCAGAAGATGTCAAAAGGTGCACGGTACACGTGAGTGTCCCGCATATGGGAAAGTGTGTAACGATATAAAATATCACATAAGCTTTCCTTGGTCATTACTATAAAATGTTATATTTAATTATCTCATTTTCTGCTTTCTGTTGTCTTTTTTGTTGAATTGTGTTAGTTGTAGTTTTCAATTGAAATGATTTCCGTCTTCTTTCCTTGTTGTCGAGCGATAGGTGTTCCTCTATCGCTTTCCTTGAATTTTTGTTGGCCGACGAAAAAGTTGTTATCGCGGGAAAGCGCAGTGGGCACTTTTGCGAGTTCTCTAGCGTATGAAACACGGTGCCCGTTGACTGATGCCATTTTCGAGCAAAATTTGTATATTGCTCACCACATTTGGGATTTTGGCACAGTTAACACAAACTAGCTGCTATAGGGACGCCTATGATATAATATATATAGTGGTGCTTCGGCAGTATACCTAATTACGGGGATTAAAGGGCAGTCGTTGGTGTTCCGCCGGATCTCGACCATGGGCAGATCGTTCGTTTTTCTGTCGGCATAACCCTCGACCATCAGAGGTATGTTAGAGAGTTTTAAGTTTCGATCCATTTGTCTAGCTTCGATTTATATTTTAGGGTTGTTGTATCGGATTCACTGTTACATTTAATCGATTCCCATTGCTGGTCAATTAGGACCGAGGGTACTTGTTATCATCAGGGTCGTCAACCGCTGGTTTTACTTTGAATTTGTGCCCGGTTGAAGAAGTTTATCATCACGTTAGGAAGATTAATGCAAGGGAATCCGAGTTGTGAACTGCTGGACCAGAAAGAGCGAGAATCACGGGTCTATTAATTACTATTTCTTAGTTTGTTTTTGTTTTGTAAATCATTTCTTAGTGGGTTCATTTTGGACAAACTAATAACGTACTTATTAATTGCTATTTCTTTGATTATTTTGCTTTGTATATCAATTGTGGTAGGTTCATTTGCAACAAATCAGTTATGTGCTATTAATTGCTATTGCTTTGCTTTATCTGTCATTTGTTGGTAGGTTCATTTGTGATAAATCTAACGTATTGTATTTATACTCACCCGCGCTCCGCTAGCGCCGTAACGCAAACCGAAACCTCCCATAGATTTCAGGGGCTCCAYGGACTCGCTGCGTGCGCATCGAGGGCCACACGGAACGCACGTAAGTACCCCCTTCTGAGTTATTTCACTCTGTAGCTATCGGTGTTATTATTTCTATAAATCGCGGCATATTCGGTTTGTTGAGTGTCTAGCACAAAAACAGTTAATTAATTCTACATTTTATGATAGTACTGTCATTTGAGCTACCTATAAAACTCGTTAAATTTTGCATTTTTTTTTGGATCGCTGTCACAGTAGTTATAGCACGAATTGATAATAGTAATTATATAAATCTATATCTATATTTTAATTCTCTTCTCTGGTTGTTTACTTGATCAAATAATAATACTTTGTTTATGCGGTTTATACTTACCTAGTTGTATTTATTTCTAGTAAATTCATTAAAATATTTTTGTAGCTCTTTACAGAATTTATATAGTTCTTCTTCAGCTGTGCGGATTATTGTTATTTATTTGTATTGCTCACGACTATATATCATTCTTGTTTTCTTTTCGATACTAAAATAAATTCTGTTGTTTATGAGTGGTGGTTTTTCCGGAGGTTCCTCCTATTATTGGTTCATCCGCGTTTCGTATTTGGCGGTTAAGGCTCATCGGATATTTCTAAACACGTGGCGCCCTATATTTTCTTTTAATTTATTTTTAATGTACCCTGCCCATCTCCACTGAAGCTGGCAGCCCGTTTGAGCCTTCGGTCTTTTCCAATTGAACCTTCGGTACTTGGTGTTGAAATTATATACACTTAATTGCAGAAAGGCCACAAGTGTGATAAATGCGATTAGTTAAATCACTTTGCTATTTCATATAAGAAGTGTCCAACAAGGTCAGTCACAGAGCGATAGTTCAGACGAATTTTTTGTGGAGTCTGACTGCTGAAAACAAAAAGTAATTAAATAGCACCAGTAAATCAAATATTTGCTAAGATAATATTGAAATTGAAGGCAGATTCCTTAAAGCTAGATTAGCCACTGGAGCTGAGGTATATATTATACCTCTGAATCTTTTTAGAAAGGTAGATAAACAGTTTAAGATCAGAACAACGGAATATGTATTAAAGGAATGAGGGCACAGTTAAGAAACCCGTTGGTGCAGTAAATCTATAATGTAAATATAAAGAACAGGGTCTATATGAGCATCTTTTTATTGTAGATGGGGCCAATAAAATTTTGTTAGGTGGTCAAACATGTATACATTTGAATTTGGCTAAGCGTTATAAGACTGCCATTAAATGTAACACAGCTGAAAATACCGAAAAGATCATTAAAAAATATAATTGTGTTCTCTGGGTATGCTAGACATTCAGGTAAATGTCAATTAACAACCTTGGAAAGTTTTGCACCAGTCAGTCATAGCCCCTGTGATGGGAAGAGTTGTTTTATTAATTAAGCGGAGACTACATATAGGCGACGAGGATAAAATTGTAAGTACTAATTAATTAGTTAAGTACAACACAAAGCCTAAATTCCAAACGGAAGGGCCTAGGGTATAAAAAGTACCTGTACATATGTACATATGTACATATTTCAAAGGATAATAAATAGCCTAAATTCCTAACGGAAGGGCCTAATATATAAAGGACACTTAGTATATGCAGACATAGATACCGCTATTAAAAACACAACACACGTATTACTAAGTACAAAACGCAGAAAAAAGCCAATCTTTAAACGTATAGCGTTGATGATTCCTATGGTTCCTGGGAAAATGCATGTTCAAGTACGCTTGCATACATCCGATGCATGTAATAAGAAACCGCATGTACTTAAGGAAATGGCGAATATCCACATCCCCTCGCTGGAAACTTTCGACTGCGATGGTGAATCGGGTTCAGAAGGGTTACGCTGGCAGATATATACTTGGATGTTGCTAGCGTAGAAGATCCTAAGAAGAGGAAGGCCACTCTTTTGCATTTTGGGGGACTAGGCCTGCAAGAAATATTTTGCAACCTGCCGGGAGCAAATGTGAATGAAACCGATGGTGCTGGGAATGACATATACACCATAGCACTATATGAAAGGCATTTATTTAGGCCTTTGAAACAAGAAAACGAGGAAAAGTTCGAAAAATTTATAGTAAGGCTCAGATATCAAGCAGTAAAATGTCAATTTAAAGACCTGGAAGAGCAACTGGCGGACCAAATAACGGAGAAATGCGCCTCCGTGGAGTTGCGAAAAAGATATCATCACATATAGATTATGACTAAATACGATAAAAATTTAAGTTTTTTGGATCTCTAAAATAGCTTTTGTTTTGAATGTGACCCATATATAATTTTCGTAAGAACGATTATTGGAATTGAGCGCTTGTAGTTCACAAGTATAAAAATGACAGTCATGAATGGCCAAGTGGCACATGCTCAACTTTTCAGAACAATCAGAATATCGATATTTGTAATATTTAATTTTTGTTGGGTATGGCCGATCAATGAACATCATCACACATAGAGAAATAATCAAGATACACCAGGCAAGCGTACTGGTTAATTAAATCGTATTCGGTTTAATGGTGGTTGAGATTAACCCCCATATATTAGGATTAGGGCACCAACGCTACAAAATGAGCCACGTGCTTTTATTACATTTATTTAGTTTAGGGCAATTAATTTCGGTATACTAGGAAATAGTTCTTATGTGTAAATTTGTAAGCTGCAATTTTAACAAAATATGAAGTTACTTTGTAAAGTATCCTTTAGACACGAGAGCGAAATCAAGTCACTGTGCTACGAGGGTGGATCAAAAAGTACCTGACCCAACCGGTAAGGTGGGTCGCGGTCGCGGCCGGTACAACTCCTGGTGTATTCGGTAGAGGGAACCCTCAAACCAAAACACTCAAAGGCACAGCTGACTGCGACTTTCTGTTTTGAAGCAAACCCAACTCAAAGCAGACAAGTCGAGCACCACAGCGAAAATAAACGACATCGAGTATGGTGCTGTCATCAAGTTCTTTTTTTGAAGCAGAAAACACCTAAGGAGATCAAAGCAGAACTTGATCTCGTGTACAAGGAAGCCTCACCTTCCTATACAACAGTGAAATTTTGGGTTTCGGAGTTCAAACACGGCTGCACGAGCATTTTGCACGAGGCTCGTTCTGGAAGGCCAAAAACTGTAATGACTGATGAAACAGTAAACAAAGTGCATGATTTAGTGATGAGTGACCGAAGACTAAAATTGCGTGAGATTACGGAGGCTGTTGGTGTATCATACGGGCGGGTACATCACATTTTGTACGAGGGGGGGGGGGAATTTTTCGACGAATGACGAAGTGAAAGTGGCTGTGGAAGCGTTTTTTGACGAGCAGGACGAATTATTTTTTTTGAGGGTATGAAGGGGTTGGAAAAACGGTGGAAAAAATGTATTGAGTTGCAAGATTATGTTGAAAAAAAATGAGTCATTATCTTGCGTTTTTCTTGCTCAGGTCGGGCACTTCTTAATCCACCCTAGTATTTTGACTAGTACTCCTGAGTTGATTAATAATAGAGAATATAATACACATTGAACAAAACAGAATCTTAAATATTTGTGGTACTTTCGTTTATGGCGGTTGCAGATAAAGTTGTAAAACTCAGATAGTAAGAAATACTTGAATAAATAGTACAAGAATCCTTGCATTTCCTTAATTTTTAATTTATCTTTATTACTGTAAGATCAGTTTTATCTTGCTGTGTATTATTTGTTCTCTTAAGTGTTGGTGGTTTATAAAGTTTGGCTGTATTTTTGGGACGGGTTGCCATAGATAAAATCTGGGCATTTTCAGACTCTACTATTGTTATACATTGGCTGCATACGGATACGGCTATAAAAGACGTTTTTGTATGTAATAGAATATCGAAAATCTGGGAAATTTTGCCTAAGACGCAATGGTGTCATGTTGAAGGGGAAAATAATCTAGCTGATTGCTTGTCTCGTGGTTTGACGCCTTCTGWACTTGTGAATCATCATTTGTGGATTTCGAGTCCCCGGTGGGCCTTTGACGATGAACAGAATTGGCCTGTAAGTCCAGCTGTGGATAAACGCTCTTTTAAGTTACGGTTCGTCGGTCTTTCTAGCTTCTAAAGAAGCTGATTTTGGTGAAAGTAATCCCTTATTGAATCTGATTGTTAGACGATCGTCGTGGATCGTAATTCTTCGTGTTACGGTATGGGTTTTACGGTTTTTAAAGCTTTTACCGAAAGTAAAGAGTTCGAGAATTTAAAGGCAAAGCGGCTTTCTTTCTCTAAGTTTCGAAAACTACATCTATTTCTTAAAGATAGTTTGCTCAGGGTGGGGGGCAGGTTAGGGCATTCACAGTTAGACTATGATCAGCGATATCCTCTTCTGCTACCCAAGAAAGACGTCTTAGTTGAGAGACTTGTTGAGTACTTCCATTGTAAACATTTCCATACAGGTCCTTATTTGTTGGAACCTTTAATGCGTCAGAAATATTGGATTCTTGCTGGTCGGAGTGTAATTCGTAGCAGAGTACACGCTTGCAATCGGTGTTATCGTTGTCGTCCAACTTCTTGCGCTCCTCTTATGGCACATTTACCTGCACCTCGTGTGACACAAGCGAAAGCTTTTCTTCACACTTTGGGCCTGTGAATTTAACCGAATATCGCAAACCGGGCGCTACGGTACATAAGGCGTACGTTTGCCTTTTTGTTTGCATGAGTATAAAGGCAGTACATTTGGAACTTGTAAGTTCATTATCTACGGATCATTTCTTGCAAGCTTTTAACAGATTTCTGTCATGACGCGGTCCCTGTCGGACGGTATATTACGACAGAGAAACTAATTTTATCGGAGCTAAACGGGTGCTGGCGGATTTAAAAGGTATTTTGACCACTAAAGACTTTAATGACAAAATTAATACGGAATTAAACAGTCAAGGTGTAGATTGGAAGTTTATTTCTGCATCTGCCCGCACATGGGCGGATTGTGGGAAAGCAATGTAAAAAGTCATCTGTACAGAGTTATTGGAGATCAGCTGTCAACTTATGAGGAATTACAAACTCTACTTGTTCAGATTGAGGCCTTGTTGAATTCGCGCCCACTTTGTCAGCTGTCTTCAGATGCTTCAGCTCCATCTGCGCTAACACCAGCTCATTTTTTAACTCTTAAGTCCATTAAATAACTTACCTGCTGAAGACCTCAGTCAGATTCAAATGAACAGGCTTGATCGGTTTCAGTTAATTGATCGGATGGTACAAGATTTAAGGTGGCATGTAGAGTACCTAACTACTTTACAAACTAGAGCTAAATGGCATAGTTTATCACCGAATGTCACTGTCGGCTTGGTAGTAATTCTAAAAAATGTAAATACTCCCCCGCTCAATTGGTTCATCCTGGAGATGACGGTCATGTACGGGTAGTTACGGTTAAAACTAGTAAAGGTTGCACTCTTACCCGTCCCGTGGTGAAGCTGTGCTCTTTACCTACCCAGTAAGGGTTAATTATTTAAAGTTTAGTTTCTTTTTTATTTATAATGTGGAATTTCGGTTTTGGGTAATCTTAAATGCAAGCTGCAAGGAGGCTTATTTAATTACGGGTTTCATTAATTGAATTTAGAAAAAAATAAGTATATTTTTGGTGGGGGGTATGTTGACGCAAAATTTAAATTCTGCGCCATTCGGATAATTCAGGGTAAAAAGTAGAGATAAAATCAGACATGCATATTAGAGGCACGGTCGGCGGTGCGCTCGCTGCCGGTGTTTACGAGTTTTATGCTTAAATTTCCCCATCTTTCCTTACCAGCCCTCCTAATACTCCTTTGGGTATTAGACGATAGCCGGAGACACCAAATTTGTAAGTAATTTAAAGGTTTTTTCAAAACAAAAAGTATACTATTATTTTAGAGAAATACTCCATATGAACATAAAGATTTATAAAATACTTTAGTATGTCTTTTTTTGCAATTCCTATATTAAATTACGTTCATTTTTCGACTGAACCATGTAAGATGTAACACGTTTCTACTGGATGACCCGTTCAAGCTCTCTGATATGTAAATGTCAGATTAATTAAGACCTCAATAATCTGTGCTAATATTTTCGCAATCCGTTGCATATTTAACGAAGTTAGCATTTTCTGTTTGAAAAGTTCGTCTATAAATCTCATATTTCCTACGGACTTAATCCTTATCCTCCTATCGTACTATCCTAATTCTAACTGTAAGTCTTTTTTGTTTTCAGGATCAGTAGACTGCTCGATCTCCTTGACTTTAAGGTTGCGCTGTGGCTCGTCAACGCTGTTCTTCTCGAACTCCATCTGGCACCCGGTCAGCAGCTTCCTGAAGTTGACGAACTCCTGGGCGTCTTCTCCTTCGAGTTGGCCACCTGATTCGCGTTGGTCAAGCTGTTGATCGCGGGCACCTTCATGAGCGCCAGCTCGCGGCACAGTAAGGCATAACCGTACGAGAAGTTCGGTTCGTCAACGGCCTTCTCGAAGATCAAATCGATGACGTCCGTATCTGCTCGACGAGAGTTTTGAACTTCTGCGGCGTCAGTTTGTTTAGGACGCCCCGCACGTTCTTGTAGGGCTCCTCCACCTTTTCTCCTCGTCCGTCTGGTTGGCGGCCGAGTTAAATCTGGCGGGACGCCACGCGTTTTCCGCCTCGAGCAGTTTGACGTCCTCAAGGACCGATATCGACACTTCCTTTGTTATTGCATTTGCTGCCGCTGACGGCAGATTTTTACAGGCTGGGACGTTTCGGAACCCCTTGCTGCGAGGAAGACCTGCCCATGTACACATTACCGAACGAAGGCGCGAAATCGGGCCTGTCGACCATTCCATCAGATCTATACTGCCTTCCTTAAACTAAAGGTCCTATCTACAAAATATCACAAATAGAGTTTTTGCCATGCCTGGATTGATTGAGACATATTTATATTTCTGCAAAGTTTCAATATCCTATCGGCATTCTAAACCACTTAAAAGTAACTAAATAGTTTGTCCTAAGTGTAAATTTTGGAGATATTACTTAACTGGATAGCCTTATCTATCAATTGCTTAGTTAAAATGAACTGTCTACCAAATTTCTTGCAGATAGGACTTTTCTACGTAGTATTTTGGTGTGAAATTTTTGTTTGTTGAATGACAATGTTGTAGTTAGCACAAAATCACTAAGTGTGTAGTTACCATTTTCTGTTTGCTACATTAGGATTTGAAAAGAATAATGAAAACATTCGAAGCACAGATCAAACCAAACTTACACCTAAAGTTGACGGTCGTGGGCGTACATTTTCTCGAAGTATAATCCTTGATCATATTAATTCCTTTAAACCAACTGTATCCAATTATCGCCGATAGCACGCCCCGGACTTACCGGGCGATATTTCAATAACTTTAATGTACCTATACATGTTTGAAAGAAAAATATCCGAATGCAGAGATTTTGTATAATTTATACCGAAAAGGAGCCTCAAGTTTAAATATATCATTCGCTAAACTAGGTTATGAAGAATGCTGGGCATTCGAAGGGTACAACATACATAAAAAAGTTACAAACCATGACTACCATGACAAGGATACTTTGCAAAAATGCGATTTTTGCAAGGGAATGGAGATTCATATTTCAAAAACTGTCAAAAAGTGTTCTTAAAGCTAACGACGATAGAAAGGAAAATATTTGTATCTGCTGACTTACAAAAGGTTTTTCAATATATATGAAATGTAACTTTTTACTTTATGTTATTACGCTGCGAAGAATGGAGATTTTTACAGAAATAATAATTACATTCAATGAGAGTTTTGTTCCACTGGAAAGAGCCGCAGTCCTCCACGGGATGCACTTTGGTACGAAACAGTTGCCGGATGCACCAAAGAGGATGTTTTATCTACATGCTATGCATTTCTACTCGAAAACCGGGACATAAAAGGTATTACTTTCTGGGTAGATAATTGCTCCTCCCAGAATAAGAACAGGTCTTTCTTTAGTTTTCTCTTGTATTTTATAAAATAAAATCCAACTGTAAAAGAAGATCCAGATAGCGGCTTCGCACGCATGTCATTTGTTGGACTTCAGAAAATGCTGTCGTACAGTTTCTGCTGTCGTTTCGCAGATTGCTCAGCTCCTGAGCGATTACCATCTCTGAAAATATTTCACTGAACTTCTTCTGCCGATCACCGTTAACGATGAAGGTGCCCTGTATCGGTAGGATCTTTATGACGAAGATGCTGTCCATTTTGTTCCTAAACAGGAACATCTCTCCGTACACACCCTCGCCTATCTTGTGACAGTGCCGTATGCTCAAGTTCGGGTAGCATTCTTCGAATGGTATCAGTTCGGTTTGTCTGCATCTTTTTAAAACAATATCCCCTGCAATTGGGACGGGAGTTTTTGTCAATATCAGCGAATGTCCAATACTTTTTCCAATTCCCTGATCGTTTTCTCCAAGAGCGTATCGTCTTCCGTTCCATTTGAAATACAACCTGATGTAAATGTTTCCAATTCAGTTTTCTGTGTTCATGACTAACAACCCCTTCATAATTAAACATGCATTGTATGAAACCATTTAGCACCACATTTTCACTTTCTTGGATAAAATTCCAAGTGAGAATGAGTCAGATATACGGAATGTAGGCGAGGTTGAGATCAATAACGATGAGGATTTGTTTGATATAAGTGAAATGCCAGTAGTTTTTGAAGACGACGTTTCTGAATGGGGACAGTGAAGATGATTTGCCACTTAGTACAATGCGACAGTGTGAGCTGGCAACAAACAAACCTATTTGGACAAATTCTAATGACAACTGTCTTCAAAATATGAAACAACTTGTCACTCTCAGGTTGACTGCTCGGTGTAGGCTCTTTCGTAAATGAGAGCATGCCAAGGTTCGTTTGTTGACTTAACGTTATTTATCATTACTTACTGATCTTTGGGCGCCACACACCTAGAGCCCTTTTCTCTCTTTAGGGGGTGTGATCCTTAGGATAATATACGACACCAAGTATAATCAAGTATAATGAGAATTTTTAATGAAGAATGTACTTGTAGAACGTGTATAAGTGAATAGTTGGAATTAAATTATTAATTTACAATTCTTTTAGCAACTGGCTCATTGTAGCTACAATGCTCAAATTATAGGTATTACAAGCGAGCGTATCTAGTTAGCAAATTTTGTTGATTAAATGTATAAAAGATATTACTGAGTAAAAATGAATATGAGTAGTGTCAATCTGTCGATATGGTTGCGTGAAATATCTTATACCGGCCTTGACCCGTTTTTGGTACTGATGGTTGCTTATGCCGTCCTCGCTTTGATTTCCCACAAGAATGTTGACGGGGCTAGAGGGTGGACGGACCACTAACCATACCTAACCCTGCACGCACGTGCATTATTTAGAAAACAGGAATATTATTATTACTTAAGCAGCTTACCTGTTGTTGAGGGTTTCTTTTTGATTCGAAAATTATGATGAATTATATTGCGATAGCCTTTCTAAATGTTGTTACGTGGACGTTTTAATAATAAAACATTTTTTAATAAACATCTTTTATGGAGCACGAAATGCCATATGTTTATGTACAGCAGTATTTCTCCTTAAACTGAGAAGAGCACTTTCCTGAAACGAAAAATCAAGCTGATTGCTTTTTGTGGCAAAACCTCTTTTTTCGATGGCACTCACTTTTGCTATCTGAACTTGGTCGTTGAAATTAATGGTCGTGTATTGTGGTGCATTTAATGATTTTATGTAATCATCTCTTCGGAGGATTAGCATCATAATACAAAACTGAGTCCAATAGTTCGGTGAAATCTTTCAGTGTATCAATTGCGTAATATTTGTTGGACCGAGTTCCTTTTTTTCCTCCTTTTTCGTGTGACCATACGTTTCTCTGGGGTACAGTCCCCAAAAAAAGCAATGATCAACCCTCCAACCACCCGAAGTATGTGACCTTCTTCTCTGGAATAGCAATTGTAAAGGTTGTTTGTAACTTTTTTAGGGTGCTTAGCTCATTCTGTGCAAAAATTCAGTCATAGTGCTGCAACCTTTTGGAAGACCTCGTATTGCGCAGTTTGTTCACAAAAATTTTGCCGATAACTCCGTATGATCTCGCTGGATCTGGGATAATTACTGTTTTGCGTTGTTTCGTGGCATTGGCACCTTCTGGCGGAAATCCTGTTAGCACATTATCTGGGGTTAGAAGCTTGCAAAATCAGGGGGTAACTTACCTGTGAAGCAGCCAGCAAACAAGGTCAGACATTTCCATTTCTTTAGTGCGTTGCTGTTTTAGTAGACCTCTCAGAAGACTGTGTGATTCGCGTCTTTCCTTTCACTTTTAGTAGCGGTATTTTTCGTGTCGTACCTGTAAATTTTACTGTCAGGGTTAAATGAACAGTTTATAGCTAGTCTGTAGTGTTTTGGCATATTCACCTATATTTTAAGTGCATTAGAGCTCATTTGGACCTTAGGTACTAGTAATTTCGTTTGTAATTTCAGTTGTTGCTAGCATAATAGCATTATTTACTTTTTTTTTTGTTCCCGGGTAATACCTGTAAATAATACAGTTAGTGGTGAAAAATAGTGATATTTGGTGAGATACACGTGGCAATCGTGCAATAAGACGCTTTGAACGACACGCCAAATAGTTAGCTAACATTTAGCGCTTTTGAGTGAAATTTAAAGCAGCAAAGTGAGTGGATAAGAGACTTATAAGCACGGTCGACAACAAGAAGAAAATCCAAAGTCATAGCAAGGATTGTACAAGCATAAAAGGTAGACAAAACATTGGAGAGTGGATGTCAAACTGTGCATTTGGTCGCGCGCAGGCTTAAAGGCGACCCGTGCCGCCGACAACGTTACCAGATCGTAATATAAGTACCTGAATAACGGATGGACAAAGGAGGCCCCAGTAAAAGAGATAGAGAGCTGGACAGCAGTACAGAAGAAGAAAGAAAAACGTTTGCTAAAAGCAAAAAAATAGTAAGGACACCAGAAAAAGCAAATTGGAAGAAAACATACACAAATGGCCAAAAAAGGGAAGAAAAAGAAAACATGGAGGAAATGAAAGCAATGATGAGTGAGATTGTTACAGTTTAATTTTTCAGAAGGGTTTTATACAGAAATTATCCGTTTTCTTTATTTTTCCGAATGTTTACAATTGATATAGTTGAGTTGGTTGCCTGTCTTTCCGGGTTGGAGAATCCAATATTTTTCCTTTTATAGCATTGTCTACCGTAAAATTATTTTAAGATGTGTATTGATCCTTATGATGTGGACATTTTGTTAGAAGCGGTATTTTACTCCAATTATCTTTCCGTGTGAATCTGCTCTAGAATGCTTTGCAGGTTATTGTTTACAATCTGTAGGCCGGTTCTTAGAGTCAAGGTTGGTCTTATCATCCGGTTGGTAAAATCTGAAGGACCCTAGGCTGTCGACCTCTATCTGATGACTTATCTAAAACAGTGATTCATTCTGATTTTGGCTGGTGTAAAAGTTTGCCACATTTTTGGTTTTACCTGTGGATAACGGTCACTATACAGTTGTGTTTCCGAACAGAAAATTTTAATGTTGGAAGGCCTTAGTGGGATCATTTAGTGCCGTTAGAATAAACTTTTCCTGAGCATTCGGGGAGTAAAAGCCAGAATACTTGCTGTTTTTTCATCAGAGCACATGGTCTGGTCGAACACCAGGTATGTACCTCATCGATAGTCATCCAACTTTTCTTCCTGTATAAATTGAATTTCTGATAAGAGTAATTCACAACGGCATATGTATTTTTAGGCCAGTTTTTCTGGATTCACAAATCTTACCTGACAGTGTTTCATCTGTATCACGTTGGCTGTAACCATTCAGGCCCATTTTTCTTAATCTGACCGTGGATTAGTAACCTCCAGCCAGTGTTCCATCTATATACTTCGGCTGTAACCATTCAGGACCATTCCTCTTCATCTGACTGTGGATTAGTAACCTCCAGGAAGCTCTAAAGCGATCGAAGAAAATATATATTTACTATTTGGTACGCCGCAATATCTCATCTGTGACAATGGAGTTCAGTTCCRCAGTCGGAAGTTCACACACCTATGTTCAGAGTATAAGGTGAAACTCTCCTATACTCCGGTGTATCACCCGCAAGCGAATCCGGTGGAACGCGTCAACTGAGAGGTGAAACGTATGCTGGCTTCTTACGTAACGGATAACCATAAGCTTTGGGACACTTTACTCCCTAAGGTCGGTTGCGCCCTAAGAACCAATAAACACGAAGTTACTCTACAGACGCCCTATTTTATAAATTTCGGCCGCGAACACGTGTTACTGGGAGAAACTCATGAGAAACAACCTTTCGGTGATGGTGGAGGAGAGCTGATTGCAAGATCTGGTCTAACCGAGCGGCAATTTAACCAACTATTTGAGGACATAAAACGAAGGCTGGTACAGGCCCACGAGAAAGCGAAAACAAGATACGACCTCCGTCATCGACCGGTCCAATATGAAGTTGGAGCACGGGTCCTACGTAAGAATTATGCACTTTCGAACGCTATCAACGACTTTGCCGCCAAATTAGCGCCACGTTATGTCGGTCCAGACTTAATCAAACGTAAATTATCCGCCGTCACGTACGAATTGGCCTCTTGCGAACGGCCAGATAAAAGCATTGGCGTGTGGCACGTTAAAGATCTAAAATCTGACCGTGGATTAGTAACCTCCAGCCAGTGTTCCATCTATATACTTCGGCTGTAACCATTCAGGATCATTCCTCTTCATCTGACTGTGGATTAGTAACCTCCAGGAAGCCAGTGGAAATCCCGGAGTGACCAGTAATCCCATCTCCACTACAGGGGAAATAGATAGGATTAGTGATTAGACACCGTTGAGTAATTTCACCGCATTTACAACAACTGCTTTGTATTTTCTCGTTTCCTTTGCGTACATTTTAAGATTAGTGATTGGACATTATCGAGTAATTTCACCGCTTTGTATTTTCGCGTTTCCTTTTTTTGGTAACATTCTAAGAATAATGATTAGACATTGTTGAGCAATTTTACCGCGTTTTCAATAATTGCTGTGTATTTCCTTTTTTTCTTGCTTACAATTTTGTTTGTTTTTGTGTTGCTGCTGCAGGCCTTTGCAGCAAATATTTTCTTAATAGTTGTGTAAGCGAAGCGTGTGAGCCCAGTACAGCTGTAGCGGGTGACCCAATAGGGTTTCATCTTTGTTGTATCACATTTTTTTTGTGTAGCTTTTCATTCTTGTGTATGCCATAAAGTCTGGCTACAATTTAAGTACATTAAATTAAGTTAAGCTTTGGAATATTTTAATTTTGATAGTATATTTCTTTTGTTGACTTTAGCGGAAAGTATAGTTTGTAATTATTAATTGTTTTTTTTTGGTGTTCCATAAGAGAGTTTTTAAGTATCTAACTTTACTTACCTTGAAATTCTGTAGTTTCCACAGCCGTTACCTACCTTTTTAATTCACTTTAGTTCTACCTGGTATATATACTTTCTTGGGTGGGCATGTTTGCCTGTGTATACACTTACGTAATAAAGTACATCTTGCGTTGCACTGGACTTTATGGTTGTTCTTGTATTGTCTCATTATCGTTATTGTTGACCTCGGTGACCACATATTTGTCAGTTTCCCGAATTGATTGACGTGAAGMTAGGTGAGGGTGTCGGGGTTGCCAAATCTTCGTGCGGTCCGCGATTCGGGTGGCGCTCTTCGYATATCGATAATTATTAACGTTGTTACTACGAGATAGAACCACGCCCCGTTCAACCCTGGGTAAGCTCGGCATACCGCGCAACCCGGATCCCCCCTACACTAATAAGTTTTTTTGGTACTCTCAAGTAGAGGCAATTTAAGTGTTTGATGTGCGTTTGTGAATTTCTGAATTACTTTGAATTTTGTTTTGTAGTTTCTTTTCATAATTTGTTGGCTACCAAATTTAGGAAGGTAACAAAATAGGGACCCAACTTTGTTGTTGTGTTCTTCTTTTTTTGTTTTTTCTTCTCCAGGGAGGGGGGAGAAAATAAAAGTTGCACTTTTTTTATGTGTATAAACGTCTTACATTTATTAATTTCTTTCTTTGGTAATCAATTACAGTATGGACGTGAACAGATTATTGAGTGACGAATTAAGTTACGAATTAGTAATTCGCGATTGTAGCGAGGGTCGTACGGTGGAAGAAAAAAGAAATTTGCTTCGCGCCGCGTTGCGTCGTGACGATTCACAAGAACGTGAATTAACAACGGTACGAATGAACCCCAAACAGGAATGTACGATTTGTACAATTAAGCTTGACGAATTGTCAGGCCATATAGAAGATTTCGATATCTCGAATAAAGAGAACGACTATAGACGTATTTCTACGCGTTTAGAACACGTGCGTCAAAGATTGCATCGAATCGACACGGCCGCATGTATAAACGCTCTGGAAAGGGTAACAGAGCTGTTAAAAATTCAAGAACAACTTAGGAATCGCCTTGCACAAGTCTATAGAAATTGTGAATCAGGTACAATCGCAGGTGGCTCTATAATGGATCAGAGGAACGAACCGTTGCATCAGTCATTAATAGATTAGCCGATAACTCTGCTCCCAGAATTAACAAATGCCCAAGTTAATCACACTATGCCAGCAGGGGGACACAACAATGCTCCAACCAAAGAGTCCACACCTATCCATCGCACTCGTGAACAAAACTCAGCTCGCCAGGTGGCATGGGCTGGTTCATTGCATCAAGAACCCTCTGGTACTCAGGATAAATACAATCACACTGAGTCGAAGTCATTCACAGCAAAATTGCGAGACCTCAATTTTTCTAATGCATGGGGGAATACACAAATAGGATACAGTCATCCTCATAGTTCTGTTGTACTGAGCAAGTGGAAGGTGGCATTTGATGGGACATCAAGCGTATTTTCATTTCTAGAACGAGTAGAAGAAATGCGGCAGTCGTGAGGAGTAACAAAATATCAATTGCTTCGCGGTGCAGCTGAACTCTAGTGGCGACGCTTTGACCTGGTTCAGATCGATCAGACATCGAGTGAGTGATTGGGATGACTTAATTAGACGTTTAAAAGCTTCCTTCTTGCCACATGATTACGAAGAGAGTTTATGGAGCGAAATTAGAAACCGAACGCAACATCCATCGGAGAAAGTAGTAGTATATGTCGCTGTCATGGAGAATCTTTTTAATCGCCTACCCGTCCAACCGTCAGAGGAGAGCAGGATAGCGATTGTTAAAAGAAATTTGCAACCCGACTATCTAACTCACTTAGCCTTGCAGCCGATTTCATCAATGGAAAAATTAGTGGACGTGTGTCACAGGCTGGAAGAGGCCAAGATAGTTGTTTCACGATATAGACTACCTCCGACAAGCGGAGCCAATTTAGTTGAGCCTGAATTATCGGCTACAAGAGCACGTGGCCGAACATCGTCTGTGCATGAAATTTCAGAGGCTCAGCAAGTTCGCGAAAACGATACTCAGGCTCCATACACGGAACCAAGAATGATAACAACTTTAAGACCGATCGTGGCTGAGGTAAACTGCTGGAATTGCAGATCTCAGGGACATCTCCATAAAGCTTGTGTCCAACCTAAACAAAAGTTTTGTTATCGATGCGGATTATCTCAGGTGACAGTACGTACCTGCCCTAAATGTTCGGGAAACGGCGCTTCGGGCCATGGAAGGGTCGCACCATGAGCTCAGGTTACCATATCGCGACCACCAACGAAACAAATACCTTCGAAACTAACTTACGTCCTATACTTGCGTTTCTCTTTGCCCAAGGAAATGGAGACAACAGACCTCACTTAATCCTAGACATATTTGGCGTCAAATTACGCGGGTTATTGGACTCGGGAGCTACCCGTACTGTTCTCGGCGGTGAAGGAAGGAAAGCAATCCAACACCTTGGCTTAAAACTTCAGCCCGCAGACACAGGATCGTGTCGTGTGGCAAATGACCAATCCTGTAAAGTGTTAGGAAGTATCGAGTTGCCAATGCGCCTGGAAAATAAAATAAAGGTTATCTCAGTGCTTGTCGTTCCAGACATATCATCTTTTTTTTTTTTTTTTTTTTTTTTTTTTTTTTTTTTTTTTTTTTTTTGTCGGCGACCTATACATACAGGACAGAGTCGTCAGCGATCACCTCCCAATTATTTTTGATATAGGTAGAACTGAACTTAAGATAAGGCAGAATCGAGGTACCCGGCGATGGAAATGGGTGGCCGAAAAAACCCAAGTGCTGGCAAAGAGCATAGAAGTTGAGATAGACCAGCGTAGAGACGCCACCGCGGAGGCACTGGAGGAGGCGGTGACGGCCGCCTGTGACAAAATCCTGAGAAGAGCGGGGCGGGGCCAAGGGAGTTGGAGGCCGGTGCACTGGTGGTCCGAAGGCATTGGTGCCTGCCGAAAAGAATGCCACCGGATTAGGAGGAAAATCCTAAGACTAAATAAAAAGGCAGCCGTACCGGGCAGGAACGAGAAAAGGGAGAGGCTATGGCGGGAGCTAAAGGAGCAGAAAAAACAGCTCAAAAAAGATATTTCCCGAGCCAAGGCAAAAGCCTGGGAGAAACTCCAAGAAGAAGTAGACAGTGACCTCTGGGGCCTGGGGTACAAGGTGGTTATGGGGAGACTCAAAAGAGGAACGCCGCCGACGAAATTAGAGGAAGAAAGGGCTGTTGAGGACCTCTTTCCGGAGAGGCCCATGGCAAATTGGAGGCGGAGGAGAGTTCCCGCCGTAACGCCCTTTACAAGTAAGGAACTGGACGAGGCGATGACCAGGATGAAGACCGGTAAGGCGCCCGGGCCGGACGGGATTACGACGGAGGTGGCAGGTTTGGTTGTCAAGATGCGTCCGGAGTACATCCTCATGATAATGAATGATCTCCTGAAAGAGGGACTCTTCCCTGATATCTGGAAAATTGCGAGGCTGGTCTTGATACCAAAAAAGGGAACTGACGAGAATGGAAAGAGGAAATGGCGACCGATATGCCTCCTGAATGTTTTTGGCAAGCTCCTAGAACATCTTCTTAAAAAAAGACTTCTAAATGAGCTTGCCAACATGGGCGGCCTGTCAGACAGGCAGTATGGTTTTATTGAGGGTCGCTCCACCATCGACGCCGCAGAGGACGCCCTCAAATTTGCGGAAATGGCAAACGAAGGAACGTGGGGCACGAAAGATTATTGCGCCCTTATCGCCATAGACGTGGAAAATGCGTTTAACACGCTGGATTGGGAAAAAATAATAGGCCAACTAGAGAGGAAACAATTTCCCGACGAAACTGTGGAAATGGTTAAAAGCTACCTAACAAACAGGAAACTGGAATTGGTGACAGGGGAGAGAAGGTCGATCTCGTGTGGCGTCCCGCAGGGATCAGTGCTGGGCCCCCTGCTCTGGAACATAGTGTACGATGGCGTACTGAACTTGGAGCTGCCAGTGGGGGCCAGATGTATTGCTTTCGCGGACGACCTGGCGCTGCTTGCGGCGGCAAGGGTCGAGGAAGACTTGGTCCGTGTTGCCAATGCGGCGTTGAACAGCATCGTGGACTGGATGGGCGACACTAACCTCAAAATAGCTGAAAATAAAACAGAAGCCGTTTTACTGATTAAAAAAAGGAACGTAAAACCTATCAGGTTCCATATTAACAATTGTATAATTGAACCGAAAAGAACTCTCACATATCTAGGAATCGAGATTGACCAGAAGATGCAATATACTGACCACCTTGTCAAGGTGGCCTCGAAAGTAGACAGGACAACAATGGCCCTAGCTAGGCTTATGCCAAACATAGGGGGACCATCTTACAAGGCCAGAAGACTGTTGGCAAGTGTTGCCACATCTATGCTCATGTATGGAGCAGAGGTGTGGTACAAAGGCCTAAGACTAAAAAAGAACGAAGAGATCATAATAAGAGCTCAGAGAAGAGCTCTCATAAGGGTGGTGGGATGCTACAGGACCGTATCGGCAGAGGCCATACAGGTCCTGGCAGCAGTCCCTCCGATAACGGAATTGGCGAGAGAAAGGCATGACATAAGGCATAGGCAGGTAAAAAAGAAAGATGCTAGGAAAGAAACACTCCGGAGGTGGAGAAGAAAATGGGAAACGACGGAGAAGGCCAAGTGGACGAGAGAACTGGTGACGGATCTAGAGGCCTGGGTAAACAGGAAACATGGTTACATGAACTATTACCTTTCCCAGGCCTTTACTAGCCATGGTTGTTTTGCAGAATACCTGCATAGAATTGGGAAAAAGCAATCCAAAACTTGCTTTTACTGCTGCTCCGATGACAACGCTGAACATACAATTTTTTATTGCCCGCGATGGGACGAACATAGGATTGCTTTTGAAGGCGAGACCGGTTATCACATAGATAAACGAAATATGGTCGATAAAATGATTGATACGCCTGAAAACTGGGACGCCACCGAAAAATTAGTAAGAAACATAATAAGAGAGAAGGAAGAACACGAGAGAGAGTTAAGACAGAGAGAGACAGTATTTATATGATAAATACTCTAGAGAGGACCCGCCCCGCCCGAAGAAATACCTAGAGGTGGTTCCGGGCGGGATTCGGAAGAGCGGTGGGGGTTTTTTAGTGGGTCGGGGGACAAAAGTCCGACCCAACCCCACACTATTCGGTCGCACACCACCAGCACCGTTTGCTTTTCTGAAAGTTTTCCCCCCATCGCTATAAAAAAAAAAAAAAGACATATCATCTACGTTGGTTTTAGGCATGGATTTTTGGCTATCAATGCAGATAATTCCGGATCTATCGAGTGGTTGCTGGAATTTCTCGCAGAGTCCCAGTGAGAACTTTAAGGTAAACTCTCTCATGGCTTCAGACCTCTTGTCTAGCGAGCAGCTCTCTCGGTTAAATAAAGTGATTGACGCATACTTTGTCACTGTCTGTTCGGAAACGCTGGGTTGTACACCCCTAGTGGAACATAAAATTGTAACGAGCTCTGAACCCATCAAGCAAAGGGCATATCGGGTTTCTCCTGCCATGCAGGAACACATGGACTGCGAGATACAGAAGATGCTTCGTAACGACGTAATCGAGCCATCCAGTTCTGCTTGGTCGTCTCCCGTGGTCCTGGTTCCGAAGAAGGACGGATCCTATAGATTCTGCGTTAATTATAGGAAGTTGAACAGTGTCACTAAAAAAGACGTATACCCGATACCTTTTATATCCACAATACTGGACAAACTTGGTCATGCCAAATATTTAAGTTCAATGGACATTTAAGTCTGCCTATTGGCAAGTGGCAGTGGAGAAGGAATCCCGCGAGTGCACGGCTTTTGCTATTCCGGGATGCGGCATTTATCAGTTTAAACGCATGCCTTTTGGTCTTACAAATAGTCCCTGCACTTTCCAGAGGTTAATGGATAGGCTATTGGGTCCAGAATTGGAACCAAATGTCTTTGTGCACCTGGATGATATTATTGTGGTGACCGAGACGTTCGAAAAACATTTGGAAGTGTTGCAGATCTTTTCTCGACTGAAGAAGGCAAACCTGACCCTGGCTCGAGAAAAGTGTAAGTTCTGCCGTCCGGAATTAAAGTATCTCGGTTATGTGGTAAATGCGAAGGGTGTGCATGTAGACCCGGAAAAGGTGCAAGCTATCTTGGACATTCCGTCTCCAAGAAACGTGACTGAAGTGCGTCGGATACTGGGAGTAGCCTCCTGGTATAGGCGTTTTATTCCTTCGTTTTCCACCTTAGTAGCACCCATGACTCGCTTATTACGTAAATCACAAAAATTTTGCTGGACTGAAGAATGTGAAAAGTCTCTGCGAGGCATTAAAAACACTTTAATATCAGCTCCAATACTGAGTTGCCCTAACTTTTCGGAACCCTTTATCCTACAAACGGATGCGTCTGCCTATGGTTTGGGTGCGGTATTGTCGCAAATAATCGACCGAGAGGAGCGCGTTATATGTTACATAAGCCGATCACTGAGCAAACCTGAACGTAACTATACAGTGACTGAACGAGAGTGTTTGAGTGTTATTTGGGCGGTGCATAAATTACGGGCTTATCTTGAAGGGTACCACTTTACAGTGATTACAGATCACCATTCGCTGATTGGGCTACACAATTTGAAGGAGCCAACCGGACGCCTTGCTCGATGGACGTTAAGACTGCAAGAATTTGACTTCAAGATAGTGCACCGTCGAGGTAAAGAACATGTTGTGCCTGATTTACTGTCTCGAGCAATTCCTGATAAAGAAGCCGTAGTTAACGAAGTGGCGAATCAGGTGGAGGGTAAAGACAAGTGGTATCAACGTATGATTGAAAACGTTCGGCAAAATCCATTGCGTTTTCCCCAGTGGCGCATAGAAAATAATGTATTGTTCAAAAGTATCAAAAGTGCTCTTCCCTACTTGGGAGATGACGTTGACAATTGGAAAACAGTCGTTCCTAAGCACCAACGAATACATGTTATTAAGGAAAACCACGACTTGCCGACAGCAGGTCATTGTGGCGTATACAAGACCTACGAGCGACTAAAGCAAAGGTATTATTGGCCTAAGATGCGGTCAGATATCACTAAATACATCAAACACTGTCCTGCGTGCCTGGCTCACAAACCGGAGCAAGCCCAACCTCCCGGTTTAATGGGAAATCGTATACACCCTCCCGTCCGTGGCAAATAATTGCAGCAGATTTATGTGGCCCACTACCCCGTACCGCGCGAGGAAACAGGTTCATATTGGTAGTAACAGACTGTTTTAGTAAATTTTCTCTGTTTCCACTGCGTACCGCAACTGCTAGTGCTGTCTCTAAAGCGATCGAAGAAAATATATATTTACTATTTGGTACGCCGCAATATCTCATCTGTGACAATGGAGTTCAGTTCCGCAGTCGGCAGTTCACACACCTATGTTCAGAGTATAAGGTGAAACTCTCCTATACTCCGGTGTATCACCCGCAAGCGAATCCGGTGGAACGCGTCAACCGAGAGGTGAAACGTATGCTGGCTTCTTACGTAACGGATAACCATAAGCTTTGGGACACTTTACTCCCTAAGGTCGGTTGCGCCCTAAGAACCAATAAACACGAAGTTACTCTACAGACGCCCTATTTTATAAATTTCGGCCGCGAACACGTGTTACTGGGAGAAACTCATGAGAAACAACCTTTCGGGGATGGTGGAGGAGAGCTGATTGCAAGATCTGGTCTAACCGAGCGGCAATTTAACCAACTATTTGAGGACATAAAACGAAGGCTGGTACAGGCCCACGAGAAAGCGAAAACAAGATACGACCTCCGTCATCGACCGGTCCAATATGAAGTTGGAGCACGGGTCCTACGTAAGAATTATGCACTTTCGAACGCTATCAACGACTTTGCCGCCAAATTAGCGCCACGTTATGTCGGTCCATACTTAATCAAACGTAAATTATCCGCCGTCACGTACGAATTGGCCTCTTGCGAACGGCCAGATAAAAGCATTGGCGTGTGGCACGTTAAAGATCTAAAAGCTCWCCCTCCCAATATGGCTAAATATAGTTCACGGAATAAWTCTATTTGTTGCTCTCTTTCTTTATTTCGTTTTTTTATATTAGAGGATGTCGGAGTATGTCATCTTGTTCCCACTTTTTGATGGCTGGCAATATTTTTTTCTTTCCTCCTGCCGTCTATGTAGGCAATCAGTTCGTAGTTGTGTAGTTTGTGCCTGTCACTCTCGCGGATTAAGGTTTGCTTGCATAAAGTCTTCGATCTTGACCATTCTCGGAATATGTGGTTCGGATGATTTCGTCTAGTACGGATTTGTAGTGGTAGAGAGGTCCCAGCGTCAATAAATTAGGAATTTTTTTTTCTTATTGAATACCCTTAAGTTGTTTTCCTCTACAACTGAAGGATTCTCATTGCACTGTGTATGTATTCTTCTCCTATTTTTATTTTCCCCGTAATTGGATTGGTAAGTTAGGTGTTTTGCAGGGTCTTCAGTTTAGCAGTGTATCTGTGGAGATTTAAGGTATTCCTTGGTTGAAAATTCCTAATTCAAAAGTGAATGTCTTTTATTTTTTTTGGCTGTCCTGAGCAGTAAATTTCTTTATGAAATTTACTTGCTTCCAAGATGGGGGGAGTGTTACAGTTTAATTTTTCAGAAGGGTTTTATACAGAAATTATCCGTCTTCTTTATTTTTCCGAATGTTTACAATTGATATAGTTGAGTTGGTTGCCTATCTTTCCGGGTTGGAGAATCCAATATTTTTCCTTTTATAGCATTGTCTACCGTAAAATTATTTTAAGATGTGTATTGATCCTTATGATGTGGATATTTTGTTAGAAGCGGTATTTTACTCCAATTGTCTTTCCGTGTGAATCTGCTCTAGAATGCTTTGCAGGTTATTGTTTACAATCTGTAGGCCGGTTCTTAGAGTCAAGGTTGGTCTTATCATCCGGTTGGTAAAATCTGAAGGACCCTAGGCTGTCGACCTCTATCTGATGACTTATCTAAAACAGTGATTCATTCTGATTTTGGCTGGTGTAAAAGTTTGCCACATTTTTGGTTTTACCTGTGGATAACGGGCACTATACAGTTGTGTTTCCGAACAGAAAATTTTAATGTTGGAAGGCCTTAGTGGGATCATTTAGTGCCGTTAGAATAAACTTTTCCTGAGCTTTCGGGGAGTAAAAGCCAGAATACTTGCTGTTTTTTTCATCAGAGCACATGGTCTGGTCGAACACCAGGTATGTACCTCATCGATAGTCATCCAACTTTTCTTCCTGTATAAATTGAATTTCTGATAAGAGTAATTCACAACGGCATATGTATTTTTAGGCCAGTTTTTCTGGATTCACAAATCTTACCTGACAGTGTTTCATCTGTATCACGTTGGCTGTAACCATTCAGGCCCATTTTTCTTAATCTGACCGTGGATTAGTAACCTCCAGCCAGTGTTCCATCTATATACTTCGGCTGTAACCATTCAGGACCATTCCTCTTCATCTGACTGTGGATTAGTAACCTCCAGGAAGCCAGTGGAAATCCCGGAGTGACCAGGAATCAGATCTCCACCATAGGGGAAACAGATAAGATTAGTGATTAGACACTGTTGAGTAATTTCACCGCATTTACAATAACTGCTTCGTATTTTCTCTTTTCGTTTGCGTACATTTTAAGATTAGTGATTGGACATTATCGAGTAATTTCACCGCATTTATACTAATTGCTTTGTATTTTCGCGTTTCCTTTTGTTTTGGTAACATTCTGAGAATAATGATTAGACATCGTTGAGCAATTTTACCGCGTTTTCAATAATTGCTATGTATTTCCTTTTTTTCTTGTTTACAATTTTGTTTGTTTTTGTGTTGCTGCTGCAGGCCTTTGCAGCAAATATTTTCTTAATAGTTGTGTAAGCGAAGCGTGTGAGCCCGGTACAGCTGTAGCGGGTGACCCAATAGGGTTTCATCTTTGTTGTATCACATTTTTTTTGTGTAGCTTTTCATTCTTGTGTATGCCATAAAGTCTGGCTACAATTTAAGTACATTAAATTAAGTTAAGCTTTGGAATATTTTAATTTTGATAGTATATTTCTTTTGTTGACTTTAGCGGAAAGTATAGTTGTAATTATTAATTGTTTTTTTTTGGTGTTCCATAAGAGAGTTTTTAAGTATCTAACTTTACTTACTTTGAAATTCTGTAGTTTCCACAGCAGTTACCTACCTTTTTAATTCACTTTAGTTCTACCTGGTATATATACTTTCTTGGGTGGGCATGTTTGCCTGTGTATACACTTACGTAATAAAGTACATCTTGCGTTGCACTGGACTTTATGGTTGTTCTTGTATTGTCTCATTATCGTTATTGTTGACCTCGGTGACCACATATTTGTCAGTTTCCCGAATTGATCGACGTGAAGTTAGGTGAGGGTGTCGGGGTTGCCAAATCTTCGTGCGGTCCGCGATTCGGGTGGCGCTCTTCAAATATCGATAATTATTAACGTTGTTACTACGAGATAGAACCACGCCCCGTTCAACCCCGGGTAAGCTCGGCATACTGCGCAACCTGGATCCCCCCTACACTAATAAGTTTTTTTGGTACTCTCAAGTAGAGGCAATTTAAGAACGTGGTAATACCAGTGTCCTCGGTGCTAGTGTTTGAAGTGCGTTTGTGAATTTCTGAATTACTTTGAATTTTTGTTTTGTAGTTTCTTTCATAATTTGTTGGCTACCAAATTTAGGAAGGTAACAAGATGATGCAACAAATGCAGCTTAACATTGAGGAGAACCGTCGACTGAGAGAGGAGATGAAAAAAGACAATGAAAAATGGAAAGAAGAAAGAAAACAACTGACTGATAGAATTGATAAACTGGAAGAAAGAATTGAGGCGATGGATAGAGAAAAAAGAAAGTGTAATATAATTATCAAAGGACTATTGCCTAAAAACCCAACAACAAAGGAGACAGTAACAAACTTCCTAGAAGAAAAACTGGGGGAAAAAGTACACATCAAGAAAGCATCAGGGAAGATGGCAGTGCTGTAACATTGGCTGAGATGGAAACTTGGGAAGACAAGCAGATCGTGATGAGAAATAAAAATAAAATGAAGAATACACATATATATATTGAGCACGATCAAACACTAGAAGAAAGAAGAATAGCGGTAGAAATAAGAAAAATAGCTAGAAATGAAAGAATGAAGGGACATGCAGTAAAGATCGGATACAAGAAAATATCAATATAGGGAGAAAACTATCGATGTAGTAAGAACGAAGATGCATTGGTGGCAGATACAAAAAACTAAGAAAAATTATAGGACGGATGCTCACAGATGACGGACAGGCAAGGAATAAGGTTATGATTAAGGACCTGAAAAACACAGAACAAGATGGGAACAAGAATAAAATATATTACAGAATAGCGACATGGAATATAAGAGGCATAAACGGCAAGGAAGAAGAACTGGTTGAAGAAATCAAACAAGCTAAAATAGGAATATTGGCGATCACGGAAACAAAAAAGAAAGGACAAGGAATACAAGATGTGCAGGAAAACTACATTCTCTTGTATAGCGGAGTAGAACGCGAAAAGAGAGCGAAAGCAGGAGTAGGAATTATAATGGATAAGGATATATACAAAAAAGTGACAAACTGGGACTACATATTTGGAGAATATCGTTCCCAGCGCATGGAAAATTGCAAAAGTTTTGCCGTTACCAAAAAACCGGTGGTGGCATCTTTTGATGAGCTGCGTCCAATTTCGCTTTTGCCGGTAATGTCGAAAGTCTTGGAAAAGATTCTGGTGCGACAAATAAAAGGTCACCTAGATAATACGATATCTTACCTCTCAGACAATCAGGATTTCGACAAAGATATAGTTGTCTTACTGCACTTCTTGATTTGATTGATGATGTCATTCGTGAGGCTGATGTTGGAAATATTAGTGCACTTGTTCTGTTGGACTTTTCCAAGGCTTTCGACAAAATTAATCATAAATTATTGTTTTCAATTCTGGAGTACGTAGGATTTTCGCAGAATTCAGTGAGTCTTATTGAATGTTATTTTGCTAACCGTAAACAATATACTGTGACGGATTTCGGTGCATCTGAGGAGGGAGTTATTACATCTGGGGTGCCTCAGGGATCTGTGCTTGGACCTATTTTATTCTGTATTTACACATGTAACTTGTTGTCTTGTGTTCAGTAGGGTACTTCGTATGTATATGCTGATGACACCCAGGTCTGTTTTTCGTTTCCCTTTAGCAATGTACATTTCGCAAATAAAATGATTAATGAAGATTTAAAGCAATTGCAACAAACTTCTTTGCAACATCAACTTAGTTTGAACGATTTAAAGAGCTCTGTACTGGTATTCGGTAAAAACAAAGAACTAGCAGAAGTGTTATTAAAGATTAAAGTTGGTAATAGTATTTTGCAATGCTCTAAAGTAGCGAAAAGTTTGGGTGTGGATCTAGAGACGGAACTACGTTTTAGTAATTTCATTACTAAAAATTGAATGTTGCATACATTAGCTTGAAAAAGTTATATCCTTATCGCCATATCTTACCCATTAACTTAAAAATAAAGCTGACGGATGCAACGGTCTTATGTCATATGAACTATTGCGATGTCTTGTATGGCCTATGCTTAACCAGAGTAGATGTAAATCGCATTGAACGTTTGCAAAAGTCTTGTTTGGGATTTATTTACGGAATTCGAAAATTTTCTCGGATTTCACACAAGTTGATTTCTGCAGGATGGTTGAACATGGCCCATAGACGTGAGTTACACGCGGCGTGCCTATACTTTTCAATTATGTTTTTCAAATGTCCACCCTACCTATGCAACAAAATCACTTTTCGTACTGATGTGCACTCTTTGAACACTAGGTTTCGTGGACTCTTGTCACCCCCTAGACACTACACTGCTTTATTCACTCGGTCTTTTACCTACAACATCTGCAAAATATTTAATAGTATTCCAATTCAGATAAAAGAGTGCAAAGTTTTTAAATTTAGATCAGAGTATCGTCATCTTTTGATGTCTCGCCAGTTCTCGTGAATCCAGCATCCTCTTATTTGTCAGCTTTGCATTGAACCCATTGCTTTCTTGCATTGCGTTTTCCCTGTAATTATGTCCCGTCTATAAACTGTTTATTTCTTTTTTAATAGCGCGGTCGGAGAGACCAGCACTTTGGGTATTTTGTAATTAGATTGTTTTTTTTTCTGGACTAAGATTAGAAATCAGGTTTCCTGCCTTCTTAGTCCTTTTTGTAGTAGCGCCAACTATTTGTCTTAATGTAATATATAATCCATCAGAATGTAAAGTTTTATGTTGACCGCTACCACAAATAAATTTATATTATTATTATTATTATTATTATATCAGAAAGATTGATGACAATAGATGTCGAAACAAAATCCACACATAAAATAAAAATCATAGTCGTATATGGCCCAAATGAAGACGATACAAAAGAAAATAGATATATTCTGGGAAACCCTCACAGACATTAAAGAAAGTACAGTAAACACAACTTTAATATTGGGGGACTTCAACGCACGAGTGGGAACAAAGGACGAAAGAAAAGAAAGAAAACAGGTGAAACAGATGGTATTAAACCAAAAAGAAAACACTTGGAAAGAAATTGGCACAAAACTGGAAAGAAACAGAAAATTGTTTTTTAAAGTCATGAAGGAATTAAGAACTGAGAAAGTATACAATAAGCAACAGATTTTGAAACAAAGAAGGAAAAATATTGATACAAGAACAAGAAGTAGCACAAAGATGGGAAGAATATTTTCGAGAGTTATACAACCAGACACAAAGGGCTGATAATAAAGACGAGGTAACAGAAGAAGAAAATGAAGAACAAGACGAGCAAGATATAACAATAAATGAAATAAAAGAAGCAGTCAAAAAAATTAAACTAGGAAAATCTGCAGGACATGATAAAAATTACACCAGAAATGATCAAATACTCAGGGGAAGAAGGATACAATATACTACAACTGGTGTATAATAAGATATGGCAGACAGGAAAGGTACCAAAAGACTGGGAACTAGGGATAGTCATACCCATATACAAAAAAGGCGACAAAAGAAACTGCAACAACTATAGAGGCATTACTCTGCTGAGTGTGGCAGCAAAGACATTTGAGAGGGTTTTGGATACCAGACTTAGAAGCATCATAGAACCACAACTAGAAAAATCACAGAGCGGTTTCAGAAAAGGATACAGCATGCAAGATCACATATTCACCATTAAACAAATTATTGAAAAAAAAACACATAAACAAAGTACAGAGACACACCTGGTATTCATAGATCTAGAGAAGGCATTTGACCAGATACAGAGAGACGTAGTATGGAAGAGCCTAAAAAGACGAGGGGTCAACAATAGACTGAGATTATCAATAGCCAGCATGTACCACAATACAAGAAATTATGTGAGACTGAGCCACACTCGCACAGAAGAATTTCCAGTGAATGATGGCCTACGACAAGGAGGAGTTCTAAGTCCTACGCTGTTTATTACCGTGATGGATGATATTATAAAAGAGACAAAATTCCAAACAAAACCAATAACTGTCGGATATAAAAACCTACAACCAATAACGATATCGGAGTGCGCATTCGCCGACGACGTAGTGATATGTGGCAAGTCGGAGAAAGAAATTCAACACGATTTAAATATATGGTACAATGCTCTAAAGACTAGAAACATGAAAATCAACATAGAGAAGACAAAACATATGGTTGTAGGATACAAAGAAGAGTACAGGAACTTAACAATAAATGATACAGAAATTGAAAGAACAAACATATTTAAATACCTTGGAGTACTCATCGAGAGAACGGGAAATGACGAGACAGAAATAGGAAACAGAATCGACAAAACAGCAAAATAGTTCTACTCCCTAAACAGTAATTTCTTACAGAGAAGAGAGGTGTCAAAGAAAATCAAAATGGTAATATATAAAGTAATATATAGGCCAATTTTGATGTTCGGATCTGAAACCTGGGTACTAACAAGAGGACAACGAAGTAGGGTACAAGCAGCGGAAATGAGATACCTTCGCAAAGTAAAAGGTATCACAAGAAGAGACCGAATACAAAATGAGATAGTGAGAGAAGAACTTGAAATACAGGCAATCAGTACAAAGATAGAAGAACAACAATTAGGATGGTTTGGACTTTGGTACGAATGGACAATGAGAGGCCGGTCAAACAGGTATGGGAAGCCAGAGCTTTGCAAAGGAGAAGGYGAGGAAGAACAAGGGAAACATGGGGCACAATGGTCAGCAAGATKTTGGAAAGGAGGGGAACGACAATCACAGAAGCGAGAAACCTAGCTAGAAACAGGAAAGAGTGGCGGAAGTTCATTAAGGAGGACTAGAAAAAAGAGACATTACACCCTTACACCCTTAGGGGTAGAAAGGGTTATGATTATATATATATATATATATATATATATATATATATATATATATATATATATATTTGTTGGTGTTTATTTTGTGGAGTCCTTTTGTGTTAATTTTCTTATTGTATTTATTTGTAGGTTCTGGCTCCTTATTTTATAAATTAAAGAGACTTTCTAATAATATGACGTTTCGACCTATAATTTAGGTCTTTGTCGAATATTTTCATTTTGTAGATTGACAAATTATTATGAAAATCAATATGACATTTACAATTTTGATATTAATATAAAATGTACCTTCTAGTTTGTTCCTTTGCTATCATTATGGATGGTAAATGTGACGATGAGAGGGTGTGTTTAAATGACGGTGTAGTAGGTATAACTTAGTCCTTGTATGTCAGTCCAGTCGTTTACACGTGTTTAGGTTTTTTTGAATATGTATCATTTCTAAAAATTGTCGTAAAATGGACAGACATACTACCCACGGTATTATTAGGCATAAAGGCAGCGTGGAAAGAAGATAAAGAGGAGCCAGTCGCCCACATTACAGAGCAAAGAGCGAAACAGGAGGCGCAGCATGGTCCAGGCGCACGTGCGGGCAGGAGAGTAAGGTTTCCGGGCTATTTACAAGTGGGGAAATAAACGTGCTTAAAACACTAGGAAAGGGTGTGTGGTGACCTAGTTAGCGCGAGGCTAACCGGAACAAAACAATCGTAAGCAGGTTAGCAAGAATGCGACAATTGCTGAGCATGCAGTTCCCTGTTTATATTTCCGTAAACACCGCGTAGTAAATAGTTTGTTATTAGTGGAAAGTAAGTTAGTTAATAGTATTAATAGGAAAATATTGTTAGACGTAATTAGTGAGTAGTTAGTACGTAGCCACTGTGATACTGATGTAGAATTGTAATAAATTGTGTAACTCGCCATTTGAAGTTTCCATCGAAACATCCCTGCCGGATGAACCAGCTACCCCACATTGGCAACAGCAGTGGTAACTAAACACCACCGCAATGGGAATGAAAAGGCTTTCTACCTATAAAGATTATTGGTCATCACATCTAGAGCTTCGAGATAACTTTATTAGCATTAGATCTCCCGAGACCGTTTTATTTGGTTGCGAGGTCACATCCCCCTGAACGACAACCCTCTTATACCAGTGAAAGGTTCACCCGACTGACAAGCTATACAAACTACGACCATTGCTTGACAAAACTACCGTAAACTTAATAATTGCCTCAAACCATTCAAAAACCAATCTAGAGATGAGTCTACGATAAGATTTAAAGGTCGAAGCAGTTTATGCCGTTAAAACTCATAAAACGCGGGTACAATTCAGAAAAGGATTTAGGCGCTCAAGTGGTCACAGATCTTACACGAACTCTAGTTGGAAAGGGACACCACGTATACTTTGATAATTATTTTAACTCCGTTGCTCTTCAAAAACAACTTCAAAAGGAAATGATTTATGCATGCGAAACAGTGAGACGTGGACAAAAGGATCTACCTAAAGATATCAAAGATAATGACAATCTCGACATAGGTGAATCAGACTGGCGATTAAGCAAAGATGGCATAGTTTACATAAAGTGGAAAGACCGAAAGGAGGTTCATTTCCTCAGCAGTCATTCAGATCCATCCAATAGTTTATACGTTAACAGAAAACAAAAAGACGGAACCCTCAAACAGATTCCATGTCCACTTACTGTTGCCGATTATAATAGACATGGGTTATGTAGATAAGTTTGACATGCCCAAAATCGGTATACGAAAGTGGTGGCATAGGATTTTCTGGCCCATGCTAGATGTTGATGTTGTTAACTCTTATATATATTTTTAAAATTAGAACCATAAATTCAGCAGGTTTATTACTAAAATCATTCAGAATTGCTGAATTTCTAGGATTGCTTGGAGCCCATGATAACTGTTCTAAAAGAGAAAAACCATCTGCTGCGCACAATTTTTTAAGGTTCATGTGCCTTAAGAAATTAGGTAGGATTCGTCAATCTATGGAACATCAAGACGGTGTGCTCTTTGCAGTGAAAAGTCAGAAACTCATCGCACTAGATGGTTGTGTTCCATCCATTCCATTCCTTTTTCCTGCACAAATTATCCGAAATTTATTGTGTTCCGTTCAGATGCAACGTTGACCATTATTGTCTTACCGACCAGAAAAACTGTTTTTTAAAATATCAAAAAATGTAGTCCTGTGTTTGTAAGTAGTAACAATTGCAATAAAACTTAAAAAAAACTCATTTGCCTACTTAAGTCCTAGCAGTTTTATGGTGAAACCGCACCCTAAGGGCCTTAAAAAAACAGGTATGCGTATAACATTAAAAAGTGTACCTTTAATCATTCATTATCGGATTGGTTCGACGGATTTGTCCGAGCTGACTTGCCCGGCAACCGATTGGCTAATGAATGGTAACGAGAAACGGGTCGCATGTCGGTCAGTGTTGAGTTGTAAGTTCTGCTGTTTGACAAGCGAKCGTAGGACCCGATTGTGACCAATCCGGGCTATTTGTGAAATGTGTGTGACTTGTACAGGCTTGTCCGTCAACTTTAAACAGTTTTTAAMAATAGCTGCAAGCGCAAGTAGTGAAATAAAATGTCTTTAGAAGATAACCGTAATTTTTGGGAGGAATTTATTCTCCTATATCAAGAAATTTCTTGCCTGTGGGATATTAAATGCAAGGATTACCGCAATAAGCAAAAAAAGAATGTTGCATATGAGAAATTAATCGCTAAGTGCAAGGAGCTTTTTCCAAACGCGAACAAGGAATTCGTTCTTAAGAAGATATCATCCTTACGAGCATCTTTTCGGCGCCAAATAAGGCGCATTAATAGTTCAAAAAGAAGTAGGACCGGAGCAGATGATATTTCAGAAACAACTTTGTGGTACTTCTACTTATTGTCTTTCCTCATGGATCAAGAAGTGTCGAATAGCAGTCTCTTCTTTAGAAGAAGGTAACTTAGATGATCAATCACAGGCTTCAGTAAGTATTTTTTATTTAGAGTCTAAAGTGATAAAATTTTATTATTATTATAATTGATTTATTTTATTCAACATTTTTAATCTTAAATTACAAATGTACACGGCTTAAACTTAATGTACAAATCTGTGTTGAAGTTCAACTGCACCTGCATTATTGTAGTAAAATTGGAAATTCTTGTCTGGACAGGTGCAATGGTGTTAGTTCTCCATTGCTGTGCCTATAACAATATAGTACCAGATGTTATGTCTTCCATGTCTATGTTATTAGGTAGAATGTACGTAGTACTTTTGCGGCGTAAAAAGTTGTGTAAAACACAGGATGCCATAACGATATCGTCAACTGTATCCACTTTTGTCGCTATTGGCGTTAGCCAAAACCTGAATCTGTTTGCCATGATTCCGAATGCATTTTCAACTACACGCCTTGCATGGGAAAGTCGACAATTGTAGCATTTTTAGAGAATACAGGAGCCATAATTAAGGTGTGCCTAGGGCTCACCACGTTCAATACACGAATGAGCTGTTTCGCAGAGTTCGTATCATGTCCATGCAATGTGTTGACAAACGTGAATGAGTCGTCAGTCGGGCCGCGGTTGGGAGTCGGGTCTGAGTTCGTGTAATGAGTGGAAAAATAAATATAATAATAAATAATAATAAATAAATAAATAAATCTGGACACAAAGGGTTAGGAAAATATTCTTTCATACGGAACGCTAGTTGCTACTACGCACAACCATCCTTTGGCTAAATGCGCCAGGTTGGGATACAACTTGTTATTGTTGATCCACCACCGAAGTGGATCCTCTTTGCGAGAAATTGTATCATTAACGTACTTGTCGACTTCTATTGTAGCTTGCGACGTTGCTGTGTCCTTTGGAAGAAGTACAAAAATTTTAGTGTCAAAATCTGACCAATATGACGCATCTTCTTCCTTATTGGCGGTTTCGTTCTCTGACACTGTCTAGTTCTGCAGCTCTTGTATTGATAATCTCTGTCACTAATAATAATATATTGTTTCATATGTTGGGCGATGTTTTCTTTAAACGCGGACACAAAAAGGTGCATGTGCGAATAATTTTATTAGTTTCCAAATCCGGGAAACGTTGTTCCATGCCAGTAATCAGTTTATGGGCAAAATTTGTTACAAATTAGTGCTTCTGCTGCCTTTTTGGTTACATATATTAAACCCTTCAATAGAACTTGTTGTTGTGCTTCCTGTAAGGTAATGTTTTCCTCTTATTTCCGAATGGTTTCAGTTCACACGCATTCTTCTTCAGTTAGCATATTTATATCGGGCGTATTTAAATTAGCTACTGTACTTCTTAACGCCTCTTTAATGCAGACAAACCGTTGAATCATGTAATATGTAGAGTTCCAACGTGTGTCCACGTCCTGAATAACATGTAACAACTCTGTTTCCTGACTATTGTTGGTATTTTAACAGTTGTTCAGTTGCTTGCGTGCTTCGCTTAAAATGGTAGATTGGGATTTCGAAACATCCTGAACGACTAAATTATTGGGTTGGCAACTAAATCATTGCCGTTTTTGTCGATAGATTCACTCTACACTTTCTTTTGTTTTGTTAACGTGGCCAGAGCATCTAACCTATATTTTTTTCTTACTGTATGGACTTCTACGTTTAATTAGTAAAAAAATTTTTTTCGATTAGTTCTTTAGTTTTGTTTTTATCCCAATTTAAAAATGGAAGAACAGGACGTGCACTTCCGACTCATATTATTGTATTACTTCCGGAAAGGCAAGAACGCATCGCAAGCACAAAAGAAGTTTTGTGCCGTATATGGAGATGAAGCCTTAAAAGAAAGGCAGTGTCGAAATTGGTTTGAAAGATTTCTTTCCGGTGATTTTTCACAGAAAAATGCACAACGATCTGGCCGCCCAGTCGAAGTGGATGAAACCCATATCAAGGCCATTATCGATTCAGATTGTCACAGCTTGTTCTGAAACAAGATACACCCGTTAATATTAAAAAAAGCTAAATATCTTTTACACTTACTATCACTTAAGTGAAGTGTTGTCTCGGAAGGTACACCTGGACAACAGCGGCTGGATCCACCTAATATTAATTTGATTAGTGAAAATCGGCCTGAATTAACACTCAAAAGACTTACTCTGAACCTCGATGTCATCCTGTTGAACGGTAAATACTTTACGCTTCTTTAGAGACAGGTTGCTAATGTTTATCGGTGCGGAGTCTAAAAAGTAATAAATTTTAGATAACAAAACTTATTGAATTATAATGTTAAACTTACTTTTACTTATTTGAAGATTCGCAACGATACTGTTAGGTGCAGTACAGCCTTGGACTTTAGCTTGCACGGGGTTCTGTAACAGGACAGCAGGATCTTCATCCGTTGCTGGTCCTAAAACAGGCAGAGTTGGTGGTGTAAATTAAACAGTTATTTCAATTAACTTACTTTTACGGGTCGCAGACTCCAACGTCAGGACTTTATGACTGACATTTCCACAACAACCCTTCCGATGCCTTTCCAAAGCATCTCTCCTGGACTAAACTTTACCACACTCTCCACAGGTGAATCCTTTAATAATAAATTTGTTATTAGGTATCTAGGAATGCAGAAAAGTTTTTTGAATGACTTACCCTGCACCCGCTGTTGTGTGCCGGCTTGGTTTGGATTCGCGGAATGGTAAACGACTAAAATAAGCAATGCATATTAGTATATCTACACCGCTTTAACATCCAAATTAACTTACCCGCATTGCTGGAAGTGGGAATTTCACCAGTAGATCTTCTTCCATCCGTTCGGATAGTATCAGCACGCAATGCAGTTGCGTTTGGATTGGTCCAGTGGAATGATTTTATACACCATAGGAATCCCATCATGGACTACTTCGAAAATCAAACTACCGCTGACACTGTGTATAAGTTCGATAACTACAACATTCAGTTAGAGGAGTATAAAAAAGTGAAGGTGCTCAGAATAATCGGACCTTACAGCGAGATATTCTTGGGGTATGAAACAACAAAAAACTTATTTCAAATAACACATATTGTAGATTGTAAACTGGAGTATCTGATGCGTCAAGATTTTCAGAGTTTTTATACTTCAGTACTAAACAAAGTAAAAAAATTAAGGAGCCAGGAAATTGAAAAAGAAATAGAGTTGTATCTTAATTTATCTCTTTTGAACGCTAACAAAATATGTATGTTAGAAATGATATTATGGAATAAGAATAAAATTGTGTATGATCTAGAAATGTGCAATAAATATTAAACAAAAAGTAATGCTTGGTTTTATTCTGTTAACAGCACCTAAATTTGTACCCATTAAATAACAACTTTAGTATTAAATTCTATATAATATAAAATAGCAGAAAAAACCTTATTACAAATCATACATCACTTTGCAGGTATGTCAAAACCACCGAGTATTGTAATGCTAGTGTATTTGTTCCAGAACACGGAATAACTTGAAAACACAAATAGTTGGCATACTAGATAGCGTTTGGATTAAATAAATGTCACGCAATCATGTAGCACTATCAGTTTACAGGTTCCATGCTTTCAAGGCTAAAGTCACGAAGTCACACACGATGTCAAATTATAGGTCTCACGATTTCATACCTAAAGTCATGAAGTCACGAACGATGTGGGATTGCAGGTTTCACGATTACCCGCCTAATGTCACGCGGCCAGGCATGGTATCAGGTTGCATGTCACAAATGTGTACGCTTCAGTAACGAACAGTCAAGATCAGGTTAGTGAACCCTATTTATTAGGAAGCTATGGTGGTGGGCTCAGGTTCGGTGTATCTGTGGTGGTGGCGGTGGGCGTAGAATCGGTTGTGGCGGTCCCAATATCGGTCTATCTATACTACTCTCAACCGCGTAGCCGATGCTTTATCCAAACAACCGCACAAACTTCCCCCAAGGGAAGTTGAATCTTCATTATTGTCAGTTGAGAGCGGTGAAAATTGTTCCTGGACTGACACAGGTATTTAGTTTGAAACCAAGCTCAACGAATTTCCGGAATATTGCATCCGAGAGGGGAAGCTCTATCGACACTTCTTCGACTTAAAAGACTTTTCAGACGAAGAACTTATCGAACCCTAGAAACTCTGCTACCTAAACCGTTGCGGAAGCGTGTGGAGGAAAACTATGTTAGCCCCACAGTACGTTTTTGTATGCTATTACATTCCGGACCGCACATACAAACGTACGACACATTTTATCTAGTACATTTGTATAATTTATTCCACGGGAAAAGGTGACAGGCACGTCATCACTGACATCATTGCGCAGAACCTGTTTTAGCGACTGAAAACAGCTGTGGCCATCTACAGGCACAGACCAGTGACGCGTCGGTATTCTGAATCAGAACCGGTTATTCATTGTTGTTATTGTGTTCGATGCGATCAGGCTTGTAAACTAATAACTACGTGCAGTGCTTTGTTTCATCTTTCCGGGTAAAAGTGCGTTTATCTCTTCCCTGAAAGTTGGCTTCTAATTCAAAAAGTGCAGTAGGTGTACTTTGTGCTCAGATATTTCTTCACTAGACATCATAACCAAACATTAGGTAGGCTTGGCTTTGTCTTATTTGAAAACATGCAGTGAAACTAAAAAGTATTTTAATTTAGGTCCGTTTTCTTGTGCATTTTTACCACCTTGCTAAACATGACACCTAAGAAAGTTGGAAAAAAGGGCCTAATTATTCACAGCCAAGGCCGTGAGATTGTGAGCAAAGTTCTCAAGTTTATGCACAACGAGGCTGAAAATGGTGTGACAATTCCAGTACAAAATTACAGGTAAACAACTGTTTTTGTTTTATTTGTGTGTGTGTAATTTAATTGCAGTAAAATGTATTTTTAATGAAATACCTGAAATATAAATATGATTGTAGGCAACTGGTTCTAGCTGCTACAGGTTTTTCTAAAAACACATATCAGAAGATATGCAAGGAAGCTCGTATTGTAGAAGACCAAGGACCTTCAACTTCTTTTACGACACCCAGAGAGACTCGCCCACGGCGATCTCAAAAATTTGAACAAATTCGGCAAATAATATATGATTTTATTTTAATCGAAAAAAGACGACCAACTTTAAACTGTAAGTACTTAACCCATATCAATATCAAGAAACCTTTATTAGTTTCACAAAATAATGTAATCATTTTGAGATTGTGATTGACACAGTTTATTAAAGGAATAAGTCGATTACGAAGTAATAAGTTTCTTTTCCTTGATTATTACTCTAACGTTATCGACTCTTTCATTTCTGTCGTGTTGCCATAAGCACACACTGTATTTTTTCTTATTTAATATAATTAAAACTTGTATGAATTCATCTACAATTCTTTTTAGTTAAATAAGATAGTATGATGGTTATTACAAAGTTTTGTTTACATAAATATGATAAAAATTTTTCTTGGGTTTTAAACATTAACTTACGCATTTAATTGTTTTTTAAGATGATGACTTGTTATTAATTAAATTTGAAGAATTAAGTATTTTGTAGTTAATTGGAAGAAACCGTTGTTATAATTTTCTTGGACAAAATAAAGGGTTAACTAATAAAAGTGACAAAACTTTAAAAAGCGATGTAATAATAACTACAAATGATGATCAAGTAAACATTATCTTATTTCGAAAAATAATCAATGACATGTTTTGAAAATAAAACATGTCGTTAATTATGTTAAAACATATTAGGCAGGTTTCTTTTCTCTTTGTTAAAGTTGATGTTAGCTAAAATTAACCCCGTAACCATGACAACAACTTAAATTGGGGTTTGTGATTGGTTTAGATCTTAAAAATAGAGTTGATTTTAGCTTAAAATGGAGAAAAAAAAACCAGCCTATTATGTATTACATAGTTGTATTTATTGCTGTTATTTTCTAACAGGTGTATTGCAGAAAACTAAAGCTGCACAAATACCAGGTCTAGAGTCGAAAACAACTCTTTGGAGATTGTGCAAAAAAATGGGCTTTAAGTAACAAAACTGTGTTTTATACTTTAGGATAATATATATTAAAATATGTTTTTAAATGGAAGAAGACCGAAGATAATAGGAAACGTTTAATTGAAAAACATGGTATTCGATTAAAACTCATCACTTTTTTAAGGAAAATGATAAAACATCGAAAAGGGGGTCGTCCAGTCATTTATACTGATGAAACATATATCCACTCATCCTATACGTCGTCAAAAGGCTGGTATCACGATAGCGGCAAAGGGTTTAAGAAGTCAGTTTTTAAAGGACACGCCTTATAATTGTACATGCTGGTGGAAGCACTGGATTTGTGCCAAATGCTTTGCTGATATTTAAATCAGGTATATAACATTGTTTTATATTAGGAATGCAGTATTTTTATTTCWTATCCGTGTACAAATATGTTTAGGTMCAAAAACAGGAGATTACTACGATGATATGAATCACGGCAATTTCATGAAATGGGTAGAGACTCAGTTAATTCCCAATTTGCCTCCGAAGTCTGTTCTGGTTGTGGATAATGCCGCTTACCAAAATGTGCGGACACAAGCCAACGTGACAAGTGCCTCCAAGAAAGCACAAATGATTCAGTGGCTTAAAGACGCAAATGTGGATCATGATGAGAAATGGACGAAGGCTGAACTGTATGCTCTTATCAAACAAAATCGATCAACGGTATGAACGCACATGTATATTTAAGCTTACAGAATAGTCAGATGCATGTGGTATTTAATGTACCTGCTCAACTGTTATGTTTATTATGTGCTCTGTTTGTGAGCTAAAGTTTATCAGTTGTTAATACAAGTTAACAGACCATTTTTTTTCAAATTTTATTAAATATTATGTTATTACGAAACATTAATATTATGTAAATTATTGCATAAGCGCAATTATTAATATTATAGTAGTACGAAGGTTTTGTATTCCACTATATAAAATTAATTATTATACAGTCTACAATAGCTAACTTTTTTTATTTGAAGTCGTGGAATAGGGTCTTAAATGGAAAATTTTCCGATTTTTTGAGAACTTATGATGTTTACAATAAAACAATAGAACATTAACTGWCAAAGACAACGACTACAATTTTGTTTTTTAAATAAAATGACCTCATTTTGCTGAAACAAATACGCTATAAGATGGTCATTCTATTTAAAATAACAAAATTGCAGTCGTTATCTATGACAATTGATGTTCAACTGTTTTTAAAGTTTTTAAGAACCGTTAATTTTTTTTACAAAAATTCAGAAAATTTTACCATTTAAACCACTAGTCTTCGACTAAATAAAAAAGTTAACTATTATCGACTTCTAGAATAAACACACATTTATTTTTGCCAGGTACCTATATAGTATGCACTAGACGCAGTAATGGAGCAGCATGGACATAGTTGTACTAAGACTGCGACCGTACCATCACGAACTTAATCCAATTGAGAATATTTGGGCCACGGTAAAGAATTGGGTTGGTGCGAGAAACAAGACATTCAAGTTGCAAGATGTTGAACAACTGGCACGACAAAAGTTTTTAGTAGTGGGAGTAGAAGAATGCCAGGCTGTTTGCGACAAAGCCATAAAAACTGAAGAAATGTTTATAGAAAAGGAGCATCTGCTAGATGCTTCTGACGATGCACTACAATTTACCGTTAATATAGGGTCGTCAGATGAAAGTGAGGATACAGAAGATTCCTCAAGTTCTGAGGGTAGCCTGTAAGGCATTACCATGCTATCATTAAGCAGCAGTACTCCTTAAAATATTCTAGTTTATCTAAAACTTTTAATAAAGATATTGATAATACACATCGTAGTATTTGTATTGTGCTATATTTAATTTACTTCTGTAATTGCATGACTCTCAAAGACCAATCATTATTAAACTTTTGAAATATCTTTATCGCACTAATCAGTGTTACTTTCGTAGTTCTTTCTTTCAATAATAACTTAAAAAATTATTAACAAAAGTTTTATTAATTAATAAACCTTAAAAAATATAGTGTATCTTTTTAGTAGAACTATGCATTAGGGTACAGAACTTTTAATGTATTTACAGTTTTGTAAATAAGACAATTTTTAGGTGTACACACATAATTAACGAGCTAAATGTATTGCAAATTGGAAGAACCTAGAGTTGGCAACCCAGGTCCAGGCACGGCGCAGCTGCCCCCCCCCCTTGTCCCCCCTTTGGTACGCCCTTGCCTCCTGGTGCGATGCATCAAGCGCGATGGATGGCAAGAGCTATTATTCTTTAAAAATAAGTTTGCTGCTGTCTCAGTTGAAAATAAGCGCTAAGGAAATACAAGCATTGTAAGATATCTGCTTATTTATTCTGACAGTTCATGTAAAGCCCTGGCTTGGGTACAATTTGGCAGTGAAGGTGTCACATCAAGATTTGCATTTTTGAAAGTCGTTAAAAGTATGAAAAAATTGACAAAGTAATATCCAAAGCGGCCCTGTCAAAATTCAGCCAACATCTCTGGTATTTATCAGAAGAAATAGTGGTTTGATGATGACGATGACATCGAAAGTAAAGCAGCAATTGTAGTCAACTTAGAAAGATAGGGTATTCATGATTTTTCTAAGAGATTTATTCCATCCAAGGAAGAGATGTCCAAATCTTTATATGGTGAGTGAGATTTTCTTTTACTTGTTTTTTTTTATATTAATAAAAACATCCTTTGTGACTAATTGTACTTATTGATTTAAAGAAATTATTTGGATATTTTGTATCTACCAAGAGCAAAAGAATATTTTCTCAACTACAAATTGATACCAGCTTCTTTGAAGAAAATGTGCTTTTGTGGCAAGAAAACGCAGCCTTTTTGGAAGATAAAAGCAAGATTTTTAGCTTAAAAGCAGTAAATGACACAGCTGAAAGAGCTGTTAAATTAATGCAGGCCTTTCATGGTTTAATTACCGCAGACGAAGAGCAAAAACAATTCCTATTACGCTGTGTGCAAGACCACATGAAAATGTATCATTGTAAAAAAGATACATTGAGAAAAAAGTATACCAAAAAGAAATGTACCTTAATTTTTAATAAATAAACCATTTATTTATTTAAATTTGTTTTTTATTGAATAATTACTTAAAAGTGTGTAACCACATAGCCCATTCGCGATGATTAGTCACATATCAAGAAATGTTAAAAACTGCTCTCTATCATAAACTTTCGCACCCTGTCGGCACGGGTTAAAGTCATCGTAGAAAGTAGAAATTTTATATTCAAGTAAGGATTAGAGGGTATGCTTTCTGATAAATGCAAAAATACCTCCAATTATATGTCGATCTGTAGTTTCCCATCGACGAAGCATTTTCAAAGCAGCATGCAATACCATGATATCTGCTTTATCAAAACGATACACGTGACGAAAATTAGCTAATGAAACTAGATTTATATCAAAATGAGTACAAGAATATAGTAATTCATTTTATAATAATTACTTGGTTATTGTTACGTACAATAAATAATCATAAATATCTTCCGGTGTAGTACTTCCAATGTATTCATGGTTCATTGATTTGTTACTTTTGCGCTAAAAATCAAATAGCTAACCTACTTTTTAGTCATGTTCAACTGCCAATTAGCCAATTAGCGTAAGATCATAAGCCACCTAATTCGCGTAAACACAAAATTCTCTTACCTTTTCCGTATATAACGGGCGTCTTTTTACCATATAAGTGTACATGCGCAAACTCAATATTGTAAAGCCCGTACTCTACACTATACGTAACTCATATACACTACACAGATTATCAAAGCAAACCGCACACGAACTACCTAACATTATGCATGCAGATTCGCGCTACATACGCCACCTACACATTGTTCCTACCAATAGCCCAAAACACCGAATATACTAGTAAGTTTTACACACAGCACGTTTGTACCCTGCGAACTCTATCTCGTTGTTCGAGAAGGAACGTGTTGAAGTGCAGCATAAACTAAATCGACGAATAGGTGACAGTTTGAATTCCACCAGCAGTCAGTATCTATTTTACTTAAAATGAGTCTTCTGCGCCTGTACCTTATCTGACATAAATATGACTAGCACAATTGGGATATTTAATTTATTTTACTGAAATAGAACCTAATACTAAAGCAAAATGCAATTTTTGCTCACAAATATTATCAATAAGAGGAGGATCTATATTTACTCTTTCGAGGCATTTGAAAAACAAACACCTATATGCCTATAGTTTCAGGCAAACTGAGAAAACTTCCCAACGGACAGTAGAAGAACCTTCCCGAAGTACAGAGGTAACTGCAACATTGTTGGTAGCGACTACTTCAAGTGCATCTAGTTCTAAACAAAAGTGTTCACTTCCCATACATCATTATTTTAACAAACCAACGAATAGTCGAAAACGGGATGATCTTAATAAATTAATTATCCAATTAATCGTTACAGAGCATTTACCATTTCAAATTGTGGAGAGCCCGCATTTTTTAAAATTTCTGAATGCCTCGAACCTCGAATACCAATTACCAACGCGAAAACTGTAAGTAAAGTGCTAATTCCTCAATTACATAATGTGACTAAAGAAACAGTTATCAAATATTTTGCCGAATGCGATACCGTCTGTTTAACATCCGACAACTGGATATCAGCATCTAACGAAAATTAGATATCTGTAACAGATTATTTCATAGATGCCGATTACAAATGTAAATGTTTTCTTCTAGAGTGCTATAATTACACGGAAAGTCATACTGCTGAAAATTTAGCTGGCCAACTAAATACTATTGCAAGGAAATGGCAGATTACGAAGAAAATATAAGCGATAATGCCGCAAATCTGGTTGCTGCCATTCAAAAAACTGGTTGGAAGGATGTGACGTGTTTTGCACATACACGTAATTTGGTTGTGCAGAGTGCCATGGAACCAATTAAGAATAATTACATAAAAGTAAAACATACAGTGGAGTTGACATGTTGTTTTCCGGGCTGGTTCTCACGTTGGTTATTTGACCTTGATGTTTCGACACTCATGTCGGTGTCTTCCTCAGAAGTAGTTCTGAAAGTTTATATCTTTTGTTCCGTTACAATTGCATCCAGTCTCATCCAAAGATACGATTATATGAGAAAATCCATCTCCATCATCAGTGGGATATTGTAGACCAATAAAAATATTGTTCACAAGGAAAAAAACTACTCTATCTCAACAAGAAATCAATAAAATGGAACAGAAGATATCTAATCTCAAGAAGACTAACGWCGCTATTAGCGAAGACAAAATAATTATTGTAGCACACGAACTGCTTCTAACCATGATTGACGGCAATATTTGCAATGCTGCAATTTCCACTAACTCTGCCCAAAAGTGCTACATTTGCGAGGCTAGTTCAAAGGAAATGAACAATTAGGCGAAAATGACAGACAAAAAGTTAGATGTTACAACATACCGGTTTGCGTTGTCTACATTACACCCGTAGATACGTTTCTTTGAGTGCCTCCTTCACATTTCCTATCGACTGGATACAATGGAATAGAATGGAAAAAATGGCAAGCGAGAAAAGAAGATGCTGAGAAACTGAAGTTCCGAAAATGATGTCGTATTGCCACTAGATGGCATGGTGTCATCCACACTGTAATTCTCGCATACATATCGCCTACCTTGGCGTATATAAAGGAAGCCAGATCTATGCCGTGTTGTCTGCGTTGGGACTATAGCTGTGCTAGGAGACTTTATAAGCCGACATAGCTGACCACATATTGTTTTGACGCAGGCGACATGGCATAGACGTAATTTTGTTATTATGCTTGTGAACTGTGCACTGGCTTTTAAACGACCACAACATAATGGACTGCCGTTCAGATTATTTCTCCACAGAGACGACTGGATGATGCTGTATTGCCACTAGATAGAATGGTGTCATCCACACTGTAATTCTCGCATTAATCAACCGTTTTAATTAATCCGTATCATTCGATGGTTTAGCCGGAACACTTCTTTCAGTGTACTCCCATGTTTTCCGTGATATTATAGACAGAAACAGTTGTTTTTGTCCGCTCCGCTATAGAATAGCTTTTTACCGGAACACAGCTGGAGTTTGTAAATTCGAAGCCAACAGGAACAGAATGCGATGCTCGCCCCCACTCAAAGTACCGATAACCCCACCGTCGGGGACCAAGTTCAGTGCGCGGCGAAGAAGTCATCTGCCACCGCCAAACTGTATAAAAGCTTAACAGCAATGCAGAGGAAGCAGTTCCAGCCGTGGCCAGTCACCAGCGAATCCACCAAGAAAGCCGTCAGAGGAAGCTACTATCCAGGTGGGTTAGTGCCCTAGGTTTCCAGTTTCCAGAAAGTTGTGTCAAATTAGGGCCAAGCTGATATTGACTTGTTATATAATTAACAGATCAAACGAACTTACCTTAAAAGAAGTTCGATCTGGATTATATGAGGCCTCGTTGAAGTAAACACGTTCCTCCCAACCCTATATTCTCTGCTTACCCATATGTTGCAGCAATAGGCTTCAAACGTGACTGAGGATTTACAGCAGCAATTATTAGAGAAAACCACCTTCTTCCAACAATAGATCAACTACTCCCACGGATAAGAGATGGTAAAATTTTCTCCAAACTAGTGTAATAACCCGGATTTTTGGAAACAAAAATCCTGTGGTCTATTATATCATTCAAATTGCTGAATAAGGTCCGCTCCAATTTGCGAGCGGAAGGTTTAGCAACAGGAGGTAACGACCGCGGTCTCATCAAAATTATTGTAAACGCGTGTCCCGCCTAAGTTCGACGGGAAATGCCATCTATGCACTTTTGGCCATAGAGAACGAAATTTTTACTTTTCAACGAAGTCGCTTACTAACCGTCAAAGAGGTAAGATCAAAAATTCAAAATTAACTGCGGGTCGTTACTTCCTAGATACTCGAAATTGGCGAGACTTTATAATATATAATTTAATAATTATAATGTCCATAATTGTTCAAGTTGATAAGGTGTATTTATATGTTTGTAGAGTTTTTGGGTAGTGTAATAGATTTCTAGGTAATTGATTTTAAAGATATTTTTAAACACCTTTCATAATAGACCCCACCTTCGAAGCGGCAAACCAGTGAGTGTTAAGTGAAGTTAAAACCACAGTAAGTAGATCTCATTCAGATTCATTCAAAAGTTGTTAAAGTATTTAAATTATTCAACGGCTCGAGGCACAGCCGATTTCCAAAGTGTCTCTGGTGGCAGCAAAGAAAAATTCTAATTTTCAAAAATTTAGGACTACACCCCCGTTTAGAAATTAAATCGCTACCAAATATTTTAAACCAACCAAATAGATAGGGGTGGGTCATAACACTAGACATTGAAAATGCTTTTCATCAAGTTGAGATATCGCCTTTATTAGTAGCGAAGGATTACTGCGCTACAAAAGACTAATGATTGGAATTTCTTGCGCTTCAGTAATTTTCCAAAAGTTGATGGAACGAATCTTGATGGAATGTGAGGGGACTATCAATTTCATAGACGACATCATAATCTTTGGAGCAACTGTAGACGAACATGACGAAAGATTGAAGAAAACCATGTCAGTTTTAGGAAAGAATGGTGTTCTCAATAAGAAGAAATGTGTATTCAAATTGAGACAATGTGGAATTTCTTGGTCATCAACTGTCAGCTGAAGGCGTCAAACCTCTAGATAGTTATATGGGAGTTGTAAAAACATTAAAAGTTCCGAAAACAATCGAAGAAGTGCAAAGTTTGGGAAGGGTAAACTATGTTGGAATAGAACTTAGAAAACTATTGCGTATGAAGTTAAAGAAACAATCAAGACTCGGGAAGTTATGGCTTGATGAACAGCAGCAAGCATTCCAAAAGATGAAGGAAACCGTATCCAATATAAGCAATCTGGGTTACTACAACCGGACACAAGTTCAAGCCGATGCAAGTCCTGTCGGCCTTGGTTGTGTATTAATACAGATAAACCATGCCGACCTAAAGCTTATCGCTTTTGGGAACAAAAGTTTAACTGATTGTGCCAGACTGAAAAAGAGGCCTTAGCTCTGGTACGAGCAGTGGAACATTTGCAAATGTACCTGTTCGGGAAAGAAGGATTTGAGCTGATCACCGGCCACAAACTCCTGGAAACATTTTTGTGGAAAAATCAAAGCCTTCCGCCCGAATAGAAAGATGGGTTTTGAGACTGAAGCCTTACAGATTCAAAGTTATCTATCGGCCAGGAAGATCAAATATAGCAGATTCTTTGTCAAGATTACCACAGTTGCAGTCGCAGCTAACACCTTTCGACCACGAATGCATCAGCCAGATCATTAGCTATTCAAAACCAACACGCATATCGTTGTCAAAGATTCAAGAATGTTTAAGCACAAACCCTGAAATTCTTAAAGTCAAAAGGGTATAAATAATGAAGCGTGGGATATTTTGGTAAAACTGTTTCAAGTTTTTCAAACCGAGCCCTGTTTCTACGAAGGAATACTGCTAAGGGGAAATAAAATTGTTATTTCATCTAGCTTAAGGGACAGAGTGTTAGAAGCCGCGCATGAGGGACATCCTGGGGATTGTGGGCATGAAAAATCGTCTGAGCACGAAAGTATGGTGACCCAAAATCGATGCTGACGCAGAGAAAGTAATCACGGCCTGCAAAGGATGCACACTGGTATCAGCACCCTATCCCCCAAATCCGATGAGACGCCGGCAACTTCTAACACAACCGTGGATTGCAATAGCGATGGACTTTTTAGGACCGCTTCCAAGTTCAGATTATATATTGGTAGTGTATAGCCGTTACGCAGAAATTAATATTACACGGGACATACAGTGGCAATGTCGAGATAAAATTCCCTCCCTGAGCGATCTTGGAAATAAGAAGCTGGACGGAGAGGTTCGTGAAAGAGAAAAGTCGAGGAAGGAGAAAGGCAAGAAATACAGTGACCGGAAACGCAACTGCGGAGAAATCCATTTGGAACCTGGAGATAGGATATACGGGAAGAACCTGATTAAAGAAAACAAAACCTGCCCCAAGTTCAACCCGACCCCACACTCTGTAATATCAAGCGGTGGTGAAGCTGTTCAAGTAAAGAATGAAACGGGTCAGGTGTACGGAAGAAATGTTGTGCACCTAAAGAAAGTCGAGGGTGAATGGAGGGTGTCCGAGAGTACTGAAGAATATGTATCCAACGCGGACACGCCACGTGAAGAAGGACAGTAGCATTGAAAAGAGGTAGAAAAGATTTTGTTTTCCGTATGTCGATTATTTGGATATAGGTATCTAGTAGTAGGTTGTTAAGTACATCTAGTTGCAGTTCTATTTTGTTTTAATAAGGAAATTGATGTAGTATCTAAGGCGACCGTTGTTACTTACGTAAGTTGTTTCGGCTGGCTCTGGTGTTAGTTATATAAGTTATATTCACTTGTAATGAAGATTCATTCAATAAATATTCGAGCAAGAGGACGGCTGTTTGAACTGTGTCCGCATATCAGTGATTTTACACCTGGTACACGGTTGTCAGGACATGTCGTTAGATGTTTGAGAACAAGTAGCCAAATTGGGTGACAAATTGCCATACTGGTGACAAGTAGCCAAATCTGACAGCCCTGTGCTGACACATTGCACGCTAACCGACTGCCGATGCCGAAAGCATTCCTATTGGCTCTGACATTTCCCCATACGTGGTATAGACGGCAGGTCGGGACTCTTTCAACCAATGTCTTTTTACATATAAATCTATCGCAATCACACTTTTTACTGGTAGTCGGGAACGCACTTCACTAGTGTGGACAAAATTAAATTTGACTGCATTCGTATAATATACCTACACACTTACAACAATACAATAGTACAAGTATAAAAGTAGTTATTAGTTGTGTTAATTAAATTTAAAATTTTAATAATATGTTTTTAATTTTTATTTGGGGGGTCATTGTCCAATTGACCTCATAGTAAAGCCGCCACTGATTATTATACCGAAGTTTAATAATAGCATTTTTCTAACTAATTTTAAAATTTAAAGACAAACAATTGAATACTGATGCAAAAAGGGGATATGTACATAATTAGGCGCACAAACAGGTTTCATAATGTGCTCTTTACGGCTGGTGCAATATGGGATACGCACGACCAGTAGATGAGTTGTAAAAACACAACTTATCCCGTGTCACAGTGTGGTGTAATAAGGAGGTAAGTTATGTGGTGCTTATCCCGTTATTTCACCATAAGATTGTTGATTATTTTTTAAGTTGATAAAGTTAATGCTATTTTCCTTTATTGCATCGCTACATTAGATGAATTTAAAATATGTTGTTGCCAGTTTTGATTTATCTTTTTAGGTCCTATAATCTACAATAAGTTTAAAATAAACACATTTTGTTTATAATATTGTTTTTTCGTGTACCGATTATCCGATTCAATAATATTGAGACTTAATAAACTAATTACCGTAAATAAAATTTGCGGTATTCGAAACGGCCATTTCTGAGGACACTCGGTAAGTACAGCGTGTGACATGCGCACAATATTACATGTAGATAACTCGAGCGGTGTGAGTTATTCGATGTCAAACATTTTGGGATTTACACAGAAATAATACGAATTTATTATGAGTCTCAGTAAAAGTGAATTAAGTAAATCGTTTTAAAGTTCGGTTAGGATTTTCAGCCTTAAGAAGAAAACACATTCAGCATATCTAAAGCCAAAGCTCACCCAGAACACTGAGGATAATAAAAGGAAATTTGTGGAAAAACACGAATGAAAAAAAACAAGAAGAAATCAGAAATATTGTACTCGAAATAAAAAGTAAAAAGAGCTAGAGGTGAATGCTATATATCAATGTCAACGGGAAGGTTATAGTAGCAGAAAGAAAACAGGGCAATGATTGTAAATGTACAAAGGATTGTATTAAAAAACTGTCAGAGAAGGATAAGCACGAAATAATAACGGCTTTTAATAGTCTTGCGGACCATAAAAAACAAGACTCCTATTTATCAAGTTTAATAAAAGTATGTCCGATTCATCTATTACTAGCATAGAATTACCTACAGAACTGTTTGCTCATCATTTCCGATCATCTTGGATAAGTTAGCAGATAGGAGTACTATTCTGGCAAATGTGCAGAGGTGGATCCTTTAAATAAATAGAATACTGTATCGCTACGTGGATAAAATTAACTCAACACATGCTATTATTAAGTACAGGTGGAGAAAAGTTCAGTCACTGGGTTAATCAAGGAATATAAAGATGTAACCCCTCCTATAGGGAAGTAAGCTCCACCACATTTTTGGACTCCCCGTTTTTGCCGCCAGATAAAGTTGCATGGGTACGGTTTTATTGAACCCATGGAGGAGCGAATTGACCATGATGAGTGGTAGATTTCGTCGACTACCTTGTCGACAATTATATTGAAGAAAATTCCTCGTTTCCACCACAAATCTGAGCAGCTCTAGTCGCCGAAAAAGTCTGTAACGCAAGAAATCAGTCGGGTACCGAAAAAATGAAATCGGCTAGACCACATTATATAAATGCACGTGAAAAATTAAGCCATGAGATTATTTAAATTTTCATGTTACTGAACGGTCAGGTATTAGTAGTGCGCTGTTAAGAAAATACGGTGACCAAAGAAATGAAGAAATTTTACTCTCCGCTCTCAGGAGCACTGTACAGAAACAAAATGAAAGTTATTTAGAATATTACGATCGCGTCTTATTAGTGCAAAATGAACTGATGTAGTACGCGCAACTGCATGAGACAGATCAAAATATTGTTGCATTCAAAAGACATTTCTATCAAAAACAAACACTACAAGTATTTTGTTTCGGGCTTAACGACCCATATTATGAATATTTGATGCATTTTGATTTAGTTTTCCCTAAAAGAAGCTCTTAATAAATGCAGAATTTATGACAATAAAATTCAAGAACATAGATACATGAAACAGTAACGCAAAGCACAGACCTAATGAGGAAAAGACTACTCAACCTGCTAGAAAACCTTTAGTGGTCCAAGTTTTGGATTTAACCCGCGACCTCCGCAAATGCAAAATACGTCACATATGCTTCTTCTACAGCCCCAAACCAATAACCAACAAAAAACGTTTGCAGGACCTGTTAATAAACTAATACCGCAATCTTCAAGATTACCTATGAATAAAGAAACTTGGAACAAAGCCGGGTTCGTCAATATCAAGACATTCAAACCGACACCAATGTCTGTTCAAACTTCCGTCCCAAACAATTTCAGACAAAACAATAATGTTTCCAAAATGTGTCGGAGGAATTGTTTAACAATGAAGTGGATGTAGAAAACAAATGAGTTCCCGACTTATTGCGAAAATAATAAGATCAGTACAACCCCCAAGACGAGGCAGAAGATTTTCAAGTAACTGCCTCGGACGAATGTCAAATTTAAGAGGGGCATTTACTTGGAGCGATCGGGCAAAATGTAAACTAAGCAACCCATGTTACGAGCGGGACATGGGACGTAAGAGGGTAGCCGGAAAATTGCTGACTGTAGCGTGTGCATAAAAAAGTAAGTATGATATTAATAACTTACTATGATACTATACCAGGTTATTCAAAATATGCAATAACCCATTTATTTCTGTAAATATGAACTATATAACATTTCATTCTAACTGCATGTCGACTATGATTTCTGGAGGAACTTTTATAATAATTTTCATTCCGCCTCCCCATTGCTTCGGCAGACAGTAAATTAATGTGAAAGAGCTTTTAACATTCAACTTGTCACGTGTATTTAGACATAAAAGCTTAGAAATCCGGTCATATCGGAATAAATCGTATACCGCACGATCATTCCCGACACTGGTCTCTGGATACCAAGCGACGGATCTGGTGGGGATGGGCATTCGCATTCCGCTCTCTTGAAGGACTCGTGCGAAAGGGTTTGCGGTTTTAGATTTTTTGAATGATTTTACTTATTTATCGTGCTCATTTTTTTGGTAGTGTACAAAGAAATATGTAGCTACAACAACAAATATTTACATTACCGTACCAAATTCAGAAAAAACTCGAACTCTACGTTGTAGCTACATCTTTTGTTATTGACATGTCGAAATTTCACTTCGAAAAGTTTCGAATAACTCGGTAAAATGTAAAACGGTAGGTGCTTAAAAATGACCCGCTTCGCTCTAGGTAAACGCCCCTCTTAATCGACCTAAATAACATAGCTCACCAATTAAAACTTCCCTTTTTTTACCTTTCAAATTTAAATCTTGAGGTTGCAGCAGGAAACTTTATTAACTATTACTATAAGGAACTTTTTAAACGGTTTTTTAAACGGTTTTATTTAAAACGGTTTTATTTAAGCGGTTTTATTTTATTTTTTATTTTTATTTTTATATTTAGCTCACCCCGTTTGTTTTATTTATTATTTATTCTTGGGTCAAATTTAGTAATTCAAATTTCACCCTCTTCCTGTCAACCGATTAATCTGAAATTTTGTATACACTTTGGATTTTGGTGACAATACAATTATGTTTATTCATTATCAGTATAAATTCAAGATGGCCGCCGCTACAAAATGGCGGATAATTTATGTTTTATTAATCCCATCAATATGGGTATCAAATGAAAGGGCTCAACAAGCAGAATACAATATACTATAAAAAATTGAAATCCAAGATGGCGGCCGCTACAAAATGGCGGATAACGTAGGTTTTATCAATCCCATCAACATGGGTATCAAATGAAAGGGTTCAACAAGCAGAATACAATATACTATAAAAAAATTGAAATCCAAGATGGCAGCCGCTACAAAATGGCGGATAACGTAGGTTTTATCAATCCCATCAATATGGGTATCAAATGAAAGTGCTCAATCAGTAGAATACAATGTACTATATAAAATTAAAATCCAAGATGGCGGCCTCTACAAAATGGCGGATAACGTAGGTTTTATCAATCCCATCAATATGGGTATCAAATGAAAGGTCTCAACAAGTAGAATACAATTTACTATGCAAAATTGAAATCTAAGATGGCCGCCGCTACCAAATGGCTGATGAACAATTTTTTATCAATCCCACCAATATGGGTGTCAAAAAACTGGGGGTTTACCAGCGGAACTGGAAATATTTGTGGGGGCAAAAGTCATGCTACGGTCCAATATTGACGTTTCAAAGGGATTAGTAAATGGCGCTATAGGCTACATCAACGAAATCGTTTGGCCTCAATTTCGTCGAACTCAGATGTATGCAACAGACGTACCTTCCGTCCGAATTGATTTCGCAAGAGACGGAGTACATCTTATACACCCGAAAGCCATACAGTTTCCAGCTAAGTACAATTACGGGACGGCTGAAAGAAGAATGTTGCCTTTAATACTATCATGGGCTTCTACAATACATAAAATGCAGGGCAGCACTGTGGATCACGCAGTCGTATACTTAGGTGCGAAACTGTTTGAAGAAGGTCAAGCCTACGTGGCTCTTAGTAGAGTAAGATCTTTGCAGGGACTACGTATAGAGGAGTTGGACTGCAATAAACTTAACGGGCAAGAAACCTTGCAATAATGAAGCACTAAATGAATTAAACAAAATGCGAAATAAAAACTAAAAACTAGAAAATAYAAATAGGTAAAAAAACTTTTTAAGTTAAACGGTTTTATGTTAAACATACATTGCAATGTTTAAGATAAATGTACTAAAAACCAAAAAATAATAAAATAGATACAGTCGTGGGAATTATAAACATATGCATAGACTAGACTAAAATAAAACCGTAGGGCACGTCAATTGTCTACAAATTATCGACTTAATGTGCGATAGAAGAATCGTTTAATTCGTCGTTAGGCAGTTGGTCCGCAGACGGTGAGGAAATTACTTACTATTTTCTTGCTCATGGAAATTCCAATAGTTATACACTCCATGTATATAAAAGAGATGTTTCAACTAGTTTATCGTTGGATATTCACACTGCTGGCTGGCGAGGAATCGCTTCACTGCTCGTAGTTTGTCTTTAATCGACAAAACATATGATAAAAGTACTACTCGCTCACCACTATGAAACCCTAAAACTCTCTTATAATCGAGCTTGCTAGCTTGTTTCCACATTCTAGCCCTACTTATCACACGTCCATCGTTGTCGGTTGAACAACTGCCTAATTATAGTGTAACATTACAAAACAAACATTTTAATCAACGATTGTAGACAATTGACGTGCCCCACGGTTTTATTTTAGTCTAGTCTATGCATATGTTTATAATTCCCACGACTGTATTTATTTTATTATTTTTCCTCGCCAGCCAGCAGTGTGAATGTCCAACGATAAACTAGTTGAAACATCTCTTTTATATACATGGAGTGTATAACTATTGGAATTTCCATGAGCAAGAAAATAGTAAGTAATTTCCTCACCGTCTGCGGGCCAACTGCCTAACGACGAATTAAACGATTCTTCTATCGCACATTAAGTCGATAATTTGTAGACAATTGACGTGCCCCACGGTTTTATTTTAGTCTAGTCTATGCATATGTTTATAATTCCCACGACTGTATCTATTTTATTATTTTTTGGTTTTTAGTACATTTATCTTAAACATTGCAATGTATGTTTAACATAAAACCGTTTAACTTAAAAAGTTTTTTTTACCTATTTTTATTTTCAATCACTAGTATGAACCGAACATCAATTTCTCACGATAACATAAAATTTCTTTTACTAAAGGAACAAGGAATTAATTCCCCACTAAAGTTACTTGTAAATGACTGGCATAAAAGTTTTGATGTATTAATAGGCACCAAAGATTTGGAAAATTTTAAGGCTAAAATTGACTATGATTCGAAAAATTTAAAAACTAATTGACAAAAATATTCCGTTTTATTTAGAGTACAATAATAAAGATAACATATATATATATATATATATATATATATATATATATATATATATATACATATGTATATATATATATATATATTATATAGGCAGTAAGGGAATATCGACCTGGTGGATATATTAAATCGTTAATGAATACTCTTTTAACTTTGCCAAGCTTTCGACATTTATTTTACGTCTTCTTCAGGGCGTCTACAATCATCAAATACAATAATGGAACATTAAACTACTCTAGAATTACTTACAGTAACTTGAGGCTTTAAAACAAAGCAATAGTCTTAATCATACGAGAATCTTTTATGTTGAAAATTTTGTATATTTGTTTATAGTACCTGACAATGTCAAAATTACAAATCGACACTCCAAGGCTATTGTAATTAAAATTTTGTGGATTTCACCTTTATTTTCTTTAGAATTGATGTAGTAATAGGATATTTATTTTAATGATAAATCTGGAGATAGTAGGTAGGTATATATATTACTTAAATTATTTGTATCGGATTTTTTGTTTAATACATTAACACTTTTATTAATTTGGTACATTTCTAAAATTAATCTCTTATTCATATTTTGCTCCTTTTCTAATATATTTACATTTTCCCAGTCAATTTTATGATTGTTTTGTAATACATGTTCCACTAATGCACATCTTTCCCGTTTTGTATTTATATCGCTTTTGTGTAAGGATATTCTACTGGATAACCACTGTGAAGTTTGACCTACATAATTTCCATCGCAAGTAACACATTTTAGACAATATACTACTCCAGATTGAAATTTTAATGGTATTTTAGATTTTAACTGACTAAACAAACTTGAACCTTTTTTCATATTTCTTACTGCAATTTTTAAATTTTCTTTATTGAATATTCTTATTAATTTGAGTGTTAGACCCGTAATGTTTGGAAGAGATCCAAAATCACATCCTTTTGGTTCAACAACTGTAATATTTGTTTGGTGGTTTTCATCCTCTTCAAGATTCACAAGCTGACTATCACTGATATAATTTTGAAGCACTTCATCTGGAGGTAGCCGATCGGTGGTAGAGTACAGTAATTTGTTAACAAGTGTGTTGGGATAAGAATTTTCTAATAATAACATTTTAAGTCTGCCTAAATTTTTATTTTTATATAATGGGTGTGATATTTTTAGTATTCGTTGTTTTAACTGTTTTATAAAATTAATTTTGGTTTTATTTGAATGATCGGACCAAAAATTTATATACCTGCCAGATGCTGTCGATTTCTGATACCAATCCAAAATTATTTTACCTTCATGGCGTAAGACTTTAGTGTCTAGAAATGGTACTACCTTACCATTTTCCCGTTCAACCGTAAACCTGATGTGTACATCAAAATTATTAAATATATTTAGAATTTCATGTATACCCTGAGATGGCAACACCAATATTAGATCATCAACAAATTTTTTTATAAATACCAAATTGAAGGATAGTTTAGGAATGCATTCGTCTAAAAGATAATCCATAACATACTGGGCTAAGATGGGGCTCAATTTGGACCCCATTGCACATCCAAATATTTGTTTATAGAATTGATTTTCATACATAAAATAGTTGTCTAAAGTAAATATTATCATTTCTAAGAAAAGCTGTTTTCTTTTGTTACTTGATGACAAATTTGGACATACAAAAAGGGAATCAATTTTGTTCCACCGTTCATTTATTACCTTTATCACCAAATCCTTCGATATATTACCAAACAAATTGACAACATCTAATGACACAATCTCATGCTCTGGGGGTATTATCATATCTTTTACAAATCGTTATTTGTATCATAAGCTGCAGTCAAAATGCTACATAGCAATCCACATAAAGGATTTGTTGGACTTTGTATACCACAAACAATTGGCCTCAAAGGTATACCTGGTTTGTGTAATTTGGGGTTACCATATATTCTGGGACTAATTGAATTATAAATTTTATAGGTTTTGGCCTGTTGCTGAGTGAGATGTTGACACTTTTCAAGCTTACTAACGTATTTGTTAGCGTTTAACTGAACTGTGCGTGTTGGATCACCTCTCAACATTACAAAGTTATTTTGATCTGTTAATATGTCATTCATTTTTTGTTGGTATTGTTTTCTGTCCATAATGACCGTCACACCACCTTTATCACTATTTAAAACTAATAATTGTGGATTTTCTTTAAGATAATGCTTGGTTTTTATAAAAAGTTTATCTGTTTTATTTTTGATATTTTTGTTTTTGTGTATAAAACCTGTAATAACACTAGTTATTTTAGCTCTATAGAAACCTCTACGTTCGCACCATAATTACCCAAAAAGAGTCGTCTGCGATGAAGGCAATGTGCATAAAATAGAACTACGCTTTACCACTGCAAATAACCCGAATTTAAATAGTCCCATAGAAAGACTTTACTCTACCTAAGTCGAAAAATTACGCATTTTACGACTTGAAAACCCTKAAGAAACTCCCCGAAATCAAATGATTTCAATGTAAATTTAACTATTTACGAAGAATATAACAATAGAAGTAAACAAGAACTAATACCATTTCTCAAAGAAGTTTATGATAAAAATTTCCAGAAAGAACAAAAAGTCTTAGCGAAAGGAAATGCAAACAGAGAACCGGAACCCGAAATTAACACAGATACTTCAGTTTTTGTTAAAAAAGAATAAATCAGGAAAAAACCAATCCCCTTATGAGAAAATTAGCGTAACTAATAGAAAGAAAACAAAAATTACAGGTAAATCGGCGAAAAACAAACTGGCTAACTCGCATGTACGTAAAATAAAAAGATTAAGAAAAGTCCCTTCGTTATAGGCTAATCGTGTGGACGATCCCATCCCGTCAACTTCACGTGAAACCAATTAGCACAAATGGATATTTTAAAGAAGTTATAGGTGAAGCAAAAATTTTCGATCACTTTCACAAATTTTATTTCTCCATGAATTTAACCCAACTCGAATGCGCTGTTAGGAAATTGGCACAAAACATGGTAATAATAGAACACAAGACAAGAAATGACACTCTTTTACGAAATCAATATCAAACATTAAAAACAGAAATAGTAAGATCGGAAAATATCCTGGAAAAGTTAACACGTTTTAGAATTCAAAGAGGCTTATGAAAAACTATAAAATTCATAACTGGAAATTTAGATAATTATGACCTGGCAAACATTAATCAGAACCTAGAAATGCCAAAAGCAGGAAATAAGTAGACTAAGTGAATTGACATCATTTGCAGCTCACGTTACACAGTGATAAAACGAAGACTTTTCAAAATTAAATCACAACATGGATGAGACTGCCAAAGCAATCAATTTAATTCAGTCAAAATTCGAAACCCTTCACGTAATTAATCATGAAATCTTTAATGCAATAAGAATTCGCGATTTCATTAATTGTATAGAACGCAAAATTAATTTGACAAAACTAGAAACACCGATTTTAGAACTACTCAGAAGATCAGACCTTGTAGATATTAATCAACACTTAATGAGAGATTACGATGAAAATCAGATCTTATACACAAATAATACACAATTATTGAAGTATTGTACCACTCAAAGATCTTGATGATAACAAATAAATCAGTAATAATGGTACTGAAGATACCAATCCTAAAATCCTCATCATTCTTTTATTCCAGAATATATCCGATCCCAAATACCAAAAACAAAATTATACTATTACCTGCCAAATATTTCCTACAATCCAATCAGTCCGAATTATGGTCCAATGACAGCAGAAATCTCCACAATCAGTCTCTATGCCATAACACGCTGAAGAATGAAAAATGCTCATTGGAAAATTTAAATACATGCCAGGCAGCTGAAACTACTAACGACTATCGAATAATTCAGCAAATGGAAACACAGCCCTGATGGTTAGCACAAGACAACCATTAGAACTCATAGAAAACTGCGAATAACAAGTGCAAAAACTGACAGTGCAATACAATGTACTCATATCCTCATTATGCAGCATAATTATAGAAAATACCTTATTCAGAAAACCTGGATTCAACAGAACCATAATTTTACCAAAGGTAGAAGAACATCTCKAGGACCTTCAGAGGCTCCAAGAAGAAGCCAAATTTATAGAATCCGAATCAATAATTTTTAACCCACTTGTCCGTTKTACTCATTACTCTGCTACGGGCTATAATCTTTGTTATAATTGTAATATGCACCATAGTACTGTATTATTTCAAAAACAACGTTTATAAAAATCTATGTAAGAAACGAAATGTTAATATTTCAGCATAGGAATTTGTTCAACTTTCTCCGAGGTTAAGCGCGGACGCTTATGATTATAAAAGGTGGAACGAATAGTATAAAATTTTGTAGTGAAACGTGTTTTATTTCGAGTATGTGTCTGCAATTAAAACAATTATTGCGAGTGATATGTCACAGCACTCGATCTATTATTAGTGAAAGGCATTTTTGGTAGAAATAAGAATGAAAAAAGAAATATATCAGGAATTCACCCGTATCCCGGCGAAAAATGTCTCAGAGGGTTCGCAGGGGCACCGATCGAAAGACAAAGTAACGGGGGTTCCGCTTCCGGTCCTCGGCCGGCCCGAGAAGGTCGACGTTCGCCTCTTTAATTAGTAATAATAATGTTAATAATTGTCATTATTCTATTTCAGAAGTGAACGATGTTAAGAAAAGGAGAAGAGTGTAAGTTAATATCTACAGGTATGTTAGCTGTAAAATTGTATTTGAATTAATTACAATTCAGTTAAATGTTACAGATGGATCGTGATAGCTCACCTGGTGCGGGCGACGGAGGGGATGGAATTAGCGTTAGTGATAAAATAATTCATTCGAACATGATATCAAATTTTATTATGTATAGACGAAATGCCACGATGCAACATATGGTGCCGACACTAACATAAGTGATAAAATATTTCATTCGAACGTGATAATTTTTTTATTATTTATAGACGAAATACCATGATGCTGTATAAGATGGTGCCGACACTAACGTGAGTGATAAAATATTTCCTTCGAACGTGATATCAAACTTTATTGTTTATAAGTGAACAAATATATCATTTGGACATGATCGATAGACTAAGTCTACATAACATTTAATAGGTATAATAGGTATACGATGTGAAGAGACGTCAGCAAACTGTAAGTTATGAAATGGCTTATTTCAATGTGTTTTTATATCGCACTCCAAATGCAAGACCACCATAACTCAAATTTTGGTGATTTTGAGGTTTTTGTCCTAAAATGTTCAACTGTTTGAGCTTTTTCATAATTCAATAGTAACATAAGTCTAAACCTTAAGGAATATTCCGAAAATCATAGAAGTGTTATTATTGAATTTTCACCAATAAAACATTTCTTAGGCCTTTCCAACATAATCCAGAATATGGTGTGGATACTTTTAATATTTAAAATAATATTGGTGCAACAGCAACATATGTTATTTTATGTAGTTATTGCGGAACGGATCAACCAATCTACCAATTGAAAACTACCATAGCTCAAAATATGTTATAAGTGCTTAACCTTATTCGCAGTTTATTGCAGTTTGCTCAGTGCAAAACCAACTTATATCAGAATTTGTTAACTAGACGAACTCATCGTTACTACTTCAGGCCTGTTATTTACTGCAAGCTTAACATAAATCATAATTTGGTGGTCTGCATGTCAAATTTGTGCAGATGAAATAAAAATTACAGGATATTATGTTGTTTCTGCGTTAAACGGAGTTCGTGTTGTTTGGTGTAATTAGTGTGATTATCAGCAATTATCAAGAAAACTACGTCTAGCAGAGGGGAGAAATTGGTTGCTATGTGTTTAAAGAAAAATAGTCAGTACCAGGTAAGTAACTGTAATTAGTTTTACATAGTTATTAATCTAAATTCTAGATAGATAAAATTATGCTGTGTTTTCTAACCTCACATTTTGATCAGTTGCTAATACAATACGGTTTGTGCTATAATGAAAACAATAATTATAAACCGTAAATAAACATTAAGGTGTACAGATTTTTACGAATGTATTGTACTAAACATGATGCATTTTCTCAACGCTACAACTTCGTCAGATTATTGTAAACTTATTACTTGTGAAAGGGAATGTATACAAATCTTGTTTTTTATTGCAACGTAATTACATTTTACTATACTAAAGCAGGCAATCAGCATTTATCAACAACAACAACAACAATGAATTTTAGAGCTGTACATTTACAGCGATATTCCTAAACATAAGTCGACCGCTTAAAATTAAACATCCATATTCACATCTTTTCCTTAAATACGACTTTAAGGGCTGGTTGTAGAAACGCGGGTCAACTGAACACGGTGTTAACCTTGTTTGTCAAGTGTCGCCGTTGCTATGATCTGATCTAGAGTTGACACTGTGCTGAGTTGATCGGTGTTTGTGCAACCGGCCCTATAACAAGCCATGGAGATCTAGTGGATTTACAGTGATTTTATGCGCATCAATTTGACGTGAAAACTTAATAAACATAAAATCACTAGCTCTCCACGGCAACAAGCTTATTTATCCTTAAAGTCGTATTTAAGAAAAATGTCTGAATATGGGGAAAATTCTTATTTTTGTACAGTAAAATTTCATTAGCAGGTAAAACAAAATTTGTACATAATATTCACAAGTTGTAATAGTAATGAAGCTACAGTATTATGGAAGTGTGTATGTATATCTATTTAAATAATTTAGTAAACATACAAAATTTTTATTGCAGAAGCATTTAGTGGTTCAGACTAGTGAAGACGGTTTACTATCGGTAGAACAACCTAAGGATTTCCCGCTAGAAACTACTGAAGAAAGCCAAAATATTATTATGGAACCGTTAGGGAATGCAAATGACCTGGAAGCAGTAGTAAACCAACTACAGACAGWACAAAACAATCAAATCGAGATAGACGTAATTGTCAATGAACTATTACCTTCGGCGTACTATACCAATGATAATACTGTGGCACTTTTTGGCGAAAAAGAAAATATAATAACTTTTCCCTTTGATGATAATATTATTGATGTGAATACTGATAACACATACCAACCTGTTACTTTAAATAATGATCACGATTCTGAACAAATGCAACCGAATTTGGAAACTATACATGACTTTACCGATGACAATGACATTCTTGAAAAGGATCCTTCTTGGACACCAGTCTATATACCATCTGACAGTAGTTCTTGTGAAACTAGAGATGGAAATTTAGTGGATGCAAAAGCAACGCAACAAAAGTCAACAAGAAAAAGAAAACGGGAATAAGGCGAATGGAAAAGAAACGTGAACAAGAGACTGAAGAATACTGGACAGTCCTATATTYGTAGTACAGGAAAAGAAGTACAAGAAAGACATATAAAAGAACCATCTTCTGATAAATGCAAACATCAATGTTCAGAAAAAATTCCCAAAGATGATCGTGAACGAATTTTTAAACAGTTTTGGGAAATAGGGGATGTTAATAAACAAAGAGAATACATTGTCCGCCACACGAAGTCAGTATTTCCAAAATATGCCTACAAGAAAGTGAACCGAACAAGAGATCGATCAGAGAACAAAGCATATCACTTTCAAATTAACGATAAATTCATCAGGGAATGCCGTCTATTTTCTTGAACACATTGGATATTGGTGACACCATGTTGCGAAATGCTTTAAATAAAACTAATTCGGAAGGATTTATTGATAGTGACCGCAGGGGTAAGCATGGTAATCAGGCAAAATTGGATACTGATATGAAGCAATTTATACGAGAACATATCCAGTCAATACCAAAAATCGAATCCCATTATCTTCGAGCACAGTCGACTCGCAATTACATTGATGGTAGTTTAAATATCTCCACTTTATATCGTTTGTATAAAGAGGAATGCGAAAAAAACGATAATCACATTGCGAAAAAATGTACTTACCGAAACATTTTCAACAATGAATTTAACATTTCCTGGTACACACCAAAAAAAGATCAGTGTACATTATGCGCTAACTACGAAAATTAAAACGAAAGCAACAAAACGATATCCAGCAAGAATATGAAGACCACATACGAAACAAGGAAAGGTCAAGAGTGGAGAAAAAGATGGATGTAGAACTTGCTAAAACTGATGAAAGTATGGTCGTTGCTGTTTACGACCTACAGGCTGTGTTTCCCACCCCACGCGGTGAAGTAAGTTCCTTTTATTATAAAAGTAAACTTAATTCATACAATTTTACAATATACAACATACCATCTAAGGAAGGGTATGCTTATCTTTGGAATGAGTTCATTGCATTACGTGGATCAAACGAAATTGCCACGTGCGTTTTTTTGTCAGAAAAATGTAATGGCAAAAAGCACGTAGTTTTCTACAGTGATCACTGCTGTGGCAAGAATAAAAACAGATTTGCTACTAGCATGTACATGTATGCAGTGTCCAAACTAAACGTAGAAAGCATTGAGCATAAATTTTTAATAACTGGACATAGCCAAAACGAAGGGGACTCAATGCATTCATGTATTGAAAAGGAAAAAAAAGAGAGTTCTCAAATCTGGTCCGGTTTATGTTCCATCGCAATGGGCGCCTATTACAAAACTTGCAAAAAAGCAAAATCCTCAATATTCTGTTACAGAAATGTCTACGTCCGATTTCTTAGACTTTCTTAGACACTGTAAACACGCATTCACAAAAAGTTGTTTGGAATAACATAAAAATTTTAAAAGTTCAGAAATCAACACCAAATATTATGTATGATAAAACTGACTATGGCGATAAAGAATTTATGCAAATAGATTCGCAAAAAACACAAAAAAGGTCTAATAAAAACGTCCTGCCAGTTTTGGATATACATAAAGCGTATAAAACTCCTCCTAAAATTTCACTAGAAAAGAAAAACGGATTACTATTTTTATGTCGCACCAATGCAATAAAAGAGGTGCATCATAGCTTCTATGAAAATTTACCAGCAGAGGCAGAAAAAAAGAACAAGAAGCTTTCAGCAGCTACCAAAAAGAAGAACTAGAACACAGCGTGCAACTCATTAATAAGCACAAATAATTGTGCAAAGTATATTTATGTTCCGTGTTTCGTTTTACTTTTTACTTGTATTTTTTATATTCCTAAGTTTTAAGTTTTAGATTTTATATCAATCAGCAATTTAAAAAAGTCTAGGGTAACCGCAATGTTAATGTAACAATTAAATATAAAGTCAGTGCAACAGTAACATAACTATGTTTTATATTCATTTCTAATCCTTTTTTCTTTATCATGCCTTACCTAAGCATTAAACAAACCATTATAAATCATATTTATAAAAAAACCAGTGCATAAATACTAGCAAATGTAAAATTAGTAAGTATGTTACAACTCAATATTTTCAAAGGCCATTATCTGAGTTAAGACTTTTTTGAGTTATGGTGGTCTTGCATTCGGGGTGCGATATTTTGTTTTATATTTTTGCAGGCAACCGTCACGGAAGCGGATGTAAGTTAAATTGTCGCTCGGCATACATGAAGCTCAATTTTTGTATTATTTAGAAAAATTTCATAATAGTTTGTTTTAGAGAAAAATAGTAATGGAAAAATTGATATCCCTGAATGTAAAGCAGGCGTCAAAAGTACTGAGCATTTAAGTGAATGTGTTTAGTTTAGTAATAGCATCGACAAAATCGGTTGGAAAATAAAAAAAAACGGCCATTAACGTAAGTATTATGTTATTATTGTACGTATAGAAATGAATCGCATAAAATGTTATAGGACACGAAATTAATGTTTGATATGACGTCGATCTTGGAAAAGTATGAGGTGGCGCGAAAAGAAATGATGTAATAATTACATTCAATGAAAGTTATTGTAAAATTGATTGTGTAATGATGTTGCAGTGAACTGGATAAGTGTCTCAATCAGGTAGAAGAGGAAGAAAATAGTCGTCAAGTAGCTGCTGCGCCGTTTACCTCTAGAGACACGGGCGTACACCACTGACGTGGTGGTGTACGCCATGGTGGCTCTAGATGTAGAGGCAGAGGTCAGGGACAGGGAAGAATTGAAAGAAGAACTAAAGTAATCAATGAGGTCGAAATAATATAAGATTGGAAAAAGAAACGTGTTTTATTTCAAATATATATTTGTGATCGAAAAGAAATCGTTGTGAAGCATTAAAAAATATTATCGTGTAATGAATTAACGATGCATATAGGAAAGTGAAAAAGAAATATTATATAATGTACCGTGGAAAAAATGAGTAGATTGGTATCAAAACCAGCCAAATCCATTTGTTGGCATTTTCTGTTTTATATCAGTCTGCGATTCTAAAAGGCTCTGTCCATATTCTCCCTTTTGTATTTGCGTCAAATCCGACTACATCTCATACAAATAGCTGGGTTGATTTTGGTGTTGCAAAACCGGCCAAATACACCATTGCTTGTGCATCAAAGGCGACCAAATCCACTGCGCATGCGCAAAAGCGCTTAGTAAGCACGTGTTTGCCTGCAGTGGTCAGTCAGTCGGTCAGTGCTTTACAGCGCTGCCAACCGTACGGTAATTACCGTACAAGTACGGTAATCTAGACCCAAATACGGTATATGATCCAAACCCAATTACAGTACGGAAATGTACGGTAATCTATGCCAAGATCAGTAAAGTTTATATTTCCTACTTTCCTAGTCATAAAAACTAAACATCCTCAAAATTTAATATTTTTTTGATTAAATCATTATTTAATCCCTATTCCCTACCAAAAAAGTTTGAATTTTTCTCGATAGATGGAGTTTACCACTATAACGATGGCGTGTTAAATACTTATGCAACCAACTATTTTCTTTCCACTTTATTCGTTTCGAATGCGCAGTGCTCTGGGTATATTCTTATCCTTTATTAATCAATACGCCAAAATAGAGACAGTAATACATTCTCTGAAAATTGAACTGTTCTTTAAAATTCGCGTAGCCAGAGCCAATCACGTCATCTCTTCGTTTTCTGACGCTACGTTTACTTATTTTCGGGATTCGGGATTTGTAGTTTGTATTTCGGGGAAGTACATACCTACTCTACTTGTTGGTTAACTTTTTTTTTTGTTTTTGTACTTTAAATAATAATGTGAGTGACGATTCTAGCGATAGTGACAATGAACGTCAAAAAGGTAAAAAAGGCAAACATCGTGCTCAGGTAAGCATCAACAAATTATTCATTAAATTAAAATAATTATATCGAGTCTACTATAAAAAAGCATAAAAGCTCCATTAAACATAAGAAGAACATGGAAGCTAAGGGAAAATCGAGTTCTAATGTTTTAATGAATTATGTTCAATCAAGCACAAGTACGCCATCCTTATCACACCATGAAATACAAGTTAAAAGTGCTGAAATATCACTGTGTGGGTTTTTAGAGGAGCACAATATTTCATTCTTGACTATGGATCATTTAACACCCCTGCTTTCAAAAATATTCCCGACTCGAAAATTGCAAAAGATTTGGCACTTGCAAGAACAAAATCTACAGCAATTGTAACAAACGTTATAGCGCCAAGTTATAATAAGCACACCTTAACGGCCATATTAAAAACAAGCAAATTCAGTATTTTGACTGACGAATCCACTGATATTGCTGTTTCAAAATCGGCTTGCATAGTAGTGAGATATTTTGATGAAAGTGAGAAGAAAATAGTAACTTCTTTATGGGAGCTAATTTCGGTATTTGAAGATGGTGACAAGGATCAAGCACAAATAAGACAAGGAACAGCTGAACATTTATTTAAAATAATAATGGAGACATTTGATCGTGCCAATGTACCATCAAAAAACATTATTGGATTTAGTTCAGATGGCTGTAATATGATGATGGGACAATATAACTAGGTGGCATCAAGATTTAAAGAACTGTGCCCGGGTATAGTTATTTTTAAATGTATTTGCCATTCGTTACACTTATGTAGTAGTCAAGCCTGCAAAAGCCTTCCAAGGACAACAGAAGATCTTGCCAGGAACATTTATGGTTTTTTTCAAGGTAGTACTTACATGCTTTTTTTTTTAATATGTTTTTACAAACATGTTTTATTTTACAGTCTAGTAGCAAAAGGCAATGCGAGTTCAGGGAATTTCAGAAGTTTGCAGAAGTTGATGTACACAAAATTCTACATCCGTCGCAAACTAGATGGCTGTCAGTTGCAGCGGTAGTAAAAAGGTTGTTAGAACAGTGGTCAGCTCTAAAACTTTTTTTACATCAAAATTTCTAGATGAACGGTTACTCGCTGTAGAACAAATTCATCAAGCATTACAAGATCCTTTTACAAAACTATATTTTCTTTTTTTTAAATCACATATTGCCTAAAATTACTAATTTAAATCAATTTTTTCAGTCAGAAAAAGTTGTTGTTTCTAAAATGCACACTGTCATGATAAATGCTTATAAAGAATTTCTTTTATGTTATTTGGAACGGCAATATGTAAATAAAACAAAACTTACAGAAATCGATCCCACCAACAAAACTTGATTTTTACCAAAAACGCAAATGTATCTAGAAGTTGAAATTTTCAATGAGATAAAAAACAAGAAATTTCAGATAGACCTGACTTATTAAATCACTTTTGTGAACGCTGTCAACAATTGTATAGCATTCTTTGTAATGAAATTAAAAAAAGGTATGACTTTGAGAACGACTCAATTTTATCAAATATATATATAAATACTTGGATGAGGAAGGTAATCCGGTATTTAATCACCTAWCACTTTTTGTCTTGAATATTTTAGCTCTGCCACATTCAAATGCGGAATGCGAGAGGGTTTTCAGTAAAGTCAATCTTATTAAAACAAAAACCAGAAATTCCTTAATTCTAAACACTGTAAATYGGTGTCTTTTGTCATGCCAGTGTGTAAAAAAAGCTGGAAATTGTGTAAAGTTTTCGCCGACTAAGGACATGATTGCCAGAATGACAAAAAAACTTGTATTCAAATMTAAACGAATCTCAACCAACTACTAATGTTTTTAATTTAAATCAAATTGATGATAACGATGATGAAACAGTTGTAATTGAATCAGATTGAATTCACTGTATGGACGTAAATAGTTCTACTCCCCTTCTAAATTTTTAATTATTTTTCTTCAAATTTGCTCCCTAGAGTCTCTAGCTAGGTTTAAATTTAAGGATTTTTTTTACCATTCAAAAGTTAGAAGGAGAGGGACTATTTACGTCTACCCTGTATATTTTTTAGTTATATACCTAATATTATAGGTATTTTTTGCCTTTTTAAAGTTACCGATCGTTATATGTATATTCATTTTGTGATAATTAATAATTTTTGTGTTTTTTTTTTTTTGTAAATTTAGTGCAGATTTTTTTTATAAACAAAAGTAAAATACCAAAATTAAKCAATCTATTATTGAAAATACTATTTTTAAAAAACTTTCGTATGGTACGGTAATTTTATAAGAAAAACGGTAATTTTGACAGCAAAATACGGTAAAATTGATTTTTTAGGTTGGCAGCACTGGTGCTTTAGTATCGCATAAGTGAACTGAATTATGTGTGCTGTGTGCTGAGTTAGTTTTTACATTAATTAATATGGAAATTAATGTGGAAGAGACTGATAAACCGCGAAAACGCCCAAAACGTCATGTACTTTGGAAAAGAAGTCATGAAAAAATAATGAGGTTTGTGTTGGCGGTAAATTCTATAGAGCACGTGCCCAAARATTTTATTTGCAGATACTCCCCTGCTACTCCTGTAGAAATGCCGCCCTCCAAAAAATAATTCAAAGTCCCTTAGATGCTCTACTGTTAGTAAAGAAAATGTAGTGGACTTCCATAGGCGGTACTACAGTACTCCGGAAAGGTAAAACAAGATTCATTTATTTTAAAACACACCGAAGTGATTTTTACCCGACGTAGAAGACCAGTTGATAACAGCAGACCAGGAAAATCATTTTCTTTAATTTTTTTTTCTGGCATCAAGGATACAACTACGAAACCAGCATTTCTTAATGTTCTCGGTATTACTAAACACAGAGTAGAGGGAGTTGCACGTCGTTATTTTCTTGAAGGTAAGAGTCCACAAGAAAAGAGGAGAGGTGATAGAAAAACCACCAAATTTGCTTCAAAGTGTGCTTCAATAAAAGCCTTTATTAAGCAATTCGAATGCATAGAATCGCATTACTGTAGGGAGTGAAGTCGAAGACAGTATCTTAACAGTGATCTTTCCATTTTAAAAATGTGGAGAATGTATGAAAGCGAGGTTCAGGATCCAGCTCTTAGCGTAAAACAATCTTATTTTCGTAAGGTATTTCTAACTTCTTTCAATATCGGGTTTGGAACACCACGAACAGGTGTATGTTCAAAATGTCTGGAATTAGAAAGGAAAATAAAGAAAGAAACCTTCTGAACGAATAAAGGACTGGGCTATTTAATATAAGCTTTGCCAAAAAAACTTTGTTATTCCAAGACTTCCGTATCAGGCGACATGCTACAGTCTGCAGTTTTATTTATACAATTTTTCTATTGTACAAGGCAGCTCCAGAAATCCTTTAAAAGGAAACACATTTTTATACACTTGGGAGAACATGAATTACCAAAAGGATCTGATGAAATAGCGCGTGTGTATATCCTAGGTTGCAAAATACAGATTTCACGAGAATTTCCATATTGCGGTGCGTTGCAGATGGCTGTGGGGGCCGAAATAAGAATTCGGTTCTTCTCTTAATGCTTGGAAAGTAGCTCCTACACAAGGCACCTTCTACTATTAAAAAAATAGAATGCATTTTTCCTGTACCTGGGCATTCTTTCATTCCACCAGATAGAGTATTTGTGGGAATAGAAGAAGTCATCAGAAAGAGAGAGGTACTTTCCCAACCAGAAGAATTTTTTACAGTTTTGCAAGGTCACGGCGAGGTATGTCATCTAGGCAGTCAAGTTCCTGATTTTGATTGGAAAAGCGAAACTAATACCATTGTAAAGCCATCAGGCCAGTGGCACTTTAAGTTTGCACCTTCCAAGCGATTTTTTTATTAAAAGGAATAAAAAAAAGAATGATATTCTTATCCAAGGCTAATTTGCTTACAAGTCTGAGGTAGGGAGTTATAGTGGAGTGTGTAAAAAGTGAAAAAATGTGAGCATGGCAAATCCTAAACAAATTCCTACCGGAAGAAAGATAAATGCTTCTAAAGTGTGCGATGTTGATAAACTTAAAAAAAAACATTATGCTGTTAACTGGCAGCAGATCGACTCCCTTGAGTTTTACAAAAACATTATTGACTCTCAAACGGCGTCTGAAAATGAACCGAACGAGGAAAGTTTGATGGCGGAGGAAATAATGTTTGTGAAGAGACCCCAGAAGAAATAGAAACAAGGATTTAATGGACTTTTCAATGCCTTATCAAAACATTTCTTTCTGTTCTGCAAGTGTTATTTGTTATATTTCCTAAAATAAAGTTTAATTTCCACACAAATAAAATAGTTATAAAGATAAAATTCATTTGAGTTTTAAAACCAGTCAAATCCAAACTAAATTTCAAAATTTTGAAGAAAGTGCTGAAAATATTTGATTATCACTCATACCCAATAATAATTTTAACAATTAAGTCAGTACTAGAGCAGCGCCAAACCGTTCGAACGTTTACTTTCCTAGCTACAGTTTTTTTGCGTTCCTGAAGTGTTTTTTTTTAGATGGCCGGTTTTGATATTAATGTACTCAAATATTTGAATGATTTGTGATGTGCATCCGCTAAAGACAAATTTAAGTAGAAAATTATATGTTAGGCTTTTACGTTGCAGGTTTTGTTTCGAATAATTCACAAAATATATTAATGTTGGTGATCGCGAAGTTCCAACCCCCTAGTGATTGGGTGGCACAGTGCGCCTGCGCCGTCCTTATAAACTCACTTTTGTACTTCCGTCACTTCTCTGTTCGACCTTTGTTGCATGCGGTTCAGTTATTATTTGCTGTAGGAAGAATCAATAGATAGTTTAGTTTCTAGCCGTTCTTTTATTTCATCGATCTACGCAGAGCTTTAGTGCTCTTCTCTAACAGGTTACGGGTCCAGTTACGCGAAAATAAAAGACAAAAGTGAAATAAACTATCGACCGGAAGTTCGTGATCGGCGGCACATGAACTTCGTAATCGTTTGTGATCTTTTATTTGGAAGAACGAAGAGATACATGAACACAGCCGGCGTCAAGTTCGAAGTTCTGACAAAAGAAACCTACGACACGTGGAAGATACAAATGCGTGCGATGCTCATTAAAAACAATGCGCAGTCCGATATAATCTTAGCCGTGAGTACATCCGAGATAAAGCAAGTCAAAAATTGCAAAACGGCGCAAGAGATATGGAAGAAGTTGGAAGAAATTTTCCAGTCGAAGAGACCTGCGCGGAAAGTGGCTCTGTTGAATAACCTAATGTCCCTAAAAATGCAAGATGGCGACGATCCACGCGAACATAGCCGTCAATTTTTTGACACAGTGGACAAGTTGGTAGAACTGGAGGTCGAGATAAACAAGGAACTACTGGCCTCAAAATAATCCACAATTTGTTTCTTTAGCAGTTTTTCGAATACTTTTCCGAGCACTGGGACAATCGACACAGGTCTGTAGCTAGAGGGCTCTTCAAATGCCCATTTTTGTAAATTGGACAGACTCTCGCAATTTTGAAACAGTCTGGATAGGTAGCGGTCGTAATGCATAAATTTAAAAGACTTGTTAAAGGAGCGGCAACCAAATTTTCTACCGTCTTTATCAGTTTGGCGTTCAGCCCATACTCGTCTTTGCTTTTTGAATTTTTCAAATTAGAAATTGTCTCCCTGACCTAAATGATTGATTGTTACCTCCACAAAAAGTATTTCTCCTCTTAAATAGTTCCTGCCAACAGTTTTCTTGGTTATCGTTAACTGAAACTTCTTGAGTAATGTTATCCACAATGTTCAAAGCAAAGTAATCGTTAAAATTATCTGGTGGAATCGTGCACTCACCTGATGTTATTGCTGCTTTTCTGTAGTTGTTTATAATACATCTCTCCAGGCATCTCTCGCTTTATTACTGGATCCTTTTAATATTGCATCMTGCGTTGCCTTTTTGCTTCCTGAATTGCAGCTCTMTACCTCTTCTTAGCTAACTGGTAATTTTGTTTGCTGTTTTGATCTTTAAGCAAMCATGCCATTTAATAGAAGGCGTCAACCTCTTCTGTCATGGCCTTAAGTTCCGAAGAAAGCCATTTAAGACCTCGGTTAGTATGCTTAACTTCTATAGTTTTTTTGTGGAAAAGCCGCTTTAACGGCCTTTACGATCACTTCAACAAACATTTCGCACTTCTCGTTCAGACCAAGCGCACCATTACCAACAAACCGCCAGTCTATATCATATACCAGATTATAGAACGCAAATAGGCCCCTCTCAGTTATCGGGGTTATTATTGTGTGTGTTGAGCATCCATCTCAATTTCTACAAAAAAATGGTCACTTATATGCCAATCCAAAATATCCGATTTTAGTTTAGTTTTATCGATATCTGTTAAGATATTATCCAGACATGCTTTTTTTCTATTTGATTTATTCAGTAACACTTTTAGATCGTGGGATAATAAGACGTCCCTCACTACCGCAATCCCACTGTTATTTAAGCTAGCTAAAATCCATGTTATAATCTCCTATTAATACCACAGAGCCCCCCCCCCCCCCCGTAGAGGAACGGTCATCGATTGCAGTTAAAGAAAATATCCATATTACCTCTGGGTGGTCTGTAGATGCTAATAACAACTAGTTTAGTTTTAGTTATCTTGAAAACACATATTTCAAAATTAATTTCTATAGCAAACTTTTCCCATAATATCATTACGTACTGTGATATTGGTTTGCTAATCTCTTTTGCAAAATACGGCCACCCCACCATGCACATGAGAGACTATTAAAACTTGTAACATAATATAGTTATTTAACGTTATCTCTTGAATTTTATCCAGTGTTTCACCGAAACACAAAAAGTCAGGATTTAGATTCGTGTCTGCTAAGATGGCGTCTATTTCATCAACCTTATTCCACAAACACTGAACATTTAGATGTACTATACGTAGGACATTGCGACGTTTAGAAACATGCAGTTTATTGCCTTGCAGATGTCGTCTCACTTTCGTCAAATGTCTAATCACTTCGTTCCACTATTGCACCCGATCGCGCTGCTGTCTGCGGTGAAGAAACCGCGTAACTACGGAACCCCTAAGTCATACATCTGGTTGCTGCGCTCTGTCCAAACTGGCGAAATCCAATGTGACTTTATATGTCGCATAGTGTTGCGGAAATTTGGCCAAATTCTCTTCTACAACCTCAACCTCAGGGAACCTTCCACGCAGATGTCCTTCCAGCTGTCTAGCATTCGTCTCAGGGTGAAGATGATTTACAAACAGAAATATTTTCTTCGGCGCGCCCTTTATAATAGAGCAATTACAATAACTCAGTACAGTTGAAGTCCGATAAAGGTGCTACCGTCGGAGTTAGGTATACGTTTTTATAAAAGATACCTTGTTTATGGTTCATATGCATCGATCTGACAGATTCGTGATGTTAGGCTTGTTTTAACCTGGTTTTAACTTGATAAATGATAGCTGCTGTTTACGAATCAGTACTTTTAAGACTCTGTAGGTAGTTGAAATGAAAGTTGCAGAGGTACAAAAAGAATTAAGTCGCTTAGGAGCAAAGACAACAGGCTCAAAGAAAGTACTTGAAAAGCGGTAAGTACGAGTGTTTTTAGTTATCCTCCTAACCTCAAAATTTGCTTTAAATTTTAGTTTAGCGGTTTGGAAAGAAAAAGGGCTAAACAGAACACTGTTTAAGACAAAAATTGTTAATGTTGGAGTGCCCAAGGGGTTTCCTGATAATTCATGTTTTAAACTCCTCAACTTTTTTAAAAATCTAAAATTTATAGATTATGAATCCATTGATAAATGGTTTCTTGCAAGAAATGCAAAAAAGGGGAAAGAAAAAGGTAGAATTTTAAGTATGAAACTGTTTATCAAATGCACACAAGTTGCAAGAACTGGAAACCTTTATTTCAGTAAAGGAAAGTGTTGTGCAGAACAGAAGAAGAGTTTTGAATATAAGGTTCAGATAATAATATCAAAACATGAAAGACAGAAATCGGAAATTCTGCAGTGTTCTTGCTCATGTCCTGCAGGAGCGGGCGTGTCYGCGGCTTGTAAGCATATTGGTGCAATGTGTTTTTCTTTGGAAAGTTTCTGTATTACAGGTAAATGTCATATTCTCATATTTGTATGACCACAGCGATAACTGCCTGATTTTCAGGTAAACCGCAAGAGTATGTTTCTTGCACATCGGAGGCTATGATGTGGAATAAACCAGTAGGAAGGGGAATAGATTATATGTCGATATTTGAAATTATTAAACAAGAAAAGCCAAATTTTTCAGAAGATCGCAATTTCACTGAATGTACTGTGAACAAATTAATAAATATAGGAATACATTGCCCAATGACCAACTGTAGAAAGATAGTTGATGTCATAACTTTCGAAGAGGAGCATAATTATTTACATCCTGAGAATGCTGCTGGTAGCAGGTTCACATTGTTCCTAATACAAAATGGCACAATCAGGCCCTATGCAATTTTGATGATATAAAAACATAGGTTTTATGAGTTTTCCTGTTTTGCTTGCTATTCTTTGTTTGTTTCAGGCTTACATCAGATAGTGAGAATATAGACATTAATATTACCAAGGAGGAAGAAAATATTTTGAATGATCTGGACAACAATATTGCCATAATGAACATTATATTTAGTAATGCAAATGAAAGTGGTTGCTTAAACGAACTTGAAGTATTTACACCGACTAACAGATGTTGCAAAGAAACATATGAGACTCTTATTAAATCACCGGATATTCTCAAAATTGCTTTAGAAACCAAAACTGATAAAAAATTATGGCATCAAAAACGACAATATAGAATCACAGCGTCTAGATGCTATTCTCTTTTCACTTATAAAAAAAATGATTGGAATATCAAAGCAACATCCGTGGTTAGCAGTATCGCCAGACGGTGTTGTTTTTAGAGAAAATAGACCGATAAAACTTCTGGAAATAAAGTGCCCAATGATTGGTAAGTTTTTTATTAACCTTCGGACGCCGGAGGGTCGTGGATCTGTAAAGATGCCGGAGGGGGTACGTTTTGTACCCCAACGTTTTTTTCGGTTTTACAACGTTCAAATGTTTTATACTTTTATTATTACATATATTTAAATAATAAAAACGAATATATATTTTCGGATATAAGTTTAATAGCATATTCGATACAGGAATAACCAAGAAAAATAAAAATAGATGTTAAACATAAAACAAGTTAATTAGAATGTTCTCCATCCAATAAATTACATTTTGAGCAAATTTTTATTTTCTTGGTGGAATGATGATTAGAACAAACGAAGTTTTTGCATCTACTACATGTACTTCTGCTCTTCTTGTCATATTTTCTAGGGCACAGTACACACCTTCCCATAGATTTTTGATTATCGTTGATTGTTGTACTGGGTCCTGGATCTAATGTTCCTATAAAATTATACATTGCATCTAATATACGTTTGTGAAATGTTACACCCGATTGCAGTCGTCTTTCGACATAGGGTTTTATGAGTTGCTGTCCCATGTCCAGTAAATATGCTCTTCGTTTATGTGAAGCAATTTTACTAAGCTGGGGGTTTTTTGTTACCCACAACACAAATGAATTTAGGCAAGCAATATCGATTGTATTTTGAAACAAAACAAATGGCCACCGTTTGGTGGATCTCTTTACCGAATATTCGTTTACCATTTTGTCCATGGTGTCAACAGATCCTTTTGTCTCATTGTAATGAAGAATTATTTCTGGTTTGTAATCTGTATCCTCTCCAGTAATTTTGTCATCATGGTGTTCAGTGCTGAGAAGAATTACGGCTTTATTTTTAGCAGGAACGTATGAAACTAAGGTATATTTATCTTGAAATGCAAAAACTGAAGATTTTTCTGCTTTTGAATGATGTGGTAGAAGAACTTGAGGAATATCCTGTTTGTTCTTCCTCATGGTTCCACATAGGGTTAGCTTTCTGTCCCAAAGTTCGTTAGCTAGAGGAATACTGGTAAAAAAGTTGTCCGTTGTTATTCCGTAACCACCTTCAAGGTCTTTAACTAGATCGAGAACAACTCTTTTTCCCTGATCTTTTTCAGGTTTATTTCCTACCTTTCCCGTATATACTTGAAGATTTAGAGCATAAGTTGAATCATTGTCTACAAGAGCCCAAATTTTGATTCCGTATTTKGCGGGCTTCGATTTCATATACACTCGGAAAGGACACTTTCCTCTAAAAGCTACTAGTTGCTCGTCAATTGTAAGGTGTGCGTTGGGTATATAGTGTTCTTTGCAGTGCCCTACAAACTTTTCAAACACATTTCTAAAAGCAGCCAACTTATCCAACTTTCTGCGATTTGTTCTCGTTGTAAGATCATCGAATCGTATGAAACGTAAAATACTGACAAATCTGTCACGTGCCATTGATGCAGGAAATACTGGCCTGCTAAAAAGTGACTTTTTTGTCCAAAGGAAGTGAATAGGTTCTCTGTTTGCCTTTAGTGCCCCAGCTATGATCAGAATACCAAATGCGGCATACATTTCAACAGAGTCTACAGGCTGCCATTGACGTTGATTTTTTGGGTCCTTACCGTTGCATTCGTAATATTCTTGAGCTTTTTGATTAGTGCACTCAACAATAATTTGAACTATTTCGTCGTCAATAAACAATTTGAAGCAGTCAGATAGGGAGGAAATGTTTTGTGATGTGGAAGTAAGTCCTGGCTTTTTTCTTATTATATTTTGCGTTTCCGTTCGTGCAGGTCTAGGTGCWTTTTTGCTCCAGACCGATCCATTTTTCGATACATATACAGGATCGTCATCATTAGCTTCATTATTTTCTTCGGCATCGGTCTAAAAACAAGATATATATTATGTAAAATTTCAATAAAGTACATATAAAAATAGTATACCTCAAAAATCTCAGGATCGATATCTTGCGTTTCTACGTTGTCTTCTGACTCTGAACACTCAGAATCTGTTTCTATAACATTCTCACCCTCATCACTTTCATCTAGCCATTGTAAGGCAATAACACGATCTGACTCTTCAGATAAATCCAACCTCCTTTTCCGCGACATATTGCAACACCGGCTTACAAAAAAACTAGAGCAATAATCTCACTACGCTCTTCGAATAAAACTAACTAAAACCACAAACATGTGTAAAACACGTGTGTTTAGCGTGTAAGACCTTCTGCAACGGTCGGTCGGCCCCGCAAATCAATCGGCACAAGTCGGTGCAATTCGACCTGAGGTTATGTTGTCTGAAATTGCGTTATCTGCTTCGATTTTCAACTAATGAAAAATGTCACACGGACGACGAAGGGGGTACAATATGTGCCCCAGTTAATTATTACTTAATTTATGTAAAAACAAATTAGAAAAAAATATTGTTTGGTATATTTAATGATAAATTAAGGTTAAACAGAGGATTACTTGGCAGCACCAGACAGTACTAAGCAAAATGCAGAAAATACGCAGAAAACACAATATTTGGGGTACATTTGTACCCCCCTCCGGCATCCGAAGGTTAAATTTATTATTACTAACATGACTAACTAAAAACTTTTACAATTTTCAGGAAAAGAAAAACCTGCGGAGGAATTTCCACAGCACTGTGATTATATAAAAATTAACGATGGTCAACTTGCTTTAAAAAACAATCATTTATATTATGCACAAATGCAACTTGCAATGGCCGTACTGAATCTCCAGGAATGTGATTTTATTGTTTACTCAAGTTTCTCCAAATCATTTTTAAATATTCTTGTAAAGTTTGATAAATATTTTGTAAAAGCATTATTATTAATGTTGCAAAATTGCTATTTTTCAAACATGTTACATGTAATATGTATGAAATAAAAACTATAATGTTAAAAAAAATATCACTTTTTAATTTTTAGGCTGTCTGCGTAACTTTTTTTGTAAAAATAAAGAACCCATCTTTTTCATTGAGATTGTAAGCATTTGAACGTTATATCAACACAGGAGAAAAATTACTAGGTTTTTCAATTTATTTTTTTACAATATTTTCCTTAAAATTGCATACCATAAAACAATTATACACAATTTCATTAATGATAGGCCACATGCTTACTGAAATCCCGTCTGTTAATATTTTATGCTTTTTGGCTACTCATATCAAGTTTTCTACAATGATTCTACGGTTTGCTATTAGTCTTGTTTTCATTACATCTTCTTCAGATAATTGTTTACCATGCTTAAAAGGAGGAATATTTAAATGCACACCCTTTTCTTCTAAAACATCTGAAATGTCAAATCCACGATCAGCTAAAACAAACTGTTCATCCTGCATAAGATGTAATAAGCCAGACACCTCCGTAATTTTTCTGTCCGATATACTGCCTCTATAACCATCTGATACGAATGTTATTTCTCCATTTTCGGAACATCCAATAAGCACATTAAAGGTATTAGTTCCATAGTAAGTTGAATAAGTAGCTTGTTGGATGATGGGATCACTACTACGTTCAATACGAAATTCGGTGCAGTCCAAAATGATATTGTATTGCTCAGGTGAAGCAGTAGCCAAATTCCAAAAGTCTATTTTATGGAAACACTTATATAAATGTTTACTCCAACTCACTACTATTTTTGAAACGGTACGGCTATCAATGTCAAATAGATTTGCCAAAGTGGCATAATAAAGATTCAACTTGTATTTCATAAAAGTTATGATTAGTTCATTTTCTGTAGATAGGGCTGGATGTATTTTGCAATATGTTGTACCAAAAAGTTCACAAAAAAAATTAAATAGATTCTTAGAAAGCCCTGTAAGATGTTTTAACTGACTTTCAGTTAAAAACTCGTACGATATAAGCTGGGCTCTTTTGAAACTAATAACTGTTTGAGTGCCCATATCAGACGACAAATTGTAACTTGTAGATGTACTTTCATAATTAAGGGTGTAACTGTTATTTTCAGTATTAGGATTATTTGAAACCAAATTGACATTTTGCCCAAGGTGATCAGTATTTGATGACATGCTTATTTTTTCCTGCAGATCGTTTCTTTTTGTATACTTTGCTGGTCGTCTATTAGTGTTTATAATGCTATCGTGTTTTCGCACAGGTAAATGTAGCGTTGGAATAGCTGCCTTTTTAAGGATTTTCCATTGTCCTAATAATAAAATCAGTAAACTTGATATGGAATATGAAATTATATATCTACCCATGCTAGTAACAACGTAGCTGTCTTGTGTAAAATGTTTGGAACATATCTTTGTATATTTGGAAGGTTTCTTTCCAGATGTTATTGCAATCAGCCACTTTTTTCGCATTGTAGGGCAATTAGGAAACTTGTGAAACATTAAGTTTTTGTTTCTGCTGGCTACAGATGAGCACTGCGGTATGCAACAATTATAAGGCATGTTGTGAAACTAATAATGCAATGGTAAACAAACGGCGGTCAGTTTCTTAGGTTATGATTGATACCTATCATTGACGGCAGCGCCCTCTACATGTAATTGCTCTATTATGTCATCAGTTGTTCCGATAATAGCGGTTTTTGTTTTTTAGACCGTCTTTCTCCCGACCGCTGTCGACCAGGAATCCTTCTCGTTGTTCTTCTCCACAGATGGCATAGTCGTGGATGACAAATCAGCAGCAGCCACCCCCGATCTCGCCGCACTGGGGTCTTTCTGTCTGGCTATAATTTCACTCTCAGTGTGTCGGTTCTCCATTTCCAACAGCTGAACCAAGTTCGTTGTTTGCAATCCAAGATTGTTTCTTGTTTACGTTTGATAAAGTTTTTGTAGATTCTGCTTTTTTTACCTGTGATTGTTCGATGGTACAAGGTGCTGCGATTATGTGTTTCTGATTATTTGGTTTAACTCTAATGTTGTTTAGCTAGGTTAGCAATGCTATTTTATCATCGAGTATATTATTTTTTTCACGTAGCTCCTTGATTATTGTGTCTTTTTGCTTAATTATGTATAGAAATATTTTGCATTGTTCTTGAGTTTGTTGTACTTCTCCAAAAAATATCCGTTAGGTCATCGTTGTTTGATGCCACATGCAAATCAACACAGCACTCAATTGCCGTCCCATCCGCAACTTCACCCTTTGCTATTCTCTTTGCACAACTCGGGTAGTATCTGCTACCGCATTTTACACACACCAATGCATTTAGTACTTCACTTTTATACCTTTTCCACTGCGATACAGCGGACGCGTGCTGCCTTCCGCCAGCCATGTATGTAGGTATACATAGTGGACCGATTTAAATTAAATTTACTTACTGTGGCGTAAGTAAAGTACATTCGCTTTGTTGTTAGTAGCTAAATTGTTGTATTTCAGTTGGCTCAGTGATTTGCTCAAAAAAAACAAAAGGAAGAAGGGGAAGCCGGGAAAGAGAAGGACGTGGCAGAGGCGGCCGGCGTCATGGTGGTGGCGATCGCGATCATGGTCTTCCTACAATGATTTTTAAGGGAACCACTGTGGTGAATTACAATTACAGTAAGTAAGGAAATTGCGTACCGGTATACGTGAGCGAAGGCGTTAAGTTGTTGTAAGCAGTCTCTAATTTGACGAATGATGTCAGGATCAACCTAAAAACGCCCTGCATTATGGATACGATCACGACGGCTTGGTCAGGATCCCCAAAATACAGCGATCCGTAGGTCTGCTGCTGGCGTTGAACGTTGACATCTGAATATCGGACATACACCTTTCCTTGTATAGCAAAAACGTACGGACCTTGTCCCGGTATGTCCCTGCGTTTAACTGAAAAACTTGAAAACTGGAAAAGATTGTTGTAAACAACAATGAGGCAGAGGAAGCCAAATCAAAGCCGTCATGTTCACCTTCAGGAGATCCCTAAGAATAGTCCAAGTCTTCCTGGGCCTTCGGTACAGGTGTTAATATTTGTTGGAACAGAGGGACATGTTTATCCCCAGAAAATGCTGCAGAAAACAGTGTAAGGGTACAATGCACTGTCATTTACTATAAAGATACTGTAAAAAGAACAGTATGTAATTGTTGACGTTCAAGGGCAACATAAAATAGTGTCGATTTGACCATCCCTATTCGAAGATTCGTACAGCCCTACAACCATGTTCTGTGTCGTGTACAAAAGCCCGTGTACAGCTAGGCGACGCCATTTGCATCCGCGCTAGTGGTCTGAATGCATCCAGTTGTACCTACTGTGTAATGTTATAAGGTACTAGCATTATATTTATGTTTAATAGTGGTTAATGCATTGCAAAATTGTTTCATACTGTTAGTTCTTAGTAAATACAACGGGCGACAACAGTAATTTTACAGTTGTGACAGTGTTTGCGAACGTCGGGGTTAGTGCATTTGCTCCAACACTTTAAAGGTAGGTACGTTGGTTATTTTTTATTGTCACACTAATATGCTTATTTTAAAAGTTTTATGGTGTAATGTAAACCAAAAATATCTTCTTGTTAAATAATTTCGCCAAGTTTAATAAAATATCTGCATTCATGTTGTTTAAATTTAAAATTGTAGATGAGAACGTGGACGATGAAGCATTCATTAGCCTCACCAACAGTTTAATAGAATGTTTGGCTAAATTTGTTGCGAAATTTTCACAGTGGAAGGAAGCTTGTCTTCAAGCAAATACATTAACCTTAGAAATTTGTGACGAGGTAGGGGAAGTACTGCAGTCATGTACCGGTGTGATGAACATTCACATTCCATGTCTCCTTTGCAAGCACATCCACAGAAAAAGATCCTGAATCACCAGGAGCGGGTGACTTTACAGACTTTGCAAACTATGAAGTGATAGATAATTAAATTATATGTGATTAATATGAAATTTTTAAAATACCAACCCCGGCAAAACTACAAGATGCATTTATTTCAAAGAGCATTGATGCAGAGAAATTAAAACCTATAATACTCTTAAGTATTTATAACATAAATATTAATGGGTTTACGTTATAAATGAAATTATATATGAAAAGAAATTACATTAAGTAGTATAGAAATAAAATAGGTGGGCAGTAACGTATTGGTCAATTAACTTCACGTTAAGCTTCGCTTCATTACTTAGATCGTTGTGCACTTTACGTGATAAAAATTTGGATGCTTCCAACGTCGAATAATTTTAACGTTCAACGAATACCTGTAGCAACGACTACTTTTACAGTTTTTAATAAAGTTCTGGTATTTTTATGTGGTGTTGTGTATTTGGATTGACGACTTGGATAAAAACACTTCTTTTGGCCTACAAGTTTCATGAGCTTTATCTGTCACTTCCGCAACTATGTTGTGAAAGTCTCTATAACAATTAACTTAAAATTGGCCCTGAAGAAGTTACCCATAAAGTCATGAAGGCTGAAAGAAGTGTTTTCATCGTAGTTCACAGTCCTAATAAACAACTCCATATAACGGTTAACAAGGGACAAAAAAAAATAAGAAATTTAAATTTAATATTTTTGTTTCATTATTATTGCTTAAAGCTACTAATTTCAATGTAGCTCAATATCTACATAAAGGTCAAACTTTTGTAAGATTAAAATCTTCTACAGGACAGATTCTTGCATGCAAAGATCATTTAGCACCACTCTTGAGGAATAAATTGGTGAAACTGATGATTGAAGAGGATCTAAGACTAAATAGTGAAGAAAAGCAAGATTTATTTAAATTATAGGACTCAAGTATATTTCTAATAATCGTTTAAAAATGTTTTTTAGGACACCTACTACACGTTTTATACAGTTGGCAAGGCAGATCAAGAATGTGTTCCCTGGAGAAACAATACAAACTTACTATACACCTTATACATACATGAGGTAAAGTAAGGTGTGCTAGGGGAAAATTGATAGATAAATACCACAATACTAGAAGATCGCTAAAACCAATTGCTTCAAGTACTTGTCCTACAGATAGCTCATATAAAAGTTGTGCTGGAAAATATCGGTTCTGAAGAGGAGGATTTGCTGCAGTGGCTTAAAAATAATACTGAGCCCTGGCCAGAGGTGTTAGAAAATTGGAAGAAGACTGTTCACATCAGATAAAAAGTGGATAAGGACAAATCATTACTAGAAATTGTGGAAAGTTATCCATCTTTCAAAAAACCCTTCGCTTATACATTGGTAAAAATAAATGATCTATTCAGCTACTTTCTATTAATGAATTGTTATTTTTTAGTTTACAGTTGATTTTAAATTTCTCCATCCAGATGCTGATCTAAGTTTATACCCCAAAATTGAAGACTTACGGCAAAGGATTTGTAATCTGGCAACACAGAGAAATGATCCATCCATAAAAAAATTCTGGCTGATTGGCAAGATGATACCACTGAAGGTATTTTATTATTGCTCTTACTTTATGAATATACTTCCTGCATCCAATTATGTTTAGTAAATATTTCAGCTAATTTCTGAGGAACTAAAAAAAACTGTTGCTTCTCATAAGTTCTTGTTTAAGTGTAAATTTTAATTAATATGGAAATATTAATCTTTCAATACATTCTGGGTGTGCACCCAGGGAGGAAGGTTTGTCTTTTTGCTCGTTTCTAATATTACCCCATCTATGACAGTTAAGTATCTAGTTTTTCCTCTATGGTTATCTAATTATGTAAAATAAAGAATAATTTTTTGGGTTGTTGAATATATTTTGTATGCACTTATCAAGTACAGGGTGTCCCATATTCGTTGTAATTGTAGGGTATCTTGGTAACTATTAATGCTAGACGGTTGCGGTTTGGACATTACTGAATTACTTTTTTGTTGTGAGTTGAGCTGCACCATCGCCATTTTTGTATTGTCTTTTGTTTTAAAGCCATAGCCAACTTTTGAAAAATGTAATATTTCTTCAATGCTCAATATCTCGATTGGCTATGTAGATACAAAAAAAAACTGTTGAGACATTTTCTATAGATAATTTTATTCTGAATCCAGTGGCGTACTCAGGGGGGTCACATTTTTAAAAATAGAAACCATAGTTGGCTTTGCTATGGTTGAGTGTGATTCCCCTATTCGAACGTTTCGTGTTTTACGCACAAGCACGTTAAATGGTGTAGGTCTCTCTCGGTAAGATATTAGTCATTGTTATAAAATAAGCGCGAGTTGCTTATTTTGAGTGCTATACATTTTAGAATTTTCGAGATGGCTAATAGCGTTAAACCTAAACCACTAACGTCACAAGAATTTCTTACACCAAGAGAATATTTTCACCTCTTGACTACCACCTCTCCATCTGAATGCATTACTGTGCCTCCGGTAAAACCAAAACCAGGCGAATTGTATATGTTTTACAATGAAAAACAAAGAGGATTGGAAAGCTGACCTGCTACGATGGCGTGATAAAGGTATGGCAGCTGTTCCGAAGAAGGCACCTTTTGTACTGATTCATTATTACGATTGCATAATTACTGATACACCGTCTAGTTTTAAAAGATGAGCTATAACTTTGTACAACGACAACAACGAAAATATATATGACAAACAAACAATTCATTATACCGGCTGTAATGAAAGTTTAAAAAAATTACCAGATGGCAATAGAATGCAAGACTTACATAAAGAATATGTACGCACTGCATCGTCAGTTCTAGCGGAAAAAAAAACAATGCTTCATGAGCAACCTATAGAAGTATATAAGAAACCGTTCGTGGCATTTCATCCTATTTAGTCCTGGTACTTAGCCCTAGAAATAAAAAAGCAAGTAATAAACACTATAGCAGAAGAAAAACGGCGAAAACTAATTGCCAGTGACGATATATTTGGAGCATATTTATTACATGAAGAGTTAGGACATTATGTTCAAGAGATMTCGCTTTTAAAAGAATTTTATATTATACTATATGCAAGTGAAAGTATAGTGTCATTCAAAGAAATCTGTAGATACAAAGGCTGTATCATTAACTACGATACAACCTTTAACTTGGGTGACTTGTATGTGTCAGCGTTAATATATAGACATCCACTTTGTAGAAATAGTCCTGTTGTGATGTTAGCTGTTTTGATTCACCACAACCGAACAGCAGAAGTGCATAAAAGGTTCCTCCAGCACATAAAAGCGGCATCACATTCAACGCGACAGTTGGTAAAAAACAAGAAAAACGCTGAAAACGTAGACATTAATACGTACGAATCTCATGTGTGGGACCTTTTGAACAGTAATACAGAAAATAAACTTATGCTTAAATACAAGACAATGCAAGAACAGTGGACTGAAGCGTTTAGGAAATATTGTAACAGATACAGTTTAAACGACATTAAAATGAACACAAAATGGATATTGGAAGAGGTAAGAACCTTTTACGATTCGTTACTTTCATGCATTTGATATGGCGGTGTGTTAGTGTTTTTTTTCTTGGTTTTCAATGATGTACATATTTGCTATAAACGAAACACATAAAAAACTATCCATAATAACTTTCTAATTCAAGTTTTATCCATACTTAAACACCGTATAAAGTACCACTTTATCCACTAGTGGAATAATGAAATTACTTTACCATTAGTGAGATAAAAGAAAATACAATCTTAAATCAATGCTTCTGCAGCTTCCTTCTGGATTATCCCACGAATACTTTCTTCCATTTCACACCAGCTTCAAAAATTTTTGCAAATGGAGTCGATAAACAATCGAAAATAAATAGCAAAAATTTAGTAACTCGCGATATTTCATTAGTTAATTTCTATGATTTTGGGGTGGCAGCCGCTGTCACAGCGAAATGTCAAATTATTTTTTTATGCAATCAGATAAAATTCCGGCAATTTTGGTACTAAATGAGATTATGGATAAAACGTTGTATTGCATTCGTGTTTCAGTCGCATTTTATCTACCTAAGCATAAAATGCTCTCTGAAACACTTATATAATCAATAATAACTATTAAAGGGAGGAAATCACATAAAGTACTGTACGATGTCTGAGATTTCGTGCAGCTAAGATCAAGTATTAATGTGAAACTTCAAGTCAAGCTGAATTATTGTTAACTTGTGCTCTACATTCTATATTTCTTAATTTACAGTATAACATGTATACGCCTGGTAGCGGAATAATTTCAAACGCCGCTGAAAGTTTTAATAGCATTTTGAAACGCTTGTGTGGATAGAAAAGAAGTAAATCTACAAGTAATTACTCTCACCATATATCAGTTAGATCTATATTATCAAAAAGAAGTTATAGAGGGCATTACTGGTCAGGGAGACTTTGTCCTCAGTGATAAATATAAACATCTTCAACGGGAAGCAGAAACGGTAAACTACCCTAGAGCACATATTGCGCTTGAAAGTCTACCTTTCGTTTTTACGAATAAAGATGTGTTGATTAGAAACGATGAGTCAATACATACAAGTAGCAAAATTTTTGTTGGCTAACGGTCGTGTACGGTTAATACCGGAAGAGGGCACATTTCTGATTTCAGAAGCAACCAGTAATAAAAAAATACTGTGCAATTATTTCCGAAAGAAGTATGCTCATGCAAGAGAAGAAGTTACTGTCATCACATAACTGATTGCAAGCTGGCACTGAACTGGAACGAAAAAAAACCAAAACGTTTAAATTAGAGAAATTAATTAGAAAACAAAGGGGTTACAAAAGTGGCCGAAAAGGCCATCCTGAAGATATTTTTTGTGTTGAAGCAGCATCCGATGCAAAAGTTATAAAAGTAGATAAAGATGCAAAATCCCTTTCAATTTCAACATTAACAAGCAAAGGCGATTTAGTAAAAAGACGCTTTGTACCTACTACAACACAAATATTGGATAAAACACCGCTGTCAACTACATTTGAACCAATTACAACTTCTACTCCGGCAATCGATCCAAACAAACAAATGACAATATACGGCCTTTATTTGTGTTTAGCAGATTTGAAACCTTTAGAATTAACCATTAGTGAAGCTAAATATACACAAGACTTATACATATCGGACACTATTTTAGATACATACATCCCTATTCTAATAGCAGAAGAAAACACAGATTTAAATCATGTTACTATCTTTTCAACCGAATGTATTCTACTAAATTATGTCAGCCAACAGATTAACATGTTCAAATATGGCTTTAAATATTTCTGTGAATATAAAATACCTGACTATGATGTAGTAATATTCCCATTAACTTATGCTAACCATTGCACTCTAATAGTAACTATTAAAAAAAGAAGGCAGATACTATATCTGAATAGCATGAAGGGGCAAACTTATACAATGCTTACTTTGAGTTCTACAACATGGTATCATTAGTAGACTAGGAAGTAATGCATCCACAAGCAATCCTATAACAAAAAAAACAGTTATTATTGCGGTATGTTTTGCTGTCTATGCAGAAATTATAATACGCCGAAACGTAGAAGCAATAAAATATACGGCTGAACTAGATATGTATTCCTATAGACGGATTGTTCGGCGTAAACTGCTGGAATATATTAAAGAACCACTGCCAGGTACGTAACTAGTGCTTTTTCTTACTTTTATTTGCACTTGGATAAAAAATTTAATCTTTGCATTACAAAAAAATAAAAATCTTTAAAATATTCAAGTTTTTTTCAATATTTGTATCTGCAAGCCTTTTCATGCAGTGCACATTGACTACAATACTACAATGTGATGTTCTCTATTTGTACACTGTTAGCTAAAATTTATTGTTTTTAGCTCCCGCTAAATACAGCGTAGAATACCAGAAACTAGACGAAGCGATGAAAAACTTTAGGGAAAAAGAAATATCTTTAACTGTCTCAGTACCTGAAGGAGACACCATTAACTGTCTTTCCAACTTAATAAATGGTTTTTGGGAAGAAAATACGATAGTGTGCCACCTAAATATCAACAACTGCGAAAAGGGACCACTAGTTTTTTGCAAGGTGTGTAATCATTGGTTACACTACTTATGTGAAGGGATTGGACATAAAGATACCAAAAGTACTTATTATATTTGTAAAAATTGCTGATTAAAACAAAAATAAACAAAAGTTATCTTTATTTAACAGTATATTGTATATATACATGGCCCGCCATCTAAAACTCCCCAGGCTCGTATTTTAAATATTTTTTTAGGTACAACCTTAAGTTATATGTCAAATTMTAGGTCTTTTTTAGCTCTTTAAAAATACCACKGTAGGTGTCCAAAAKTTTTTTTGCCAATTATGATATTTTGCAAATAAAATTGTTTTTGTAAATATTTTTTTACCTTACCCCGTATAATAAATATTGCTTCACAACGTATGCGTAATTTTTACTCATTCTTAATGAAAAACAAGAAAAACTCGCCACCATAATCTGCTAATAGGGCTGTTCACAATTTTTTAAGTGTTAGTTTAACAGCTTATTACGGTACAAACTGTGCCTACATCCCCATCGCTGCACATAAAACCCCAAAATTTAGAGCATCTTTTAAATAAATCAAGCACAAACTTCGTGCTAAAGAGACAGAGGCTACAAAACAATACCCTGCGATGAGGCTAGTGCATGTAGACAACCGAACTAGCCTCATCGCAGGGTATTCTTTTCTAGCCTCTCTCCCTTTAGAACGAACTTTGTACTTGATTTATTTAAAAGTTACTCAAAGTTTTGTAGTTTTGTGTGCAGCGATGGGTATGTAGGCATAATTTGTAGTGTAATAGGCTGTTAAACTAACACTTAAAAATTGTGAACAGCCCTATTAACAGAATATGGCGGCGACGAGTTTTTCATTAAGAAGGAGTAAAATTTCCGCATACAGTTTAATAACACAAATTAAAGAAGACAAAATTCGGCATCCAACTATGAAGCAATATTTATTATACAAGGTAAGGTTAAAAATATTTACAAAAATTAGCTTTATTTGCAAAATATCACAATCTGAAAAAAAAATTTGGACACTTACTATGCTACTTTTAAATAGTTCAAAAAGACCTACAATTTGACATATAACTTAAGCTTGTACCTAAAAAATACAAAGAAAAATCGAACCTGGGGAGTTTTAGGTGGCGGACCCTGCATATATTATTCAATCTCCAGAGTCCAAAAACCATCAGAGGGGAAACAATTTCGAATTTTGAGTTTTTCATAAAATGTAAGCCAAGTGGGATCCGCGAGATATACACAGAAGATGCGATCTGAATTACAACTTGTTAACCTGCAGCTAAAATTGTTTGGAGTGGGGATAAGGGGTGTTAATCTGTAATATAATGTTAAAATTAATGATGTATGATTAAAATACACCCTGATCCGCAGGAATTTAGGTCAACCCGCAAAGATTTTACATTATAACCTGCTAACCTGCAGCTAAAATTGTTCGGAGTGGGGATAGGGGTGTTAATCCGTAATGTAATGTTAATGTTTATGATGTATCACATTTGACTTTATACCAGAACCGTCATCACCAACTACAATAATTAAGGTAAACTTACTGGATATTTCTTTTCGTAAGGATGAAGTCAAGAAAGGGAACGATTGGAAGAGTTACTTCAGCGTAACAAGGAGATATTCGAAGACAGTGACGTCCCCACTCCTTATGCAGAATATACAATCAAATTAACGGACGATAGGCTGATAGCAGTTCTGCAGTATAGAATGACGCCCCAAAAAACAAACATTTTGAAGGAAGAAGTGGAATGTGCAAGATGTGGCATAATTGGAGAATGCGATTCAGCATACGCAGCGCCCATGCTACTGGTGCCAAAGAAAAATGGAAAACATCGAATGCAAGCTGATTTTAACCAGCCATTTGTCATCATCATCATCATCATGTCATCAACACCGATGCGAGTTCCTACGTCACAGGTGCCAGTTTGCTCCAGGGGGGGGACATAGAGGAACGACCCGACAAATACGCAAGCCGTTTGCTGAACGCAGCTGAACGAGAGGCTTTAGCAGTCACATACGCCGTTCAAAAATTCAGAGGATACTTGGAAGGAAGCACAATTTTTGTGAGGAGTGACCATCAACCACTTCGATGCCTCATCCAATCTGAAGATTAACCCCGAGAAGTGCCACTTTTGCAAAAACCATAAAATACCTACGACATGTCGTAAGCGACGGAAGCATCCAGACCGACCCGGATAAAATCGAAGCAATCCGCAACATACCGCTACCAACGAATGTCAGAGGCCTATGACGATTTCTGGGTGTGGCCTCGTGGTACCGAAAGCTCATTCCGTCTTTCTCCCAGCTTGTCGCACCACTCACCCGTTTACTCCGAAAGAAACAGCCCTGGGACTGGACCTACGCACAAGAACAGGCTTAACAACTCTGTTAAGTAGAGACTGACCGAAGCCCCAGATTTCACCCGACCATTCACATTACAAACTGATGCTTCTGATTATGGCATCGGAGCCGCCCTGATCCAAACCACCGAAGAAGGCGATAAAGTGATAGCTTACGCCAGCAGGACTCTGAACCCCGCCAAAAGGAACAACTCACGTCACCGAAAAATAATGCCTCGCAATCGTCTGGGGAATTTAAAGAATGAGACTGTACCTGGAAGGATACAAATTCAGCGTAGTTTCCGAACATCAGTCTCTGAAATGGTTGTATTCCATAAAGAGCCCGTCCGGCTAATTAGCCCGCCGGAGCGTATTCTTACAGCAATACTACTTCGATATCCGATATCGCAAAGMAGTCCTCAATAAAGTAGCTGACGGACTATCACGGGATCCATTTCCATCAACCGATATCAGATACACCAGAAGAGGATGAAGTCCCTACCACCGACCTGCCCACTGTTCCTGGTACTGACGTCGGTTCGCCGTAGTCCAGCAACATCCAGATCAGTTCCCGGATTACCGTATCGCCAATAAACGTCTCCACCGTCATTTCTTCGACAACCAGTTAAAAGGTGGAGAGCTATCAGAATCATGGAAATTATGTGTACCGAAACCCCACCGTCGTCGTGTACTGGAAAAAAACCACGACGCACCGACTGCCGGACATTTAGGAATCGTCAAGACGATCGCCCGACTGGCTCAGCGATATTACTGGCCAGGAATGTTCCTGGATGCCGTGAAGTACATCCGAGGGTGCCTACACTGCCAGCGTTTTAAAATTTCGCAGCAGAGACCGCCAGAACTACTTCAGCCGACTCCAAACCACTTTCCATTGGAGACCGTTAGCACCGACTTGATAGGACCACTACCCCGTTCCATCCAATACATGGTAGTGTTTCAAGACCGCTTCACCAAGTGGGTACAAGCTAGAGTTCTCCGACGAGCCACCGCTGCTACCGTGAGCCAAGCACTGTACGAAGAATTCATCACTAGCTTCGGAACTGTAAGGGCAAAATTAATAGAACGTATATAATAAGGTACTCTATTTATTGAATATAGCGAAGGCGCTCCTTTCGGTGTCCTCCAGCGTCGTTTTTGCACGTTTCTTTTGGCGATGCTCGCTAGCAGGTGAGACAGGCATTTTCCGGTGTAAAAGGTTGGTGAACGAATGAATGGTGGACGTGCATCTCCTCGTTTCTGGAATCACACTGGTTGAATTAGAAATTCGAATAGTGGTCGCACATCAGCTTGTCTGGATTTTGAGAGTACAACGCCGATTGGGTCGTGGTCCTGGAAATTTTAGCCGTTAGGGGATCCAATGACTTTATCGCCTTGTGTGGCGGAATTTTCCATTTCGTTTACCTGCCAATCATTTTAAACTTTAATACAGCCGAACACCTAGGTAAGGACTTCACGAAATCATTGTTTAGGCATTTACGTTAGCTAGATTGTCATAAAGTGATATTTTCATATATTCTTTTTCCAGTCCCTGTTATAAAAAGGGATACTTACCTGTAACCGCTGGGCACGGCAGTCTACGACGTCATCAATTTGATGTTACCGTTGAAACGTCATTGTTCTTACTTACTTACCTGTGTGGTGCCTATTAAGTGTTACATGTGACAACGCAGTAGGTAGTTAATATGATCACAGATTTATGACGTAATTTAAACTTTAAACGCTTATTATTAATTATGCAGCAACTTTCATATTTAACCAAACAGTTCATCCAACTCCAAACACAAAGTACTTTGACGCAAAATTACTTATTTTACGTTTTTCGCTTGTGTGGAACTAGTCCATTATTATTATCCGACCCCACAGAATGCCGAACCGCAGAAGTAAAGTAAAAACTGGCCACCCAAATGCGGATATCAAGGATCCTAGCGAAAGATGGGCGCCTGCACCCTGGAGTCCGGAGTCCGCCCGGGGGCGAGGCATCGCAGGCCCCTCTGGCAACCAGCAAGGCGGCCGAACCACCAGGCCCCATGATAAGAAAAAAAACAATGCCATCGAAATGCCCAACCAGTCGCCGGAGGCTCATGAAGTTCGGTCCCCGAACCCTAGAGGCTACCATACTTCACGAAGACCGGCCGTTCAGCGAGTGGCCCCAAGGGCTGAAAGAGGCGGCTCAGAAATTTGTACCCGCGGATTGGCCGCCAGGGCGACGCTATCGTGTCCGGCTAAAAAAAGAAAACGAATGAAGAATATAAATTTAGTTTTTTTTGTTCTTCTTCGATATATTTACTTGACTTTTCTATTTGAGGGTGGGGGGTAAATAATCTTTTGTTGGGGGGGGACACTACCGAGTTTCCAATAGAACTCTCACCCCTTGCCTCTCTCTCTTACAGATTAGTGGGGGAAAAGGTGGCGCGCGCCTATTCCACACGACTGGAAAGTATAAAAGCGTGATCCTCATGCGTTTGGAGTCAGTAGTCTGCCCGCTTCAGCTGAATCGTCCGACCAGCAGATACAGTGATGGACAACCCAACACTAGACCTAGCCACGCTTGATTTGGTTTCCGAGATGGCAAAGCTATTGGAAGAATTGGACAAACTCACCGAATCTGTCGTGAAGCCCGCACTTCCCGGCACCAGAGAAAGCCCGCCACCCCAGCACATCAGCACTCCGTCGGAACTATCGAAACCGCTGCCCAGGAACACAAGACCMCCAGTAACGGTACACAAACACAGGAAGTCGCCGCTMACGAAGCCGTTCCATTWGATGCCGACGTCCATTATATCGGGGGATACGTCCCTCATGATGGTGAACTAATAACCGGCCACCCCAACCCCGGGGCATAAATTGAGTAAATTAGCTACTAACACCARTGTTGCTGCATTTATAAGTGATTAATTATATTCAATTTAGGTAACGCCCTGTTCTTTTCTATACTCGTCGGTTAATTGGGCAAGTCATCAAGTTATTATAAAACTGGGTCAGTTTTAGATGGATGTTAGAAAATGAACACATAATAGCCAGGCGAATGAAATCTCAAGTGGAAAATACATGTTTTTTCGCATGTTTCCGTTGAATATTTATAACATTTGTAAGAACAATTAGAAATGTTTAAGACTTGGCAGTGTTGTGGCCGAAAAAATGTAATATATCTGATATCTTGTGATCTTTTTGTTAACGCCAGCATTACGTTTATTACTAATATTACGTTCTCCTGTTTTACTAAGTATCCTTTGAAGTATCGAAATACTAAAGTATATTCACATATAGCATTATACCAAAATGTGACACAAATTGTATATTCAGGTATAATAATTTGCATAAAACACATAACCTAATAGCTCTAATTATACTGATAGTATGAGAAAATTATTCTTTATATACATTTTTTCATGGTAATTGTTCGAAACAAATTTCTGAATGACTTTAATCACATGTCAGTGACATGAAAAATAATTTTCTTCTTACGTCGAATATCGTAAACAGAAAAGGGTATAATTTCCGAGAGTCCATAATGTAACGTTGAAAAGGATAAACAAATCTATAAACTGGATAATTTACCAAACAAAAGTTAAAAATATCTAATCTTATCCGATTTTATAACAGTTTTGACATCCGAGTTGAAATACTTGTTTCTATGTCAAATTCTGATTTTGTCATCATAGAGGTCAAGTCTTTGAAGAAATGTTATTACATTTTGCTGCTATTAGTCGACCTTTACGGAAATATTACAACCAAATGGCAATAAAGAAACTGATGATGGAGGTGGTTAGTGCGTGACGCATTGTCCAAGTTTTGGGATACATTGTAATAACCCGAAATTTTTTTAAACAAAAATTTCGTGGTTTATTGCTTCGTCCAAATTGTTGAGTAAATTCCGCTTCGATTTGCGAGCAGAAGCCTTAACAACAGGAGGTAACGACGCGTGATCTTATCAAAATTATTGTAGGACGACTGGCACGCCTAAGTTAGACGGGAAATGCTATTTATGCATTTTTGGCCATAGCGAACAAATTTTTACTTTTTTAAAAAGTCGATAACTAACCGTCAAAAAGGTAAGAAATAAAATTCAAGATACAACTTCAGGTTGTTACTTCCTAGAAATTCCAAATTCTTAATAGGTTAACAGTTGTTATTTGATGGTATTAGATGTGTTTCGTGTAATTTTCAGATTTAAGAACTAGGGGAAAATTATTGTTAGTACGGATAGTGGGAATTTTTAAATAGAGCTAAGTGATTTTTTATATAAATATTTGTATACTTCCTCACTGTTGACCCCACCTACGAAGCAGAAAACCAGTGCGTATATAAGTGGAATTTTGACAAAGAAATAGTAAGTATCTAAATCAGATAATTTATACAAATTGCTATYGATTTAAATTACATTAGCGGCTATTGATGTTGCTATTGTAAATATTGTGGTTTTAAAGAAATCGCTGCTTCCCAGTTTCAATTTATTCCCATATGTATATCAATAGAAACCATACAGATACACAATTTATTAGTACGTATTTAAAAGTTCAGAAATTTCTACGTTTTAACAAAAAAATTTCTACCTTTAAGCGAGAAATTTCTACTTCTAAACAATAAATTTCTAGTTTCAAACAAGAAATTTTTAATAATTACATCTATGCCATGTCGTCTGCGTCAACACAATCTGTGGACAGTGTTTCGGCTTATAAAGCCTCCTAAGTAATAGTCCCAACGCAGACAACACGGCGTAGATCTGGCTTCCCTTATATACATTAAGGTAGGCGAGGTGTATGCGAGAATTACAGTGTGGATGACACCATGCCATCTAGTGGCAATACGGCATCATCCATTCGTCTCTGTGGAGAACTAATCTGAATGGCAGCCCTCTATGTTGTGGACGTTTAAAAGCCGGCAGACGTCCTCCAACGACGATTTCTGCAAAGAATGCAGTCCTCAAGCATCATAATTGCGTTTATGCCATGTCGCTTGCGTTAAAACAATCTGTGGACAGCTGTTTCGGCTTATAAAGTCTCCTCAGCACAGCAATAGTTCCAACGCAGACAACACGAGATAGATCTGGCTTCCCTTATAAACGCCAAGGCAGGCGAGGTGTATGCGAGAATTACAGTGTAGATTGCACCATGCCATCTAGTAGTAATACGGCATCATCCACTCATTTCTGTGGAGAACTAATCTGAACGGCAGCCCACTATGTTGTAGGCGTTTAAAAGCCGGGAGACGTTCCCCAACAACTATTTCTGCAATGAATGCAGTCCTCAAGCATAATGCTTACGTCTATGCCATGTCGCCRACGTCAAAACAATCTGTGGACAGCTGTTTCGGCTTATAAAGCCTCCTCAGCACAGCTATAGTCCCAACGCAGACAACACGGCATAGATCTGGCTTCCCTTATATGCCAAGGTAGGCGAGGTGTATGCGAGATATGTTTTAAAGCTACAGCGATCTTTCCGAGAAATTATTACCTTAAATTATGATGATGATTTGACCTCAAATAAGTGTGGTATAGAACAAACATGTGTACGGCACAATTTGCCAAATTTCCACATATGTAAGGTTGCCACCCGTTCGGTTTTCGCCCACTCTTTTGTCTAAAACGCAAATGTTTAGTAATTTATATAATTCGTAAAAATATCTCCAAAATCAGAGGCCTCAACAAATTTTCATTGCTTTAATGTCATTGTATGTAATTGTTATGACAGAATTAGCATTTCTTTATATTTTCAATTGCAATAAATGAACTAAGTACACTGGGGTTCAATGAACATTATCTTGCTCATGAAATTGATAAAGCTGACAAATATTTATTTTGCAAACAGTAGATGGACCTACACAAAAATTTTCCAACTGATGCATTCTGTAAATGAAACATTCTTAGTATAAATTAGTTTTGTATAAGTTAATTAATATACAATAAAGGTAAATTGGTGTAATATGTACATTTAATATCAGATGCTATTATTATATTATATTCCTTTAATAGATTCTTGTAACTACTTTAAGAGTGCACTTTAATATTATAAAACTCATACAAACTCTATGTAATATCACAGATTAATACAGATGCGACACTTGGAGAGAGATATAATTTTCAAAACAGAGATAGGGAACAAACCAATTTAAAGGTGCAGCGAACGCCACCGACTGAAAAATTCGACAGTTCAGTAGTATTGTCAATTGTCGTTACTTTTTTGTATTACCGGTACCAAGTACCTTTGTAACGAGTACCCGTTACCGTTACCATTATCCACAGTATGCACTGCGTAAATATATTATGTAGGTAGGCAATTATTACCATCCCGGCTGATGCCTTAATGGCTATGCCACGTTGCCATGTTTGCAATACCGATGTCTCACTACGTTGAGGCGTCCGACGGTAATGATTGAAAAGATCGTTGTTTATGTTTTGACTGCAGTCAGTTTAGGAGTGATACGAACAGTTCATAAATTAAATTATAAATTATGTGATATAGGTTAAGTGGAAAAACAGAACTTGCAAATTCAAATGGCAATTAAATGGAATAGATTCGTTCTTGTTTAATTTATTGATACACACAATTCGCCAATGTCGCGTTCTTCGAGCACCGATATATTGGAGTAGAGTAGATGTATATTTGTTTTTGTACCATTAGCTGCAACTAATTATAATTATAACTGCAAGTATTTTCCCATTGACATGCCCAATCCTACATATGAATCTTAGCTCAACATCAGTTGACGTAGTGTGATAAAAACAGCACTATACTGTATCGAACTTCCCTACTACTCATCCCGCGCTTCCCGAAGCGCAAATTTTTCGTAAAGTGAAGTGTAGGTGTAAAGAAATTCAGTTACTTCTTTTTCTAACACAAGTGATAAAATATGAGTTCCGAAGTGCAGTCTACACTAAGAAGCTTTGTTTGGTTACACTTCACAAAACTACCCGGAGGGAAGGCAAAGTGCAATGTATGCCACAATACGTATACCTACAAAGGCGGTACAACAGGGAATTTACGTAAACATTTACGTATAAAGCATCCCACTCTACTGTGAGAAGAACACAGCAATAACTCACAAAATACCGGAAATGCAGTGCCACCTGCAACACAGCAAAATGAAAATGGAAGTTACGCATATTTTATGCACCCAGACACCGGCACGTCACACTTTTTTTAACAGTTCCACGACCATCCACTTCACACTCGCAAGAATCTCAATTAGCATTAGGAAGTAGAACAGGAACAACACCTCGATCTTCTATTCGTCTATCATACAGGAGAACCCGATCACCTAGGCAAACTTCGTTATCAAATTATGTATCCCGACCTATTTCTTTATCGAAACAAAAGAAAATTAGTGATTTGATCCTACGAGTATATATGATAGCATATGACTTACAACCATTTTCAATAGTACATGACATAGGTTTTTTTAAGATTTTTGAAAGAATTAGAGCTCTCGTACAGAGTACCAAGTAGGAATATAACTCATGTCGTGTATATTCACTTGTGTTGGCTATTCTGAAAGTCACACGGCACAAAATATGTATTACTTACTACGAAACGTTTGTACAGAATAAGGTATTCTCGAAACAGCTCATTTCGTTGCAGCAGATAACGCAAGCAATATGAAACCTGCCATAATATTAACAAATTGGTTTCACGTCCCTTGCTTAGCTCACACTTTAAATTTAATTATACAAAAAGGATTACATGAAATAGAAGAAATTCGAGGTGAAATCAAAAAAATTGTTGGGCTCTTTCACAAAAGTTTGCAAGCTGATGCAAAATTATAATCGACCCAAAATAGGTTGAACGCATCTTCCACCCCTTTAAAACTGAAAAATGATGTATCCACAAGGTGGAATTCAATATTTTTTATGTTTGAGCGCATTCTTCAATTAGAAGAACCACTTACGGTAACAATTGGCTTATTGCATAATCCAGTTGATACATTGTCAGAAGACGAATGGAAATTATTGAAGGAAATTTGCAAAATGCTGCAACCTATTGAGCAGATAAAACGGAAATGAGTGCTGAAAGAACTGTTACTTTATTAAAAATTATACTAGGGTCAGAGTTGAACAAATTTGAAAAAGAAATGTCGACCTCGTCTGATATTACAAAAAAATTAATTGCGCAACTAAAAGCTCAATATAACGAAATATTCGTTAATTTAGAAAAAACAACACTAGGGAGAGCGTCCTTACTTGATCCTAGATTCAAGGAGAAATCTTTTTCTCATGAGAAAGCGTATATAAAATCAAAAAATAGGCTGCAAGGAGAAATGGTTACCCTAACAAACAAAGAAAGACAGAAAAACACAAATGATGAAGTTCCAATGGTTAAGAGTAACGAGGAAAAATCAGAAACCAACATGATTTGGCAAGAATTTGACGAGACAGTCAGGTGTCAAGTAACAACATTAAGTCCTACTGCAACTGCCATTGCTGAATTTATATTATACCTGGAGGAACCATATATTTTTCGAAAGGATAATCCATTAGAATGGTTGAAAAAAAGGGAAATGCTATACCCAACACTAGCTAAGTTAGCAAGAAAATATTTGTCAATCGTGGCTACCTCTGTACCGAGCGAAAGAGTATTTTCGAAAGCCCGCCAAGTAATAACCGAGCGGCGAAATCGTCTTAAACCTAAATATGTAAATAAGATCTTGTTCCTACACTTTAACGAAGATTTATTGAATACCAAAAAATAGTTTTTGAATATCTTTGTGTTTTTAAGACTTGAAAAAATGTATCCTAAGTTGCATTTCGTTTACATAGTTTATTTTTATACCCTCACGTGTAATGTATGTGTTCATATGATAATTACGTATTTTTGTATTAAAGAGTTTATTTTTGTTTATTTGTGTGCAATGTATAGCTAAATATTTTGTTTTAATAAATAATTCGGTGTTAATTTGATAATTACACATTTATTATTTCCTTTAAAGCAGTTGAATCCAGCAAGATCCTTTCAAAGTTATTTTGAATTCTCCTGGTCTGCTTTCTTTGGCATGCCTCCGGCGCCGCAAAACAAATAAGTATGGAGAACATCATTTAAACCCAGAGATATGGAGAACGAGATTGCGTATAGACGACTGCGCATCCTAATTTTCATGGGACGCCTTGGGGGCAGCCATGTGTAACTCAAACCGTCAAAGGTCAAAGTGTAGTGTAATCGCGTGGGCTTTATTTTGTTTGGTTTAGTGGTGTTCGTATTCAGTGAAGTTAAAGTGTTGGATTATTGTGTAATCTTTCTGTACCTATTTTGTTAATGTGTTTTAAGAAACAATGAGTTGCTCAGTAAAACATTGCAAAAATAATAAACGCCGCAGATTAGAAGGAATAGCATTTCATAGATAAATGTTGTAATAATTATAAATGTTTTTGCTTTATGTTTTAGATTTCCTCGTGAGGAAGCACTTCTAAAGGAATGGTTGGTTGCAGTAGGATATGAGGAAAATGCTGCAGTTAAGGACAAAGTTGTTTGTTCTAAACATTTTGAATCTTCCGATTTTATAAAGATAGCAAATCGTGTTTATCTTAAACCTAATGTTGTACCAAAGTTGTTGCTGTCAAAAGAAGTTTACCAACTTCTTACCATCAACATCTGACGATAGTTCACTTTTGACAACTGAGGTAGCAGCATCCTTCCTGGAAACATCATCAGAGATGTCCTCAACGAGCCGTTCGCTTGAAACAAGTGATCAGAAACAATCAGAAAAGACAACAAGGTGAGTAATGATAACACTTATTGTCCATTGTACCTGTGTTAAATTATATTAGAGAACGAGTGATGTGAGAAGTAATTTGGGTAGTCGTTAAAACAACATTGGGGAATTTTGATATTAATGTACTTGCTCCAAGTCTTGAAGTACCTATAGTAATATCACTATCTATTATGATATATATATATATATATATATATATATATATATATATATATATATATATATATATATATAAAAATTAATGGAGATACTCGCCGAACGATATTGTATATAATATAATTCAATAATTGGGTGACCCGGCTGGCTTGGGCATTAAAATATAGCGAAGCTAGTCGTGCTAATTGTTTATATTTCGGGTCTCTTGTGACCCTTTATCAAAACAACTACAAATTAACAAAACCAGTTTTATACAAAAACATAACAAATTCTTGTAAAAAACTTACAGCACAAAGCCAACAATAAGAAAGCAAAACTCGATATTCTCGCACAACGTTCTTCTACTGTATATCTGTGGCAACTTCACTAAAAGGAAATATAAACCAAAAATCCAAAAAAACCTTTTATAATTTTGTGATATGACATAATTTCAAATTTTTGACAAAAGTATTGACAACTATTACAAACAAAACGCGACATCCACCAAACTGCATATAGAATGGAAATACCAAAAAAAAATATATATATTTAATAATAACGACAAGAAACCCACAGTATGAGAGAAAAAAAAAATAATATAATAAAAATAATGATTATAATTGAAAGAAAAGCAAGCATAACTAATCATGAAAAGAATCCACACCTAATCAGGATGTAACTGTGGTTTTCGACACGAGTCTAATTGAAACAAATATTTATATATAATACTTAAATTGTCTACGTCTGATTTTTTATTAACAGTATTATCACGCTCATATACACAACACATCRKCATAAAAAGTCTTTTTTTGTAGTTTTTTTCAATAGTTAATACTTTGGGATTGTTAAAATCAAAATTGTGACCTAGGTCCACTGCGTGTTGAGCAAGAGCACATCTCTGGGGTCTAAGTTTTGTGTCGCTTTTGTGTCCAGTTATCCTTTGCCTAAGCGATTGTTTTGATTGACCGATGTATACTTGTTGGCAATCAAAGCAATTTATAAGATAAACGATATTATGAAGATCCAGTCTGTCTATACTGTCTTTTAATTTAGAAAAGAGAGATAAGTTAGTTTTAACATTGTAACACGCGATCTTTATATGTTTAACAGACCTAAATATTTTCTTAATTTTTGTTGTAATAGTTGTCAATACTTTTGTCAAAAATTTGAAATTATGTCATATCACAAAATTATAAAAGGTTTTTTTGGATTTTTGGTTTATATTTCCTTTTAGTGAAGTTGCCACAGATATACAGTAGAAGAACGTTGTGCGAGAATATCGAGTTTTGCTTTCTTATTGTTGGCTTTGTGCTGTAAGTTTTTTACAAGAATTTGTTATGTTTTTGTATAATACTGGTTTTGTTAATTTGTAGTTGTTTTGATAAAGGGTCACAAGAGACCCGAAATATAAACAATTAGCACGACTAGAAACGTCGTCAGTTCAACGGTCCAGTGGAGGATCAACATTTGACAACGCGGAGCAGATCCCGGAAAACTAGTTTTTCATATATATATATATATATATATATATATATATATATATATATATATTGATACGCGGTAAGCTGTCGCCTCCGGCACACGTAAGAGGCGACCTAGCCTCCGGGTGATCCCATATAGATATCCCATATATAATTGTATATATGAGTTGAGGGGAACCTAATTAACCAGAATTCCTAAAGAGGGGAAAGAATTTCTTAATTTTAATTAGTTGTATATAATAATCAAAAATGTTTTTTACAATTGCTTTTATATCAAAAATCATTAAGCTAGTTTTTTTCTCTCCCATGCTATTATGCAAATTTGCAAAATTTGTGGGATATTCTACGAATTTGACACATTTGAATTTTTAATCTTAAAGAACGTTGTGAGCTACCAGAACCGCCTTTGATAGCTAGCGGTAGCTCGCGATGGATGGGTTGGCGACCACGTGCCTTAACCCCTAACTACCGACCATCGGTATACGAGACCGCCCTGTGCTTTAAAATTTTTAGTTTGACGGGCGAGGTGGCCACAGTGAGTTCTCCCTCTATGTACCATTAAGTCACGTCATGACTAGTTGCTTGCCAGAAGCTTTTGTCGGTATCTAGGTTTAGCTAATTTTAATAATATAATAAAGTTTGATAGCGGTCTCACAGACCGCTGATCGGTATTTGTGTAACATTTTTAAGCATTCGATTCCTAACTACAAAGACAAATTTTGCGCACCTAAAACATTGGTTTTGCACCTGTACCTGTTTTAGCGTGGTAATCCAGACTTTAAAAAAACTCATTCAAGTGAAATATTGATTATGATTGATACGCAAGAGGTATTGAATGCCCCTATGCACCACGCCTATTTCAGAGCAAAACAATAACAGCAAAACTACAAAAATCTTACAAAATTAAAAATTACGATCATGATGTACTTATCATCACAAGAGATTGACTTTGTTTTACATACTTTTTGCAGAAATCCTTCTTTTTTCAGTGATCTCAGACCATAATATATTACACATAACGCGTTTATTTTTTGACGCGCGCAGTTTCTCATTCAAAACATTCTTCAGCTTTAGGCAAACATGTAGCTTTCTTGTGTATGTTGAGTTTATGTCATAAATAATATTTTTTTTTCTGTTTCAATGCTAAAAATGTCTACTTGTGCAGATTTTTCTTAAAACGGTAAAACGAAACAATTGTAAAGTTCCATACTGTAAAATTTTGATTTACAGGTATACAGTTGTTGAAAAGAAAAAAGTCCGAACAAATCAAAACAAAATAGTTGTTTGAGAGACCGGGATCGGTAGATACGTTTTAACTTTCGTACTTACTTAAGAGTTAAATTGACAAGAATTTCTCTTTTTGTGTAACTTTTAAGGTATTAAAATTTTAAAGTGATAATTAAAAAAATATCATACAAAAAAATGAGGCTTACTTTTACCCTCACCTCCATAAATTTAACTAGTTTGCAAATAAAATTTCAAAATTTTGAACAAACATTAGGTGCTTATTTATATTTATTGTAAACATTTCAATAATAGAGTTAAGATACTAGTTATGAATCCTGTCTTCCTTACGAGGTAAGTCAAATACCTAGCAGCCTATAAAATTGTCATACACATTTTTTGTTAAGGTTCAAGAATTCCGTTTAGCTGGTGACCCAAAGTTAGCCTGCCAAACTTTACTAGGAATTCTAAGCTCAAAAATAATAATAAAAATTTTAATAAAAACCGTATTCAGGGACGCATATTTCAGAGACGATAGTTCCGTTTTCCGAATTATGTTTTTGAGAACTTGAGTACTATTTTTAGACATATAATCTAATAGCAAAGTTTGGTAAGCTAATTTTGGGACACGCTATCCAGGGTGGCCCATTAGTGCGTGGATGGAATATTACACAAATGTTACTACGGTTTTTAAAATTCAGCAAATGCAGTGATGGACGGGGTACTTATGTCTACAAAACCAAAATATTTTTACTCCTCCCACTCTTATACACGGGTCGTTCAATACATTCTTAAATTTTTTAAATAAAACACCCTATACAGGGTGTCCATTTTATCGGGGCCACTCAAAATATCTATGTTAATATTGATTTTACAAGAAAAATGTTGTTACAAAAATTGTGTCAATTTATATAATCTACAAAACGCCGTTAAAAAGTTCGAAATCCATGGTCTACTTAAAAAGTTGTTATGAAAAAACTTACATTTTGCGAAACTTTCGAGAAGGCATATCTTCCTTAATTCAAAAGATGTAAAAAAGTGTTAAGACAAAAATTGTTTGCAAAATATAACTCTACAATGAGGCTCTATCAATTTTTTAATACAAACTAGAGATTTTGAGATTTATTTTTAGGGGCGTTAAAAAATCGCAAAACCGGTACCGCAAAATAATGGCATTAAATAGAACCTATTTTTTGCTTTTCAACGATATGTCACACCTGATACTTACTTTTTACAAATAATTTATAATATGCGAAAACTATTTTAAATTTACAATTTTTTGTCACTTGTTTTAGTTTTTTATAAAATCACTATTGTTCTGAACAAACACGCAGAACAAAAGAAACAGAACCATCAAACAGTGCCATGATTGTATATTTTTTGTCTTAACCGTTAATAAGAAATCATTGGAAAAATTACTGTCGATAAAATGTAAAAATGCAATAAAGTCCAATTAATTTTTTATATTGAATTATTAACAAAAAATAATAATACAAAGAGCAGCAGAATCTGTTTAAATACACAATAATATCATTTGGTTTATCCATTTCTTCGCTAAAATAAATATCTAAAACTATGAGTAATAGATATTTTGCATTCGACGATTTAACTGCCTTAGCATGTACCTATCTACAATAGTATTCTATTTTATTGTAATTAATCCATGTAAATAGTTGACCTTCGCAATACAAATTTTAAGACAAAAACCCAGAAATATTAGCGTCATGGCACACTTTGACCATTCTGTTTCATTTGTTTTAGACGCTTAACCATGGCAATCCATATTTCATAAAATAAATAAAAACAAAAGACAGAAAATGTGAATTTAAAAGTACTTCCGCAAATAAAAATTATTTCTAAAAAATAAGTGTAACATGTGATATATTGTTAAAAAGCAAAAAATATACCTTACTAATGCCATTATTTTCCAGTACCAGTTCTACTATTTTTTTTGCACCCTTAAGAGTAAATCTCAAAATTCCTAATTTGTATAAAAAATTGGATGGGGCCTCATGTTAGAGTTATATTTTTCAAACAATTTTTGTGTTAACACTTTTTTGATATCTCATAAAATAAAGAAGATATGCCTTCTGGAAGATTTCCCACAATGTAAGTTTTTTTTTCTTGTAAATATTTTCATTATAATATGTTCTTGTTATGTGAATAGTCAATGAATACAATGCTAAAATTTGTAAAGCACCTATTTAAGAATGTAGTGCTGCAACCCGACACGAAGTACCATTTGTTTGATTTTTTTGCTCATCTTTAACTCGTCTTTCTTAATGGGACGCGCTGTATATGGGCCACGTGATGCGTTACCACGCACTCGCCATTTTAGCCAAACACCGAAACACCTGTTGGATTAGTTGGGTGTTGGAGTTGTAGGTTGCAGTTTACAGCTGCCATTTTTTGCGGTGTGCAGGGCAATCGTAACGCAAGTGGAAGTTTCAGTAAAAAGGGAGGCAAAAAGTGATTATTTCTTAATTCCGACTTGGCACCACAATAAACACAAACACAGCTTGTGTTTTCCTACGCGAAGTCAGAAGTAAGACCACGCATAAATTCGTGTATCACGTATCCACAGAACGTCTAAACAAAAAGGTAGGCACCATATTATTAAATAAAGGTAATTTAAGAAAGGATTTTGAATATTATATAACATTTTGCCTGTGCTTGTATTTATTATTATTACAAGTGAGAAAGACTAAATGTAATGTGTTTGTTTTAGCATGGAGAGAAATAGGAAAATATTACAACTAGCCAAGGCCAAGGTTAGAGCAGCAGACGAAAGCATAATATCAAGTTTAGAAATTCCTAAGTACGAAAGCACTCGGGGTTTGGATATTGCCGATATTAACAAGTTGCTTTCAAGTAAGTTGTTGAGATTTTAACTTTATATTTAGGTATTGCATATTAAATAATGTTGAAGCTACTATTCACGTGTGTGAATCTTGAAACTATGTTTGGGCTGGTTGCTACAGTCGGCCACATTCGCATTAAACTTTGACAATTATAAGAATACTGTGGACGTATTCTTTTTAGGTCGGAAAGCTCTCAATTTCGTTGGTTCTCGTCCTTGGWAACGCGACGAGGGCCTACCAAATTTTCGGCTCTCCTACCTAAAAGAAAACATCACTGCATTCATATAATTGCCATAGTTTAGTAAGTTATAAAATATTTTGCGAATTAAAATATTTTTATACAGGGTGATTCACATAAGTAGTTCATTAGACGTTTTCGGGAAAATTATTGAAATAAAAATTTGAAAGTTTGGTAATATTTAAGAGGTCATGGGATCTCTTTTTTAAAAATATTTTCAACTTCCTCTCGCTTCCGGTTATATCGGAAGTAGACCGTAACTTTGTTATTTTAAATGGAACACCCTATATATTATTACATTTTTAGATTCCTTGGTGAATTCTAGTGTGAGTTTATTAACAATACATGTGGCCTAAGATCAGCCGTTTTGGCGTTATTTGACATTTTGTTAAAAAAATAACGTTTGCAGTGCTCCAAAGAATTAACGATATCTTTAAAAACACAAAAGATAATAAAGTGCGGTTTTCACAGTTATGCAGGGTAAGAATGACTACATCTAATGCCGTTAACTTTGAATATTTTTTCTCAAGCTTCAGAAAGATATGGCACTTTGAATTTCGAGAAATTCAAACATGGATAACTTGGTTTTTTTAAATAGAACCATGCAATTGTTTTTTCGCAGTTAAATGCACATTAAAATTCCTTTTCGTTTGATATAACATGGTAGGTATCTATCTTTAATAATTTTTGAGAAATTTAGAAAAAACTATATTGTCGACTTCCGGTTACACCGGAAGTAGTCCTTAAATGTCCTTAAATAGTATAATTTGTAAATACCTATACTAGATGAGAGTGAGTATGTACAGGGCAGGTTTTCATTTCTTTTTCAGACAAAAAAGAATTATTTCATTCTTCCGGAACCAGCATACAGTCTCTTGAAGTGTCTTCTACAGAAAAAAAATGTATCACACGTTCCCAGGTTCAAAACATTAAGAAGAACCCAAGGAAGAACCTTTTTGATGAAAACATAAATGAGGAACCTTCTACCCATTCATGCGAGGCAGAGGATACTGCGATAACTTCAAGTCAAGGTATTGATATATTTGAGGACAGTGGTGATGAATATGTTCCGAGTTCTGAAGGTGATTCTGACAGTGACACGCATTCGCATAGTAGTGATGACAACGCAGTGGAAACAAATTTCTCAAATATTGAAACAAATGAAGAAACCCAAATTATAACAAAAGGAAGCATGACAAATAATGTAATAAACATGTATTATTATTATTATTATTACCATTTTTTTATTAAGCTGTAGTAAGAACGTTTTGTGTAATTTTTTGATATAAACAGCTTTTAAACTTAATGAAAAAATACTAACTCCGACGGAACTGGACCTCGCAGCATCTGAATACTCTGCCAAATGAGCTACAGAGACGGGCATTCAAGTCACAATCAGAGAGGCATTAATTCATTAATTGGTCACATCTAGGCACATACCAATGCATAGGCACGTAAATAACATGCGTGCATTTGTAAGTACGAATGCACGTCTGCAGTTGCAAACAAAAACATAACTAGATAATAACATCAATAAATTGATTAGTGAATAAATGTCTTTCTGGCGGTGACTTGAATGTCTTTCTGTAGCTCATTTGACATCTAGGTAATGTTCGAACGGTGTTGTTTGAGTTCAGCCGGAGTTAACAATTTTCATTATGTTTTAAAGCTTCAAAAATTACACATAACTTAATATTACTACTACAACTATTATTATTTTTACTAAAATTCACTGGTTGTTGTTTGATGGTAGGTGCCTAAACCTGGTAAAAAACGATTGTGGAATAAGAGAGACCATTGTTTCTTTTGTGACGATGTCCTCAAGTTCTCCAGGCATATAATTAGGCATCATCAAAATGAAACTGAAGTGCAAGAAATTATGTCACTGAGTGTAGGATCCAAAAAACGAAAAGCACTTTTTGCAAAATTAAGAAATAAAGGAAATTTCATCGCAAGTGTTACTAGCGATAAAGTTGTTCCCGTACGAAAACCAACACTGGACTTCCAAAAGCCAACGTCGTCTACACATCTCCCTTGCAAGTATTGCAAAGGGTTCTTTAAAAAAAAAAAACAACTTTACCGTCATATAAAAAAATGCCCTCATAACAGTGAAGAAAAAACTGTCAGAGTGATGGCGCAAAGTGAAGGGCAGTCACTTTTTTCCTCATATGTCAACAACGACATTTTGAGGAAAGAAGTATTCCCAAGCATGAGGGCAGATAACGTGTCTTTTGTAGCAAAAACGGATTATCTAATCTGTGCAGTTGCCAGAAGGTACTTGCAAAGTCACCGCGGGAAACAATTTCGTTTAGTTGCTTCTCGAAAAATGAGGCAGCTCGCATTATTACTTATCGAAATAAAGAAGAGAAGAAACGTTAATAACATGATGGCTGCTCTGGAACCATTCAACTTTGAAGTCATTGTTGAAAGCACAAGAGCTATTGCAAGATACAATCCCGCAACTGAAACCTATGGTGCTCCTTCATTAGCCAATAACATGGGTACGGAATTAAAGGATTGTATTGATGTTGCATACAACATGTTGCTTAAGAAACAGCATACCGAGGGTGAAACCGGTAAAAAGTTGAAACAAGTGAAAGATCTGATCACAACAGAGTGGCGTTACGAGATATCTACCATAGCCATTAATGACATGATGACAAAGAATTGGAACAAACCCACTCTAATACCACTAGCCGAAGACCTTATGGTGCTAAAAAATTATTTACACAAAGAATCTGAGAAATACAGAAGTATGCTCGACCAAGATTCTAGTAACAAGAAGGCATTCCAAACTTTAATAGAACTAACATATGTGCAGCTGCTTTTGTTAAATAGAAGACGAGTGGGCGAGCTACAGAGACTGACGGTTGAAACATATACCTCTAATATTAACAATAAAAGTTCTTGTGAATTCAATACGTGTATCAGTGAAAGCGAGAAGGTGTTGATGAGATCATTCAAGAGAGTTGTCATAAGAGGAAAAAGAGGCCGTGGAGTGCCAGTACTATTCACCGACGAAATGGCTGGCAACGCTGATTTAATAGTAAAGTTGCGCGAACAGTTTGTGAGCTCCAGTAATATGTATTTATTTGCAAATATCAACTCAAGCACAGAAAGCATCAGTGGCGCTAAAGCTGTATACAAGCATGTAAGGCTTGCCGGCGTAAAGGATGCGGCTGCATTAACATCTACCAAGTTAAGGAAACACCTTGCCACTATGTCACAGGTCATAAACCTGTCACAACAAGATCTTGAACAATTAGCTAATTTTATGGGACATACCACTGATATACACAAAACCTATTATAGATTACCGAACGACATTTATCAAATGGCCAAAGTGTCTAAATTATTACTTCTCAATGAAAAAGGACAGGCTACAAAATACAAAGGCAAGACTTTAGACGAAATAAACGTTAGTTTAGATATAGAAGAGAATGATAACTCAGATGATGACGTAATGGAAGCTGAAACATAGAAACCGAAGTGGACAAACCAACACCCAATACAACAAACGACAAACCGAAAAATGTAAGTGTCACATATATATTGTATTTTATTATGTTAATTGCGTGTGTTTTGCAGCAGGAGATTTCTGCAAATATTAAACGTGTATTAGAGCCTTGGACGGAAAATCAGAAAAAGGTTACTATTTCTTTCTTCAAAAAACATATAAAGGAAAAAATTCCCCCAAAGAAGAAAGAATGTTTGCAGCTCCAGGAAGAAAATCCTGGTTTATTTGGCAATAAAACTTGGCCAAAAATAAAAATATTTGTGGTCAATTCATACAATAAAATTACACCAGAATTTATGCGATGGGAGCATTCAGCCGATTTAAGTGGTTATTGCTCCAACTGTTTGTGTTACATCAAAATTTACTTGGCCAAAGTGTACTACAAATTTAGAGCAGAAACCTTTTAAATCGGCCAATATTTTAAGTTTTGTACGTCTTACCTGTGGAATATATTTGCTTTGTTTTTGTTTTGTTTGTTTTTTTTAAATTAAGAACAACATTTTATGTAATGATAATCAGTGTTTGCATATATAAATCATTATTTTTTACATATGTTAATAGCCATCTGTAACCTATTATTTACAGAATGTAATAATTTGTTATTTTATTCAATAAACTTGCTTACATTAGCAGCTTATTTTCATTTATATATATATATATATATATATATATATATATATATATATATATATATATATATATATATATATATATATATATATATTTTGTAACGGTCATTTAATTTCGTAATGTTCTTTTTTTTCTAAACTCTTCTATTAACAGTCTTTTAGGTGATTAAGTTTCACTAACGATGCATTTTTCCAAATATATTTTTGTTGTCATATTGCTTACATTGGAACGTAATGCTAAAACGCTAATTCGGCGGTTTAATTCAAAATAAGTTTATCCGATTGCTGCATCCGGTTCTGCATCGAAAATATCTTCACCTTGGTTTCTTGCGCCTAAATGTGGCCTTCTTTTACCTGTCAGGTATCAGTACACTAGTTGAACTGAGGGCCTGAGTAAACGCTGAAAAGCGGGGACGTAGTAAAATAAATTTCGGTAAAATTCCAACTGCATAAAGCAGGATTTAATATTTTACTACAAATTGTTGTCGTCGACATTTTGGTATTTGATTTCGTGGGTGAGCTTTAGTAATATTTCGAGACCCTTAGTCTTCGTCAATAATAACAATCAGCTGACGCTGGATTCGCCCAATTCACTACAGCAGCCATATTTCCTGACTTAACAATCTTCAGTTTAATAAATCCGAGTGTGAATAGCCCGCCTCCATATAGGGTAATTGTCGAACCTAGGGATTTCTTTATATCTAACTATCCATTCGTTAGGCTTTTTTTTCTACTTACCTGGCAAAGAAAATCAAAGAGAAAACAGAGCGAGGTCAACTGGACTTACGCAACGCCCTGTGGAAAATTCAGTGTTTTCCGGCATTGGTCTGGTTGAGTATCCAATCTCAGACGAAGCAGCGGCGATATTTCTGAGTCTGGCTTGACTTACGTAACCATCCAGTGTACATTGAGCTCTACCCTGAAGGATGTGGTATCTGTCTCTATTTTGGACCTAGGCTGAGTACAAAATTTTCGTTGTGTCGTCTTACTTACCTCACATCATTCATTTGAAGTGATCGCTAAGACTTTTGTGTGTATTGCTATTTTGTATTGACTGCCATAGTGGAGATCACGCCGAATCGAGAATTCATTTCGTGTTTTAGAGCATTGCGTACTTACATTTTAAGATAATACGTACCTTTCAGTTACCGGTCAAGTTATTTGTAAAAGAATCGATTGATTTATTACTTACCTAATTATTTTGTATTTTCTCATTATCCCTTGTAACGTAGTTTTTTGTATAGTTTATATTGCATTTGATATATATATTTGTGGCGTTTGTACTAATTGATAACACTTTAACTTTATTTCAAAGCCTTGTGCTATTAGTTTTCCAACGATTGTAAATATGAATGCGCACTCATAAGTTTGAAAATGGCAGTAAACACTGGGATTCACTAGATTTAGTACATCCGGCTTTATATCTAATAAATTTAAGTTCAAAAAGTTCATTAAAATTTAATTTCAATCAAGGCGTGTCACTAATTGTACTTCTGTAATAAACGCTTAGTAATAGGTTTTTTTTGTTATTTCCGCTAACCTACTGTCGCTGTTATTTTGATAATTTTTTGTCAGTGACTTATCGAATAACTTTGTTGGGCTTAAAATTATCTGGCGCATTGGCTCTCTTTTTAATTTTGAAATTAGCTGTAAAGTTTGAACCCAGCCCACTCCTACAGCTAGTCGTGGTATTTACCCATTGCGTGAGCGGTATACACCTGTATAATTCTTTTGCAGTTCAATAATCATTTTTGTTTCCTTTTCTGTTTTTATAAAATTACGTTTTTGTAATACGTGATAAATTGGCGCCCTAAACATGAGGCTACGTTTTTCTGACTGAAAATTTTTGTATTCTAGAAACAAATCTCGGCGATCACGATCTCCAAATTGGCTATCTTTTTTTGTCGTGTATGTTTAGATTTCTTGTGAGCACTTTGTTTTCGATTAAGATAAAGCGCTTATTACTTTGCTCGATTTCTGTTTTGGATTCGTTTATTGATTTTTGGGTTTATTGTTGTAATTACGAGTTATCCCAACATGAGTTATAAAAAGTTAGATTGTGATCGGCTAAATAAAGACGTAATAAGCTATGAATTGAGGGTACGCGGTTTTGTAGATGTGGGAAATGTTCAAGAAATGCGTAGTTGTTTAAGAAAACTACTGAAGATGGAACAAACGGGAGAAACGTTGACTTACCCGCAATATAATATGAAATTTGAAGAAGAACGTAAAACCATAGGAGATAAGATCACGGAGATCAACCAGCTAATAAAGGATCTTAATACACTTCGTAACAGTGGTCCGTGCAAAAAAATAGAAACAAAAATAGCACACCTTCTAAAAAGAATCGATCGTATGATAGCTAAAGACGATGATGGTCAGAAGGAAAAGAGTATGTTGTTTACTGCTGTATTTCAGTCATCGAGTGATCTTGAAGAGTGTCTTAAAGCATTGGAGAATGCGAATGGATCTGTGCTGGATGCTAGCATTGTACCACCTAATTCAAGCGATTCAGAAGATGAAGGAGCTAATGGCGTTGATGTAATCAATCGTAATCTATCGGTTCTTTCTACGACTAGACCTTTAACTGCTAAGTCTGTCCCTGAATGAAATGGAACATTTCATTTTCCGGAAAAATAAAGGATATGTCTGTATCTGCTTTTTTGGAGAGAATTGAAGAGCTTTCAATAGCTAGGCATGTGTCAAAAGAAGAACTTTTTAATTCAGCTATTGACCTCTTTAAAGGAAAAGCATTGATTTGGTATCGAGCTAACAGAAGATCATTCAATGATTGGGAAACACTTGCGAAGGAGATGAAGATGCAATTCCAACCACACGATTACGATGAAAAATTGTACGACGAAATTAAAGAGAGAACTCAAGGAAGTGATGAGCCAATTGGAATTTATTTGTCAGCAATGTCTAACTTATTTAATAGATTATCCATTAAAATTCCTGAGGCAACAAAACTGAAGATTCTTCTAAAGAATATCTCACCATTTTTCCAGCTGAATTTAGGTCTCGTGGAAATTAACAGCATTGATGAATTAAAGACAATGTGTATGAAACTAGAAGCTAGGAAAAGCTGCATAGATAACTTCAAATCGCCACCTCGACGTAAAAATGATTTATTAGAACCAGATTTGGCTTATATAAGCAATTTCCAGAACCATCCACTCCACAAACTCAACCTAGTAATGAAATAGCTGCGGTTAAGTGCTGGAATTGTGATAAGTTAGGTCATCGTTCAGCCAACTGTGAGATGCCAAAAAGGAAACATTGTTATAGATGCGGTGCCCCTAATGTTACCGTCCGGACTTGTATAAAATGCTCTCGTGTAACTGAAAATAGTGCGGGAAGCGAGCAACAGTCACTAGATGGTAGTACAGTCGGCTCTTCTTTAACTACCACCCTTAATAAAAATAATGAAATTGAATCTCAAAAAGTTGTCCTAGATTACATCCTTTCACACGCGCAGGATGATAAACGACCATACCTGGAGGTAACAGTTTTAGGGAAAAAATTGCTGGGATTGCTGGATTCTGGAGCCACTAATACAGTCTTAGGTAAGCCTGGCTGGGYTACTATTCAACAGCTTGGTTTTGAGTTATGTACGACTGACGCTAGATGCTGCACTGTAGCAAATGGTGCTCGTACTGAAATAATTGGCTCCGTCCTCTTACCACTACGACTTATGGACAAAATTGAACTAGTTAATGTTTTCGTAGTTCCGGAGTTAGAGCATACTTTAATCTTGGGTCATGACTTCTGGGTTTGCATGAAGATTATTCCAGACTTATACAGAGATGAGTGGCATTTTTCCAAATCTCCTATTAGCCAAAATGGTATCGCGGAAATGGTAGTTTCGAAATCGGACTTGACTAAACAACAACCAGAAATTTTAGATAAATTCATTCAAGACAAATTTGAAATGATGAAGACCTCGCTTGGGTGCACACATCTAGTTGAGCACGAAATCATTACCGAAACTTTACCCATAAAACAACGCTATTACCCCGTCTCGCCTGTTGTACAACGATATATCGATGAACTTAGAAAAATGTTAGAATTGGATATCATTGAAAGATCCAACAGTTCCTGGTCATCCCCAGTAATTCTAGTTCCGAAAAAAGAAGGCGGATATCGTTTCTGCGTTGATTTCCGAAAGTTAAATAGCGTCACAAAGAAAGATGCTTACCCCATACCATACGTGTCGTCCATTTTAGATAGGTTGAAAGGTGCACGGTATTTAAGTTCCATCGATATCAAATCAGCATATTGGCAAGTGCCAATGAAAGAATCTAGTAGAGAATTCACGGCGTTTACGATTCCTGGTCGTGGACTTATCACTTTAAACGAATGCCCTTTGGGCTTTGCAATGCTCCGGCTGTCTGGCAGAGACTAAAGGATAAAGTCATCGGTGCAGATTTGGAACCTTTCGCATTTGTATATCTAGATGACGTAATTATACTTTCTTCTACCTTTGAACAACACCTAGAGTTACTAGAAAAGATTTTTCGAAGGCTATATGACGCAGGACTCATCATCAATAAAGACAAATGTCATTTCTGTAAGCCAGAGTTAAGATATCTTGGCTATGTTGT